>CM028343.1:54820172-55420172 GCA_016618105.1 Dendrobium huoshanense
TTGACGCTCTGCTAGCTGGATCTTGCATATCTGCACCCACAACATCCTCACACTACCCATACGAAGGAGTTAATTCAGAGATTTGATAGATTGGACACTTACCCTGGATCAATAGCAAACCCAATATGATAATGATATTGGTTAGATGAGGGAGTAATTGGGATCATCCAAATATTAGTATGATAGATTTTAGTCAGTTCTTCCACACCACCTCCATAGCCACCTTTTGATCAGGATCGATCTTATGTATAGTTTGTTTGTCCTGTACTTTCCTTTTTATGTTTCTATTTTTTCTTTTATGGTTTATTATTTCGGTGTATGTATTAAACTTTTATTTCTAGTTCTTTTTATGTTATCTTATTAAATTAAAAAAAAATTATCTTGTGCTTAGTTCTTCTTTTTTAAGTGATACTTTTTCTTTCTAACTAGTTTTATGTTCTTAGATCTCATTTGTATGCATTTTACTTGTGACATTTATAGTGAAAGAAAAATGTGCTTCTGTTGTTCGAATTATATCATCATACTGTATGAATGAACTCGCACTATACAACTTGGATCATACTGTACAAATTAATTGCACTATACGACTTGGATCGTACTGTACGAATGAACTCTCATCAAGGCTCTTTGGTTGTAATAAACATACTTCTATTCTAACTTAAAAGTTATTAAGTAATTACTGGCATTGTTAAAACTTGAAGGATAAATGAATTTTAAGAATTTTTCATTTACATGATAATTCCTAGTATGAACTTAAAATTTAAATAAAATTAGAGTTGAGATGGTTGAAATTAAAATACTTTTATTCTACTGCATCTTTTTATATCATGAGTAATTTCTATAACTTATTAAATGAGATTCATTATTTTTCATAAATCAAGCTATTTTTTCCTAAAAAATATCAAGTTTGATTTGTAGGTTATTCTCCCTATATAAGAGTGTGTTTACTCCTCTCTTCTATTTGGAAGATAATCTTTATATTGAGATTTAAAGATTTAGAAAGGAATCGATTTGCAAAAAATTTGAAAGAGGCACAAAATTGAGCCCAAAAATGCACAAAAATGACGCTAAAATACCAAGATGCACTAAAATGTATCCAAAATAAAAGATGTGCAATGTACGTCAAAAGCTTATAAAATGTACAAAAAGAGACCAACTTAAATAAGCTTCTCTTTTGGTAATTTTTTAAATCTTAAAAATTCTTATATTTTTAGAATTGGTTATACTACTTGCTCTTAGAAAATCTTGATTCCTCATTATCACTTAAGGTATATATTTTATTCAATATACTTCTGCTTGGCAGTCTAATAAGTTTTGTTTCCATATCTAATTGTAATTATTGAATTAAATTTTTATTTAAACAAAGATTTTAGCCTTAAAGATGTTAAGTTGGCTGTGTGTAGTCAAACTCTAGAATTCAAATCCTCTGATTGCAATAAACTCAACACTTATCTTATTTGTCTTTTTTTCCTAATAGAGTAAGTTTATTATATTCTAAAAATGCCTACAAGAGTTCTCATGACTTTAACAGTTCTTTTCTTACTTGAGTTGTTTGTTGTTTTGAGTTTATTTTTCTTTTGCCTTTGATGTTTCTCTTGTATGTTTTTCTTCCTACTATTTTCCCTCTTTTAATGATGTCAAAAGGGGGAGTAGTGTTTTGTTGTTTATTATTAGTATCATTGTTTTATTTTGTTATTATTGTTTACATTTAAAAATAAAAAAAATAAAAAAGTGGTTTTTACAATCCTTTTTCCTACAGTTGGTTTTCTACTAAGGGGGGTTTAGAAGAAAGTAATTTTTTGAAAATCTAAAAACAATAATATTTTCTATCATAAAAAAGGGGGAGATTATTACAAATCATATTCAAGCACTATAATTTAGATGATAACAAATATTATTGTGTCTAGTACAGCTTTATCAAAATTTTTGTGATTTTCTACTTTTGTTTGTGTATACTAACATTTTAGGAAATTAGTCCGTCGTTCACTAGCAATTTTTATCTGCTCAAGACTGGGTATACTAAAGTTACAATCAATTTTCATTTTATTCTATATATTTTGCTTTCTTGAGTCATATCATGTAATTAGGTGGATAACATTACTGAGTAACCTTGCACATACATTATCGGAGAGATGAAATTTATTTGAGAGAGTTATTTTTCTAGTTCTTTCATATTATACAAAACTAGTTTTGTACTATATAAAGTATTTTGTACGGTATTAATTTAATTCATATTATACAAATTATTGTGCTCTGTCAAAACCCTAGCTGCCAAAGGTTAAGAAAGATATTAATTTTGTACTAATCGTACAGTACAATTTGGAATACATTGTACACCTTAATTAAAATCTTTATCAATTAATATTGTGATATCAGGCAATCAAATCATGGACAACTATTGCAATTGATCATACTCTATTAAATAGTTCATACAGTACAATTACTCGTGTACGAAATTAATCATCCCTTGGATCGTACAAAATGAAATTGATGATTTTTGAACTGATCATACTATATAATTTTCATAATTTTGGACGATCATGAAAGTTCGATGGGGATGTTAAGCCCTATGAACTTAGTCCCAAGCTAACAAAGAGGGGGGGGGGGGGGGGGGGGGGGGGTTGAATTGGTATTTTAAAAAAATTCTTTTCACAAAGAAAGGAAATTGCATAAACCAAATCACACCACAAAAATAAATGCGGAATTTAAAAGTGCGGAAGTAAGAAAAATGAACACAGAAATTTATAGTGGTTCGGACGACTCGACCTACGTCCACTCCTTGGAGGCACCCTCCAAGTATTGCACTACAAAATGTGACTCTCCTTTAGCCCCCACAGCTAGGCGGAGAAACCCTCACAAGAACCTCCTTTTTGCCAACCCGGCAAGGCAGAGAACCTATCTCCTTTTGCTTCCTCCTGAAGCTGGCAGAGAACCAAAACCAAAAGCAAACTCCTTACCTCTACCGACCCTTCCACGGACGAGGAACTCTAGACGAAGATGATGCAGAGCGATCCTTGAAGCAACCCTCTTGAATCCCCTCACAAGCTCCCCCTCACAAGATCCTCTCTCTCTCTCTCTTCTCTCTCTTTCTCTCCTCAAGGTCTTCTCAGGTCAAGGCAGCAGCCAAAGGTTTTTCAAAACGTTGAACAAGAGCTCTTAAATAGAAGAGCTTCAAAAGAACTCATTAATTGCAAGTTGCCAACAATATCGTCCAGGCCGATATGGACATCGGCCGGGCCGATCAGTACAAATCAATGAAGATCGGCCAGAGCATCGCCCTGGATGGAAAACAGGACGATTGAAAATTAGCTTGATCGTCCGGGCTGATATCACGATCGTCCGGGCCGATCAGTTCAAATCAGAGACAAATCGTCCTGACAATAGCCCTGGATACAGGCTGGCCGATATTGATCGTCCTGATGTAACTTAAGGTTTTTGACTGGATCGTCCTGGCCGATCTTGCGATCGTCCAGGACGATATGATCGTATCAATCATCCTTAATTACTCCCTTGATTTCCTGAACAATTATGGCTTAATTTGTGAATATCGTCCAGGCCGATCAGAGGATCGTCCTGGCCGATAATTTAAAAATACAGTATGCCAAAATTGATTATGGCGGCTACTTCTTTCTATTTTGAGCTTTTCGTCCTGGCCGATACACGTATCGTCCAGGACGATCTGTTAATGTCGGCTGCCTTAATTAAGAATCCTTAATTAGACTTTCTGGTTTAAGCTGATCGTCCACGACGATCCAAAAATCGTCCTGGCCGATATGAGTAAAAACAGAAATTCTAAGTCTCTCAAGTGTGTGTGTGAAGGGTTACATAGCATCAGTCTCTTTGGCTATTACAAGTAGACTCAAAAGGCGAAAATCAAACGTACAGACTAACTCAACCCTAAACCTACGCAATCCTGGACTTGGCTCCTTCTTGATCGTCGGATCTTTGATTCCTGAAAAGTTAGAAGCAACAAGCAGTCCAAGAGCAACAGTGTTTGTCAATCATCAAAACATAAGTCATGAAAAATAGATTTGCAACAATCTCCCCCTTTTTGATGATGGCAAAACACTACGAAAAATAATTAATAGCAAAAATTCAAGATGGATGAAAAAAGAACCTCATAAACTTCTCCCCCTTTTGACATATCAAAAAGGGAAGATACAAGAAAGCACAGCAAAAGAGATTCCTTTTTTTTTTTTTTAATCAAGACATGTCAATAATATAGTATTCCATGTGATTGGTTTAAAAACTTGTGAGTTAATGAGTTACCAATCTTATTTAATCCATAGAATAGTATAATATCCGTTCATGGTTTACCCTTAGCTCAAAAACGTTTTCTTAGGGTATAATTGTCTTTTGAAATCAATGACCTAACTCAAATAATTAATTGGATATGAGAAAAAGAATCTACCCACCACTTGTCATAAGAAAAATATCTTCATAAAATAATGAGGTAGATTTGTCACAATCGAACGATAATCGAGATCAAGCCTTTTGAGAACCAAAACTTCTAAGTTCTAAAAGATATAAAAAGAGAGAGTAGCTTGCTTTTGAGTGGGCTCATTTTATGCCTCTTTTCAATGTTGTGGCGCTTTGCACATCTTTTTATTGATTTTTCAATTTTTGGCGTCTTTGCGCTTCTTTTGTTGGCATCATTGGCCAATTTTTTTTTTTTTTTTTTTTGTAAGCTTGATTCCCTTTTATAATCCTTTAAAAAAAACTTAGTTGTGAATATATCTTCTCAGATATTAGAGAATAGGAACTCTCTCTCTAACATAGGGAAGAGTTACCACAAGCAGGATTAATAATCGAAGACAAGAGTAACGAGGGATCTTGATGTGACAAAAAGACTTTTAATCATTATAAATACAAGATAGATTTGCTTAAGCAAGCTTAAGAAAAGATCTTAGTTTCATAAACAATCTTTTAATTTGAGATAGACTTTTGATTAGAAAAGAAAACTATGCCACTAATACTAAGTTTTAGGGAAAGAGACACAATCACAAAATATTCATACTATCTAAGTGATTAAGTAGATGAAAACATATTAACTACAAATTGTTAAAAACAAGAACAAGGAATATAATACCATATCAGTGATGATCTAAAAATAAAGCACACGAAAAAGTAAAAAAGAAAGCAAAAAAGTAAAAGAAAACTTAGCTAAAAGGTTTCATGCATTTATATCAATCACACCCAATCTGGTCCTTAAAGAACTGAAAGTGTCGAAGGCTAGTGGTTTAGTAAAGATGTCTGCCAGTTGGTTTTCAGTTGTCACATGGTGTAACTCAATGTCTCCCTTAGTCACATGATCTCTAATAAAGTGATGCCTAATGTCAATGTGTTTAGTTCTTGAATGTTGGATAGGATTTTTAGAGATGCATATGGCACTAGTGTTGTCACAAAAGATTGAGATGGTGCTTACATGTAATCCTAGATCCAATACCTGTTGTTTCAACCAAAGAACTTGGGCCACACAACTTCCAAGAGCAATGTATTCAGCTTCAGCAGTGGAAAGTGCAACAGAATTTTGCTTCCTACTAGTCCAAGAGACCAAAGATTGTCCAATGAATTGACAAGTTCCAAAGGTGCTCTTTCTATCCACCTTGCATCCTGCAAAATCAGAGTCAGAAAAACCAATAATCTCAAAAGAAGTGCTATGTCTAGGGTACCAAATCCCTAATCCTTGTGTCCCCAAAAGGTATCTAAAAATTCTCTGAACAGCAGTCATGTGGGATTCCTTAGGGTCAGCTTGAAACCTAGCACAAAGGCAAACACTAAACATGATGTCAGGTCGGCTTGCAGTCAAGTAAAGTAAGGATCCAATCATGCCTCTATACTTCTTCTGATCAACAGACTTACCACTTGGGTCCTTATCCAAAGGAGCACTAGAAGTCATGGGGGTGTTAATTGGCTTGGCTTTGTCCATCTCATATTTCTTCAAAATGTCCTTTATGTATTTTGTTTGATTTAAAAAAGTTCCATCTTCCGATTGTTTTATGCTAAACCCCAAAAAGTAAGACAATTCTCTCATTAAACTCATCTCAAACTCTCTACTCATTGTTCTAGAAAAATCATCACATAAATTTTTATTAGAAGATCCAAAGAGTATATCATCAACATAAATCTGAACAATGAGTAAGTCATCTCCAACTTTTCTAAGAAAAAGGGTGGTGTCTACGCTCCCCTTGACAAACTCCCTCTCTAGTAAGAATGTGCTAAGCCTCTCATACCAAGCTCTAGGTGCCTGCTTTAAACCATACAAAGCCTTTTTTAATTTAAACACATGATTTGGAAATTGAAAACTCTCAAAACCTAGAGGTTGTTCTACAAACACATCTTCTTTTATCTCCCCATTTAAAAAGGCACTCTTGACATCCATTTGAAAAAGCTTAAATCCTTTATAACAGGCAAAGGCTAATAGCACTCTAATGGCTTCCAATCTAGCTACAGGGGCAAAAGTCTCTTCAAAGTCTATCCCTTCTATTTGATTGTACCCCTTAGCCACCAATCTTGCTTTATTTCTCACCACCACTCCTGAATCATTCACTTTGTTCTTAAAAACCCACTTTGTCCCAACTATACTTTGTCCCTTAGGTCTTTCCACAAGTTCCCAAACATCATTCCTAACAAATTGATTCAACTCTTCTTGCATTGCTAAAATCCAAAACTCATCAGAAAGGGCTTAGTTAATGGTGGTGGGTTTAGTCATAGAGATGAAGGCAGAGTGGTTCACCTCCTTCCTAAGTCCATGTCTAGTCTTAACTCCACTAGAAGGGTCTCCTAAGATCAAATCCTTGGGGTGACTAGTAGAGTATCTCAAATCTCTAGGCAAAGTGTGTGAAGTTTCTCTCCTTTCATCAAAATTTTCTATTCCTTGGGTGACGCCTTCTACTCCTCCATTACTTAGGTGCTCACTCCCCTTCCCCAAATTTTCTACTCCACTTGTAATCTCTCTAACATCATCATCTTCTACTCCATGTTTCTTAGGATCAGACTCATCAAAAACTACATGGGTTATTTATTCCACCATCAAAGTTCTCTTGTTAAACACCCTAAAAGACTTCCCAACACTAGAATATCCCAAGAATACTCCTTCATCAGATTTAGGATAAATTTTTTCCAAGTGAGACTTCCCATTGTTGTGAATGAAAACCTTACAACCAAAAACATGAAGGTGGGAAAGATTGGGTGTCCTACCCTTAAGGATCTCATAGGGTGTCTTTTCTAATTTGACTCTAACATTCACCATATTCAACACATAACAAGCTGTGTTAACCGCTTCAGTCCAAAAGTATTTTGGAAGTGAATACTCAGCAAACATGGCTCTAGCGGCTTCCACCAAGGTCCGGTTCTTCCTTTCAGCTACCCCGTTCTGCTGAGGGGTCCTAGGGGCTGAAAAATTGTGGCTAATCCCCTTCTCCTCATAAAAATCTTTAAATCTTTCATTTTCAAACTCTCCCCCATGATCACTATGGATGGTCAAAATCTCACAACCTAGCTTCTTCTGAATCCAAGTAGAAAAAGTTTTAAACTCCTCAAAAGACTCATTTTTATGTGAAAGAAATCTAGTCCAAGTGAACCTCGAGTAGTCATCAACAATCACAAAACCATAGACTTTCCCTCCCAAACTAGCTATGCTAATGGGTCCAAACAAATCCATGTGAAGGACTTCTAAAGGTCTAGAGGTGCTAATGTTCTTTATGGGGTGAAAAGAGGAGTGGATTTGCTTTCCTAGTTGACAGGCATCATAAAGGTGGTCTTTTGTAAACTTAAGTTTGGGGACACCTCTAACTAGGTCCTTTTGGGTCACTTTCCTAAGGGTTTTCATACTTGCATGACAAAGCCTCCTGTGCCACAACCAAGAATTTTCAATAATAGTTTTTAAGCAAAAAGAAGCAGCACATTCAATGTTATTTAAATTAAGCATGTAGACGTTGTTGACCCTCTTTCCCTACAAAATAGTGTTGTTACTTAAACTTACAATGCATGAATCCGTGAAGAATTGCACGATGAAGCCTTTGTCATAGAATTGACTGATGCTGAGCAAGTTGTGCTTCAATCCATCTACAAGCAAAACATTTTCAATCATAAGGTTCTTGGAATTACCGATTATACCTGCTCCTACCACCTTCCTGGTGGTGTTGTCTCCAAGAGTAACCTTGCCTCCAGTCCTGGACTCTAGTACAACAAACTGGCTAGCATCACCAGTCATATGTCGAGAGCATCCACTGTCCAGGTACCACATACTCTCACGAGGTCTTTTGTGAGAGACTTCCTGCAAAATTATCAAATGTTAGTTTTAGGAACCCAAGCAGGTTTGGGTTCCTTCTTATGAAGAGAAGAATGCAATGCATGTGTGGTATGCTGTGGATCATGCACCTTAGGTCTCCACACCCAATGTGTACTATGGTGAATTGTGCAAGTGTGTGAGATGTGTCCTAGCATGCCACAAGAAAAACATCTAACTCCAAGAAAGGGATCTCTTAAGTGATTTGAGTTATAATGCCTCTCTCTAGGTTTTGACAATTGATTAAAAGTAGAAGTCATCCTAGTTTTCTTACATGTTTCTAAATCATTTTGAACCTTCAAGTTTGTGCTTTTTAAAACTTCATTTTCAATCCTCAAATTTTTCTCTATCTCCTTTGCCTTCTTAAAATCAGATTCAAGAGATGTGTGTGATATTTTCAATGCCTCATGCTCTTCAACTAACTCACTATGATTTTTATTTAACTCATCAAATTCATCAAGTAAAGTCATGTGATTTGAATCAATTTTTTGATGGTCTTTAATCAAAATTTTATGCTCTTTTTGTAGATTTAAGAATTCTAATTTCAAGCTAGCATGAGTTTTCTTTAATTTTCTATATGATGCATGGATTTTTTCTGAAACTTCAAGAAGTTGATCGTAGGAAAGTTCACATACCTCTTCTTGATCACTTTGATCTTTTCCCATGAAACACAAGTTTGTAGTTTCTTCCTCTGGTTCAGTCTCAGAGGAATCAGTACCAGATTCTGCCGAAAAGCTCCTTTAGTTTTTCTTCTTGTCCTTTCTAGACTTAGATTTCTCATCACCTTTTTCTTTGCTTGATTGATCTTTAAGCTTAGGGCAATCAGTTCTCACATGTCCAGGCTTTCTGCATTCAAAACAAACAACATCAGAAGATCCTTTTAAATGTTTGTGATCCTTACATTTTCTCCAACTTTGATGATGCTTTTGTTTCTTCCTTAGAAAGCTTTTGAATTGCCTTGTGATGAAGGCAACTTCATCGCTTTCAGACCCGGAAGATTCAGAATCCGATTTGTGCGCCTTCAATGCAATTGTTTTCTCCTTTTTTTTCTCACCTGCATCAAGATTTCTTTGATTCACCCCTTGCTCGTAAGCAATGAGTGAGCCAAGCAAGTTATCAATAGAATAGGTGTTCAAATCTTTAGATTCAGTGATGGCAGTAATTTTTGCATCATAAGACGAAGGCAAGCATCTCAAAATATTGTTAACATTTTCATAGTTCGAAAGTTCTTTTCCTAGTGCATGTAATGAAGTAGCAATCTGAGTAAACCTAGTGTACATGTCAGAAATCGATTCATGAGATTTCATACAAAAAAGTTCGTAGTCATGCAAGAGAATGTTTAAACGGGATTGTTTAACTTCATTAGTGCCTTCATAAGTGATGCACAATTTATCCCAAATTTCTTTACCAATTTTGCAAGTTGAAACACGCATGTAATCCTCAGATTTCAAAGCACAGAAAAAATAATTCAAACATTTTGCATTTAATTGAGCTAAATCTCGTTCATCAAAAGTCCATTCGGTAAAAGCAACTTCAGTTTTAAAACCATTAATTTCACGAGAAGGTGGAGAATAACCTTCTTGAATAAGCATCCACATGCGATAATCAGTAGATTGTAAAAAAGTTGACATGCAAGTTTTCCAAAAATCAAAAGGTAGGTTATCGAACAGAGGAGGTCGCGTAATAGAATACGCTTCTGTAGTGTTGCGATTCCCAAAGTTAGACATGGATCAAATTCAAAAAGTTTTCAAACTTTAATTTTTGAATCAGGCTCTAATACCACTTGAAAGTTCGATGGGGATGTTAAGCCCTATGAACTTAGTCCCAAGCTAACTAAGAGGGGGGGGGGGGGTGAATTGGTATTTTAAAAAAATTCTTTTCACAAAGAAAGGAAATTGCATAAACCAAATCACACCACAAAAATAAATGCGGAATTTAAAAGTGCGGAAGTAAGAAAAAGGAACACAGAAATTTATAATGGTTCGGTCGACTCGACCTACGTTCACTCCTTGGAGGCACCCTCCAAGTATTACACTACAAAACGTGACTCTCCTTTAGCCCCCACAGCTAGGCGGAGAAACCCTCACAAGAACCTCCTTTTTGCCAACCCAGCAAGGCAGAGAACCTATCTCCTTTTGCTTCCTCCTGAAGCTGGCATAGAACCAAAACCAAAAGCAAACTCCTTACCTCTACCGACCCTTCCACGGACGAGAAACTCTAGACGAAGATGACGCAGAGCGATCCTTGAAGCAACCATTGTGAATCCCCTCACAAGCTCCCCCTCACAAGATCCTCTCTCTCTCTCTCTTCTCTCTCTTTCTCTCCTCAAGGTCTTCTCAGGTCAAGACAGCAGCCAAAAGTTTTTTAAAACGTTGAACAAGAGCTCTTAAATAGAAGAGCTTCAAAAGAGCTCATTAATTGCAAGTTGCCGACAATATCGTCCAGGCCAATATGGACATCGGCCGGGCCGATCAGTACAAATCAATGAAGATCGGCCAGAGCATCGCCCTGGATGGAAAACAGGATGATTGAAAATTGGCTTGATCGTCCTGGCTGATATCACGATCGTCTAGGCCGATCAGTTCAAATCAGAGACAAATCGTCCTGACAATAGCCCTGGATACGGGCTGGCCGATATTGATCGTCTTGAAGTAACTTAAGGTTTTTTACTGGATCGTCCTGGCCGATCTTGCGATCGTCCAGGACGATATGATCGTATTAATCATCCTTAATTACTCCCTTGATTTCCTGAACAATTATGGCATAATTTGTGAATATCGTCCAGGCCGATCAGAGGATCGTCCTGGCCGATAATTTAAAAATACAGTATGCCATAATTGATTATGGCGGCTACTTCTTTCTGTTTTGAGCTTTTTGTCCTGGCCGATACACGTATCGTCCAGGACGATCTGTTAATGTCGGCTGCCTTAACTAAGAATCCTTAATTAGACTTTCTGTTTTAAGCTGATCGTCCAGGACGATCCAAAAATTGTCCTGGCCGATATGAGTAAAAACAGAAATTCTAAGTCTCTCAAGTGTGTGTGTGAACGGTTACATAGCATCAGTCTCTTTGACTATTACAAGTAGACTCAAAAGGTGAAAATCAAACGTACAGACTGACTCAACCCTAAACCTACGCAATCCTGGACTTGGCTCCTTCTTGATTGCCGATCTTTGATTCCTGAAAAGTTAGAAGCAACAAGAAGTCCAAGAGAAACAGTGTTTGTCAATCATCAAAACATAAGTCATGAAAAATAGATTTGCAACAGATCACCCATATACGAAGTTGGCCATCCCAAGGATCATCCTAAACGAATAAAAGGAATTTTTGTATATAGTAACGTACGATGTTTAATCATATTATACGATATATTATAAAAATTGAACTATTCATTTAAACGATCTTACTAGATGAGTCTAAATTGAATTGATCGTACCATACGATACATGTATCGTACTATACAAACAAAAGTTAAATGGCTTAAAATTTAGTGTTTTTTTAAGCCCGCTATTTAGGGATTTAAATATTCCTTTCAGATGTCTTTGACTTATTAGTCTTATTGAAAGAGAGCTTGAGGGAGATAAGAAGAAGAGCTTGGTGAGAGTATAAAGGTAGATTTGGTGGGAGAGAAGTTGTGAAAGGATTCACAAGGTTGATCCAAGTAAGAATCTTACATATTACCTACAAGCGTCTGCCTAAAATCTCTGTGGCTTTGAAGAAAGAGTTGTTCAACAAAGATCATGGTTCTCTGACTTTTACATGGAGAGTGAAATAGAGTTTTGGTTCTCTGACTATCACGAGGAGGATGGAAGTAGAGTTGAGGTTCTCTACCTGTAAAAGATTCACAGTTCTCTACCGCATCGGGGAGGTGAAGCAGCATCTATAAACGCTTCTCTACCTTGCAGTAGAAGAAAAAGGAGAGTCACTTATGTTTAGTGCAATACTTGGAGAGGGAGTCTTTAAGGAGTTAATGTAGGTCAGGTTGACCAAATAACTATAAATTCTTGTGTGTTTTTTTTCCTTTTATTATTTCCAAATTTATTTTTGTTTTTATTAATTGCATGGGTGAAAATATTGATTTATCTTTTTAATATGAATTTAATTCATTTAAGTATCAAGCTATAATAAGATTTTCTTTTAGATAAAGAAGTTTTTAAATATCCAATTCACCCCCCCCCCCCCTCTTAGTTAGCCTCGAGATTAGTTCTTTAGGGTTTAACACCCCTCACAAACTTTCACTTTATTTTCTTCAATTATATGTTTAGTTGAAAATTTTAATTTATTTTGTTGTTGTGAAATTTACTTATTTTTGTATATACTATTTCGATTATCATGTTTGGGTTTAAAAAGTTTTTAAAGATTGTCTTTCTACTAAATAATTTTTAAAATAATAAATTCACCCCCCCCCCCCACCCCCACCTCTCGATTAGCCACTAGTTAGTTCTTAAAGGTCAAATAACCATCATGAACTTTTAAGCGGTATCTGAGCAGGATTCATAAATTAGGTTTTAGAAATTATCAATGGATAACTTTGGAAATTAAAATACTATGGAAGGATATTCAATCACATGACCACCCCTATTTGATAATATTCCTTTTGATATTTGGAAAATTTGTACTTCTACTTTCATACAATTGATTGATTATCGCATGTGAATGTTGTTTGAATAGTTGCTATTTGAATGATTTATATTTGTGCAACTTATGTAGTTTTGATGATTCCAAACATTATTATTCAGATGTATAGTTATCTTCTAACAATTTTAGAAGATTTGCATTTGCTCTTATGTGTACTAACATTTCAAGAAAATCAGACTCCAGACTACGAAAACTTCAAATCAAATTCAACATGAGATATTTTGTTTATTTGAAGTTTGTCTTTTCTTTGAATTAATTTTGAAAGGGAGTGATTGTAATTGAGTGAATAAAATCTCACACACACAAATAAGGAGATCTTGAAATTCTATACTGATCGTACAGGACGATATTTATCGTACTGGACGATCTGTCAGTTATCTCATATAGAGCACTTGGAACGAATAAGAACTTGCTTGAAAAAATTTTTCTAAGTCCTATTCGTCCAGGACGAAATTTATTATCGTCCCAGACGATGGGTTCTCTGTAAAATTTTCATCCAGACGAATTTTATCATCGTACGAGGCGACCAGTCCTCTGGAAAATTTTCGTCCCGACGAAAATAAATATCGTACCGGACGATCAGCTCTCTGGAAAATTTTCGTCCAGACGAAAACAAATTATCGTCTGCGGCGATCGGTCCTCTGGAAAATTTTCGTCCAGACGAAATAAATAATCGTCCAGGACGATCGACTCTCTGGAAAATTTTTGTCCAGACAAACATATTTTCGTCCAAACGATTAATCGACTTAGAACAGTTTTCAGCAGTTTCTAGAACCGACCTTGTAATAACCGTTCGTACTAGACGAACCTAGTTTGTACAGGACGATCAGCTGTACGAAGTCATTTCGTACACATATACAAATTGGGTCGTTTCAGATCGTTTAAGTAAAATCGTCCAGGACGATCCAGGATCGTACAGGATGATCCACTGCGTATAGAATTGGAAACTTGCAGTTTTTGGGCGGTTTTTTATGTATTTTATATAAATAGTCCAAATTAGACTGCCACCCAATCTTTTTGTCATTTGATCTTCGTGCCTCTTGAGAGAATAGCCAAGGAGAGAGTGGAAGAGAGCATTCAAAGGAGGATTCCTACCATTGGAGCGAGAAGGCTTCACTTGGATTACTAAGGTAAGAGTCTCTACTTGTGAAATTGAATTCTTCACTCTTTTCTTTCTTCTTTCTAGATTCTTGTGAGAAGATCAGTCAAGGAGATCCGGTTCTCTGCCGACACTTGGAGAGTGTGAACAGACGAAGGGTTCTCTGCCCACACTAGGAGAGTGTAAAAGGACGAGGGTTCTCTTCCCACACTAGGAGAGTGTAAAAGGACTAAGGTTCTCTGCCTACACTTGGAGAGTGTGAACAGCCGTAGGGTTCTCTGCCCACACTAGGAGAGTGTAAAAGGACGATGGTTCTCTGCCATCACTGTGGAGTGTGTAAAAGGATGACGGTTCTCTGCCGCACCGGGTAGTGGTGAAAAGAGTGTTTTGTACAGGCTTCTCCGCCTTGCTGTGGGTGCTAAAGGAGAGTCACTTTGTGGTATTAGTGCAACACTCAGAGGGTGCCTCTGAGGAGTGGATGTAGGTCTGGTTATAGACTGAACCACTATAAATCTGGTGTCATTTACTTTATTGCTTTTACGTTTTCGCACTTTAAATTTCAGTTTTAACAACTCTGTGGTTGAAAAATATTTTTCTACAAACTTTAAAAGAAAATTATATTTCGGTTCAACTTTATCATTAAGAGGGTTTAAATTTTTTTTAAAACTACCAATTCATCCCCCTCTTGGTAGCTGTGGGACATTTACTTAGGCTTAACAACCTAATTACTGGACTCAACAAATGTTAGTTCAGAAAGGCTATTCTACATCTTCACATTTAGTAAATGGTGTTAAAATTGAAATATCTTATTTTGAATGGAGTAGTGATGATAAAGATTTAGCATAACTGAATGATAAATGCCTAAATTGTTTCTTTTGTGCTTTGAAATTTGAATATTACATGTGTGTATCTACTTCTACTACTGATAAAGAAATTTTGGATAGATTATACATTAATTACGAATGAATAAGTGAAGTGAAACAATCTAGGTTAAATTTTATGCTCCATGATTATAAGCTTTTTTTACATGAAACCTAGTGAATTTATTTCTAAACTGTATACTAGGTTTACACAAATCATCACATCCCTGCATGCTTTATGTAAAGAATTATCAAATTCTTAAAAATTAAATAAGATTTTGTGTTGTTTAACTTCTTCTTATGATTCAAAATCTACTGCTATTATTGAATCTAAATATCTAAATATTTACTCCATTGATAACATAATTGGATCACTCATTGTGTACGAGTAAAAGTGAGTCCAAGATAGCTTGGTGTAGGAGAAAAAAAGAAGAAGAAAATTATAGCCTTAAAGGCTAATGATTTAGAAAGTTCCTCTAATGGAGGAGAGGAAGATATCACACTGATGACTTGACAGTTCATATGCTTTCTAAAGAAAAAGCAAAAGCGCCATTAGTAGTGGAGCAAAGCTAAGGATTATAAAAATTCAAAAGCTTCTTATCATATTATCTGTTATGAATACAAGAGACCAAAGTACGTTAAAATTGATTGTCTAGATCTTAAAAATCACCAAAGCAAGGAGAAGGTTGAAGAAAAAGCTAAATTCTTTAAAGACAAGCAAAGATCTCAGAAAGCCTTTTTAACTGACTCCACTTCAGATTCATCTGGAACATATATAGAAGAGGAGATGGAAAATCTATGCTTAATGGAAAACAAATATCTTTATCTGTCTAATTAAGATAAGGTAAGTTAATTTTCATATGATCAATTACATGATGTTTCAAAAAAGATTCATGATTTATACCGGACACTAAAAATGAAGCATGCTAGCTTGAATATTGAATGCTCAATTTTGCAAAAAGAAAATAAAATGAATAAAAAGATGGTTCTGATTTAGATAAGGATCATATGGCTTTACTGGATGAGTTTAATGAGTTGAACAGGAAATATATTATTTTATCCAAAACACATGAATCTTTGAAATCATTGCATCTTGATTTAGAAAAAACATTTAAAGAGTTAGAAGCATGTGTTAACATTTTAGATCTTAGTGACCACTCTTTATAAATTAAATTATCTATTCTTGAAAGTGCTAATAAAATTCTGTTTGAAAAAGTAAAGGTTTTTCAAAATAAACCTGCTCTTAAGCACTCATCATGTCATGCATCTCATAAACCTAAGAATAGGAATCATAACTATCATATGTTACTTAACCCTTTTCTTGATATAAGATGTTTTTCTTGTGGCATATTTGGACACATTCGCCACACTTTCATAATCCACCATCCAACACATTTAGTGTGGAGGCCTAAGTTTCATAGCATGGAATGCATTCTAATGATTTATTCAAATTCAAGAAGGGACCCAAACTCACTTGGTCTCCCAAAACTATTCTTCCATTTTCTTTGGATCGAAAGGCTCTCAAAAAAGACATAGTTGGAGAATGTAGTTTTTGGGCTAGATATTTATTTTCTATCACTTGAAATAAGCCATTTATGAGCTTCTTAATGTATGTGTTGTGTCCTTTTTTTGTGTGTGACTTTATTTATTTTTCCATTTTAGTCCTTAAACTTTTTATTGATGATTTTACTTTTTTTTTGTTTTTTCCCTTGGTTTTTTTTTTATCATTCTTTATTATTGTGTCTTGATCATCATATTAACCGCTTCACCAAACCTCACTGTTTGTCCTACAAAGTAAAAATTTCATCTTCTATCATATTGTCCAAACCACTTTCATACTATATGATATGCACAACACTGCCTTGATCATAACCCTTAGCTTGATGGATCATCCTGATTATATCTATGCTTGGCAATCATATTGTATGAACACCTATTTGTCTTCATTATACACATGTCAATCCATATTGGGATGAATTCATATCAGTTAGTATGACATTTATTATTGATTGTATTGTATGAACACATATTCATACTGTACGAACACTTATTCATATTATACAAACACATGTTTATACTTTACAAACATTTTTGTTAAGAGTTATACTGTCTTACTCATCGGGATTATATCCCTATCTCTAAACATCTGGTAATATGTATGATTGTACTGTACAATTGGACAAACTTTTTGACTGATCATCTAGCTGAATTGATTGCTTATGATCATCTTGTACGATCACATCATCATATTGTGTAATCCCCTAGAATTTTATTTAAATAGCCCCAATTCATTCAAATTCTTCACACAATCCTCCTAATCTTATAATCCTAATCTATGTAATTGATGGTGGTGGAAAGAATAGTTGCCAAACCACAGGTACTTCATCCCCTCGCATCCCTACCGATGATTATTTTCAAACGGCTTCTAATGAAGCTGCCTATCGTAAATACAAAGAAGCCAAGATCAATCCTTTTAGATTCTTAATCAATATGCCTTAAAACGTTTTGGTAATTTATCTCTTTAACTCCATTACACTCTAATTCCTCCTAACCTTGGCCTATCCATTTCATTCTAAAATCCTCTATAAATTTCTTAAAAATCTTTCGATCAATGGGGATGCCACTGTAATATTTTCCCGTATTTGTTGTCAGAATGTGATAATAACCAAAGAGAACATAGGAATCCATCTTTAGCTAAACACCTAAGGAAATAGACCCCTTACCATGGCCTCCAAATATTAGTATGACTAGAGTGCTATAAATATCCTGCTAAGAAATGATGCTCTGAACAACCACCGACCCTTAGTTCACACTCTTAATTAAAATGCTAGGGTTATCCATCACATTCTAAGAATATCAAACATTCCTAAAGCTGAAGACCAGGTAAACATCACTCCTTTACGTTTAATTTTCACTTACATCATAATGTCAAACACCTAAATGGATGAAGCCCAAATGTTAATTGATTACATCTAAAGCCTCACTTCCATTTGACTCCCATCCACTAGGAAAAAACAAAATATTGCTCTTTGACAAATGATTGGGTATATCTTGGATAAAAAATCTAACAATACATATCCTGCTCCTCCTAACTACACTCCAATCTTCTTCTTGGATGCCTCCTTTCATATGCTTTTAAATAGGGAATAGGAGCTAAAAGATCCATTGTTTGATCAAGAAGAAGATGTTGTCCCTGCAGCTGATCCTGCACTTGCACCACCTCCTCACCACTACCCACACGATGAGTTTATTCAGCATTTTGACATTCTTGAGACTCGCCTTGATCAACAGCAATCCAATATGATAATGATATGGGTTGGTTTAGGGAGCAATTTGGAAATATCCAACATCAGTTCACCTTCATTCAATAGTAGTACAATAGCTTTAGCCAGTTCTTCCAACCTCCTCCACAATCACCTTATGATTATGATCCACCTCTATTCTAGGTTGTTTTTGTTATACTTTTCTTTTTATGTCTATATTTTCTTTTTGCAATTTATTATTTTGTTTTTGTATCATATTTTTCTTTCTACCACCTTTTTTTGTTATCTTTTTTAAATTATAAAAAAATTGTTATTTTCTTTATCAATTAATTCTTGTATTTCTTTTAAGTAGGTTTGTGCTCTTATATCTCATTTATATGCTCTTTTCTTGAGAAATATGTAGTTAAAGGGGAATGTGTTTCTATAGATCATATTGTACGACTTGTATTATATTGTATGATTAAACTCATACTCTATGACTTGGATATTGTATGAATGAACTCTCTATAATGCACTTTTCTATTTATAATAAAAATACTTCTATTCTTCTAAAAATTTTAAATAAGTAATTACTAAATATTTTAAAAATTTAAAAGGATAAAAAAATTCATGATTTTACACATACATTCTTATTTTCTTTGCATATTGATTCCTTGTGTGAAATTAAAAATCTAAATCAAATTGGAATTGAGATGGTTGAAATGAAAACATATTGATTCTACTGTATTTTTTTATATCATAAATATATTATGAAATATGAAGAATGAAATTCATTTTTTTTCTAAATCAGGCTATTTATTCATGTTAGAAAGATCGTGTTTGCATTGTAGATTATTCCTCCCTATATAAGAGAGTGAGTTATTCTTCTCTTCTGTTTGAAAGATAATTTTACAACTGAGATTCTTAAATATTTTGAAAGGAAGCAATTTACAACAATAAAAAATCAAAAGCGGCACATCCTAAAAATGCCCACAAGAGTTTTTATGTATTTTATATTTTCTCTTTTTTATCTTGACTTATTAGTCATTTTGAGTCTTTTTATTTTATGCTTTTTTTTTTCTATTTTTCCTTCCTACTATTTTTCCTCTTTTGGTGATGTCAAAAAAGGGAGTAGTATTTTGTTGTTTGGTATTGTTGTTCTTATTTGCATATTATTTAAAAAAAATTACACTCCTTTTTCTTCAAAATTGTTTTCATCTAAGGGGGGGTTTAATAGAAAGTTACTTTTTAAAAATCTAAAAATAATAATATTTTTCATCATAAAAATGGGAGAGATTATGAAAATCCTGATCCAAGCATTGTGATTTTGATAATAACAAGCATTATTGTGTCTGCTATTACTTTCTCCTAATTTTATGATATTTTGTGTTATTTTGTGTGTACTAACATTTCAGGAAATCAGTCCACCGTTCATTTGCAATTCTGATTAATTTAAGACTGGTAGAATTGGGATACATTCAGTTTTTAAATTGTTATGTTATTTTTCTTTTCTTGAGTTGTTTTATGTAACTGGGTGGATATCTTTGTTGAGTAACCTTGTACACACACACCGGGAGAGAAAAATATTTTTCTGAGATTTTTTTTAGTACTTCGTACTGTATGATTTTTGCTTCATATTATACAACCTTTTTTCATACTATAGAATTTTAATTCATATTGTATCATATATTATGCTCTATCAAAACCCTAGCTAGCAGAGGTTAAGAAAGATACTAATTATTTGATGATCATATAATATAATTTTGTTCATACTCTACGCCCTAATTAAAATCTTTTAATTAATCACTCGATATGAAGCAATCAAATCATAGACAGTTATTGTGATCAATCTTTTTATACCATGCAATTCGTACAATATGATTGATCATGTATAAATTGGTCATCCTGGAAATCATACTGAACTAAATTCATAATATTTGTATTGATTGTATTATTTGATTTTCACAGTACTTGATAAATAATAGTGTACGAAGTTGGTCATCTCAAGGGTCATCCCAAATGAATAGAAGTAATTTCTATAGTTCATATCATATAAGTTTTTTATCTTAATGTACGAATGTTATAAAGATTGAATAGTTTCATCTACATGATCTTACTGAATGAGTCCGAATTATATTGATCGTATCATATGATATGTGTATCATTCTATTTGAAAATCTTTGTCTATTGAGACTTCAGGATAGAGAGCCTTGAGGGAGAGAAGAAGTAGAGCTTTGTGAGAGAAGATATGGAGATTTTATAAGGGAGAAGTTATGAGGGGAATCACAAGTTTGATCCAAGCAAGAATCTTGCCGAGTATCTACAAGAATTTGCTTAGATTTTCTGTGGCAACGAAGAAGAAGTTATTCAGTAAATATCATGGTTCTCTAACCATCACCTGGAGGGTGAAAATAGAGTTGGGATTCTCTAACCATCACTTGAAGAGTGAAAATAGAGTTGTGGTTCTATGACCATTACCTGGAGGGTGAAAATGGAGTTATAATTCTCTGACCATCAGTTGGAGTGTGAGAATAGAGTCGAGGTTCTCTACCTATAAAAGAGTCATGGTTCTCTACCCCACAAAGGTGGTGAAATAGCATTTATATAGGCTTCTCCACCTTAATATGAGAGTGAAGGAGAGTCACTACTATTTAGTGCAATACTTGGAGAGGGAGTCTCCAAGGAGTATATGTAGGTCATGCTGATGGAACCACTATAAATTCTGGTGTGTTCATTATGATTATCTTCTACACTTTATTTTTTATAATTTTATGTGTGCTAGAAAATTTTGATTTATTTCATTGTTGTGAAATTTATTTATTTTTTATATCCTTTTTATCTATTAATATGTGTGGGTTTGAAAATTTTTTAAAGGAGCTCTTTTTCACTAAAGAATTTTTTTTAAATAACCAATTCACCCCCCTCTTGGTTATCCTCATGTTAGTTCATAAAGGTCTAATAACCTTAATGAACTTTCAACTAGGAGACATAAAGACACAATCTGTAATTTTTTTTTCATCAAAACCATAGACTCGGGAGCACGAGTTGCAATAACCACCTCCTTTATATGATGGAAAACTTTATTGGTTTTGATTACAAGTAAAAAAAATTTTCTATGTCCTAGGCTCCCCCTTACTAATTTAATTTTAAAATCCAAGGAGAGTTTTCCTTTCAATTTTTAAAAGAAGTTTAAAATTTAAACAATAGATGAATAAATGAAAGTTTTAAAATTTAATGACAACAAAACATATGAAACCAAATATCTTCTCCCCCTCTTGACATCACCAAAAAGGAGAGAGAATACAACACCTAAAATTAAACTACATGCAAAAGAAAATGGAAATACACAATTATACATAAAACATAATTATTAAAAAAAATGCTTCATGATACTTTTGAATTGGCATGTTATTGATGTTTTCTCCTCTTTCTCATCAATTCCTCGATCATTTTTATCTGTGTGTTCTTTGTTTAGCGCTATCATCATCTTATCATCTACATAAAAAAGTTTTTTGACTCACACTTTGCTCATAGGTAATGAGTGAACCAAATAGATTATCAAAAGAATAAGCATTCAATTTTTTTCATTCATATATAGTAGTGACTTTTCCATCAAACGTATTAAGTAGATAATGCATAATTTTATTGACCTTATCTGAATTTGAACATTCTCTACCTAAAGGATGTAAAGATGTCACTATCTGAGTAAATCTAGTATACATGTTTGAGATAGTCTCATAGGGTTTCAATCAAAAAAGTTTGTAATCATTCCATAATACATTTAACCTATACTGTTTGACTTCACTAGTACCTTCATATGTAATGCATAGTTTATCCCAAATATACTTGCTAATGTCATAAGTAGAAACTCTCATATAATCTTCAAACTTAAGTGCACAAAAAAATTGTTTAAGCATTTAGCATTCAGTTATGAGAAAATATGCTCTTCTCTACTCCATTCAGTAAAAGGAATGTTAGTTTTAACTCCTTAATAATTCATGATGGTATAGAATAACCAGTTTGAATCATATGCCACAATCAAAAATCAAATGATTGCAGAAAAGTAAACATGCATATTATAAAAAAATCAAATGGAATATTACAAAATAAATGTGGAAAAATTAAAGAATAGCCTTCCATGATTTTCCTATTTACAAAATGTGGCATGGATAATTTTTTCTCAAGATTTTTTTAAACACTATTTTTGAGTACCTCTCTTATACCAATTGATAGTTTGATATAAGATATTAGGCCTAAGTGAACTATCCCAAATCACACCAATGCAAAAGCAATACTATCACTCGATGTGAAAGCAAATAATGTTATCAAAAATTGAAATAATAATGATGATTTTTTAATTAATAGAGCAAATCAATAATAACATATTTTCTACACCGTAATTATTACAGAAATAAAATGCATAAAAGTAAAATTTGAAAAATAAGAAATCAGAACAAACAAACCAAAATTTTATAATGATTAAATCAAACCATGACCTATGTCTACTCCCTAGAGTCCTCCTCTCAAGGTATTGCACTAAACTTTTAGTGACTCTCCTTTATCGCCCAAACTATGTGGAAAGGGCCTTTACAAAACCTCTTCCACCAACCTAGTCAGATAAAGGACCTAGAATCCTTTTTCACCCTCCTGGTGAAGACAGAGAGCGTGGAATACTTTTTTACCCTTCTAGTGAAGGTAAATAATTTGAAATCCTTTTTCACCCTCTTAGTGAAGGCAGAGAACTTGGAATTTTTTATCCACCAAGTGAAGGCAAAGAACCTTGGAATCATTTTCACCTTCCCTAGTGCACTAGAGTAACCAAGTCCTTTATCACAAAAAGAGATCTTCTTCCTGAAGCCTCCATCTAGAAAAACCATGACACATGGAGGAACTCAGATATAAGTTCGTCAAAGCAACTGTGTGAAACTCTCTCTCACACTCTCTTGAAACCCACAAGGATCTTCTTCCTTTCTCATAAACTCCACCCTTTCTCTCCCATGCTCAAGGCTCTCTCTTCAAGCTTTATTCAAAAGAAATAACTTAGTCAATGAAAAAAGGCAGTTACAAAGTTTTATGAGAAAGCTTAAATAGAGTGCTTCAAGAAACCTAAGAACTCAATTATCTCATCTCTGATTGTATAGTGTGATCCTGGATTGTATAGTATAATCATGGAATATATAATATGATTATTTTAATATATCCTTATTAGCAATGTACAAAGAGTAAGGAGCTGGACAATTAGTTCAAGTATTTAAGTTGATCATCTAGTATGATATAATTATCATTCAGTATGATTAGTAAAATCAAATTAGATTATATTCCTGTATGATTGAGAATGATAAAATTTCATCCCATGCAAATAATGAGTCATAATACTGTCGTTGCCAGGTCCCAAGTCTTGGATGAGAAAAGTGGAGGGTTGTGTTAGCTAGTCGACAGCCAGCATAAAACTTGTCGAGCAATAATGACATGAATCCTTTAAGAAATTGTGTTAATGCTAGGGCATCCCCTAGAAGCGACGCACTGTATGGCCTGAATACAGTGACAAGTGTGCAAGGGCCGCTGCACCAGCACTCGGGTGCAGTGTTAAATTGGCAAGGGTTCCCACATCAAGGATGGATGTGGGCAAAGAAGCTAGTCCATGAAACTAAAATTTGGATAGGAACTTAAAATATAGGTTACTTACAGGAAAATTAAGGGAATTAATAGATATTATGATTCATAGGATGTTAAATATTTTGTGCATTCAGAAAACTAAATGGGTTGGAGAGAAGGCTAAGAAAATTGATAATTTAGGATTTAAACTTTGGTATTCAGGTAGGAGTCGTACTAGAAATGGTGTAGGTATTATTATAGATAAGAGTTTAAAAGATAATGTTATAAAAAGTAATAGGATTGGAGATAGAATTATAGGTTTAAAGATTGTTGTCGATTATAAGATTGTTAATATTATAAGTGCTTATGCTCCTCAAGTAGGTTTGGATATGAGTTCTAAATTAAAAGTTTTTAATTGACTTAGAAGAATTAATGCAAAAGATACCTCTTGAAGAAAGAGAATTTATTGGAGGAGATTTAAATGGACATGTTGGTAGAGAGGTAGATGATTTTAAAAGCATTCATGATGGCCATGGATTTGGAAAGATGAATAAAGGTGGCAAGACCATATTAGATTTTTATTTAGCTTATGATTTTTCAATTGCTAATACCTTATTTAAGAAAAGGAATGAACATCTCATCACTTATAAAAATGGATATACTACAACTCAGATTGACTATTTTCTTATTTGAAAATTAAATCATTTAGATTGCAAAGATTGTAAAGTTATTCCAAGTGAAAATTTATGTACCCAACATCGATTTTTAGTTTAGGACTTCAAGATAAAGGGGAATAAAATAAAAAATAAAGTAAAATAATTTTCTAGGATTATATGGGAAAATTTAAAGAATATTAACAAAAATATTTTTGAGAGTAAGATTTTAGATATTAAGATTTTGTCTGTGCATGAGGATGCTAATGTTGTGTGGAAAAAAGTGGCTAGTGATATTAAGAATATTGCAAAAGATGTGCTTGGAGTATCAAAGGGAAAAGCTCCTAATAGTATAAATAGTTGGTGGTCCAATCCGAATGTGCAAGAAAAGATTAAAAATAAGAAGATTGCTATAAAAATTAGTTTAATTTTAAAAAATATGATAATTGAGAAATATATAAAGTGGATCGTAAGGATTCTAAGAAAGCAATATGCAATGCAAAGACATTAGCTTTTAGTGATTTATATAATAGATTAGATACTAAAGTGGGAGAAAGATATATGTATAAGTTAGCCAAACAAAGAGATAGGAGTAGTAAGGATTTAATTCAAGTGAAGTGTATTAAGGATGAAGATCAAAAAATACTTTTCTTAGAAGACGATATTCAAGAAAGGTGGATGAGATATTTTGCTAAACTCTTTAATGAAGATTGTGAAAATAAGATTGACTATAGTGACCTTAGCACCCTAAAAGAAAATAAAGATTTTTGTTTTTATCAGCGTATTAGTAAAACTAAAGTTAGAGAGGCTTTAAAGAAAATGAAGGGTGGAAAAGCTATTGGACCTGATGATATTCCAATAGAAGTGTGGAAATGCTTAGGAGATGAAGAAATTTCATGGCTTACTAAACTTTTTAATACTATTTTGAAGACTAAAAAGATGCCAAATGAGTGGAGAATGTGTGTGTTAATTCCTATTTTTAAGAATAAAGGTGATGCACAAGATTATGAGAATTATAGAGGTATTAAGTTAATGTGTCATACTTTAAAACTATGGGAGCTAGTTATGGAGCATAGGTTGCGGAGTGATACTAATGTTTCTCAAAATAAATTTGGATTCATGCCGGGTAGGTCGACTATGGAAGCCGTACATTTATTAAGATGTTTGATGGAGAAATATAGAGAAGATAAGGAGGATCTACATATGATATTTATTGATTTAGAAAAGCATATGATAAAGTTCCAAGAGAAGTGCTATGGAGAGTTCTTGAAAAGAAAGGAGTCAATAATGCATATATTTAAATCATTAAAGATATGTATGCAGGAGCTATTACTTGTATTCAAACACAAGGTGGTTTGACCAAGTATTTCCCTATTTTGGTTGGGTTACAACAAGGATCGGCCTTAAGACCATATCTTTTTGCTTTAGTCATGGATGTTCTCACTAGACATTTGCAAGAGGATGTACCTTTGTGTATGATTTTTGCTGATGATATTCTTCTTGTTGATAAGACTAGAGAGGGAGTTGAAGGTAAACTTGAATTATGGAGGTCAACCTTAGAGTCTAAAGGTTTTTGCTTGAGTAGATCTAAAACGAAATATATGGAGTATAATTTTAGTAGTAATAGACCTAGTGATGGGATTGTGACTTTGGGCGATCAAGTCATTAATAAGAGTACACATTTTAGATATCTTGGATTTATTGTTCAAAGTGATGGAGAAATAGATGGGGATATTATTAGTAGAATTCAAGTTGGATTGTTGAAGTGGAGGAATGCATCGGGCTTGCTATGTAATAGAAATGTACCCCTCAAACTTAAGGGAAAATTCTATAAGATGGTAGTGAGGCCTTCAATTCTTTATGGTGTCGAATGTTGGCCATTAAAAGAGAAGCATAATACTAAGTTAAGTGTGGAAGAGATGAGGATGCTTAGGTGGATGAGGGGCTTTACCCTTAGAGATAGGATACGAAATGAGCACATATGTGAAAAGGTTGGAGTAGCTCCAGTAGAAGATAAGATTTGAGAGAGTCGCCTTAGATGGTTTGGTCACATAAAATGGTGGCCTTCCGATGACCCGGTTAGGAGAGTAGAGGTATTAGATTTGACTTATGTTAAGAAAGGTAGGGGTAGACCTAAAATTACTTGGTTAGAAAAAATTAGAATTGGCCTTTCTTTATTAGATTTAAACAAGAATTTAACTTTTAATAGGACACAATGGAGAAAAAGGATACATGTAGCCTACCCCATGTAGTGGGATAAAGGTTTGATGTTGTTGTTGTTGTTGTTGTTCCAAATATTGGGTCATATAGTATGATTTTTCTAATCGTACAATAAGATCTTACTGTACCAGTTAATCCAAATTTTACCTAATTGTAGGATCAATTTTTCAAGATTTAATTATATCATATAGTATGATAACTATTGTATAGTATAATCAGTACATGATTTGTATTTTAAAATATTGCCTAAATTTTGATTGGCGGCTAAGATCATAATTTCAACTGATTGTCCTATGTGATTAAGATTGTCTAGTATGATTAGTTCAAATAGTTTTAATTAAATAATAAGTTGTTTTAATGATTTTCTATGTAGTTTATCTTATATTATGATACCTATCATACAATATGATTAGTTCAAAAATTTACTCTTCTAAATTTTCTCGATATACCATTCCCAAGAGTGTGTTTGTGCACGGTCACCAGGCTAGCATACACCTTTATAGGACTTGACTAAAGAAATTGTAAAATACATTTAAACAATTTACAAACTCTTTTAACTTATCATATTCTATCCATCCTTGAGCTATGAATCTTCATTGAATGGTGCATGATGTACCTAAAATGTTAGTACACATAAAAATAAATATGCACTACAAATAATAGGAGACATAAAGATGCAATCAGTGATGTTTGTTATCATAAAATACATAACATTGGGAGCAAGCTTTGCAATAATCTTCCCCTCTTTGTTACCATTTTTTTTTTAAGAAGTTTGAAACTTAAATAATTGATGAATAAATAATCATTTAAAAATAATAGCTGTCTAGCCTACATGCATTAGTCATAAAAATTATCATTTTAAAATTGTGTGCTTAAGTAGGTAGCTGCCAATCCACTCTAGGAAGGTATAAGTCAACATTACATAAAAACCCACAATTTCCCCTCC
Organism: Dendrobium huoshanense; assembly: GCA_016618105.1. Classification (NCBI taxonomy): domain Eukaryota; kingdom Viridiplantae; phylum Streptophyta; class Magnoliopsida; order Asparagales; family Orchidaceae; genus Dendrobium; species Dendrobium huoshanense. Next base: position 54,847,717 of record CM028343.1, read on the forward strand.
AAAAGAGGATTATCCCACTCTTTTAAATAACATTAAAACTTCAAAACTTTCTCATTTGATTAATTGAGAACTTAAATTTTGAATTTGAATCCTTTAAAAATTAAAATAAGTCCATTTTTCACTTTATTCAATTGGAGATTTAAATGACTCTAGAGGCATTCCTCTATAGGAATCCTAGAACCTAGTTTATTATAAACTTTATTTTAGTTCACTAAATAAGGAAAAAAACTTTGGATGAAGATAAATCCTATCAATTATTAATTTTATTTAAGAAATGATAGGTGATTGTTTATATATCTTTTGAGAAGAATATCATATTCCTTCTATAGATTTTAATTATGAAATAAATTTTATTTCTATAATTTGATTGATAGTGAAGCCTCAGTCTATCTCTAGATATAGTATGTTGTAATCTATGTGGATTTAATAATATTAATAGAAATATAAATTTGTGGTCTCAACCCATCTAAATTGTCCATAGGGTGGTCATTGACTTTAGTGTTGACTAATCTAAATTTAAAGTACTTAATATCTTGGTCAACCCAACTTTCGAGATGTAGAGTTTGATGTTCCATATCTATTTGAACAAGTTCATTCTTTATGGAAGGTGTTGATATTAATATGTAGGTTGGTTTTCAATGCTTCATTACTTAGATAAAAGGATATTGAGTTTATTCTAGTTGCTAGGAATTTAGGAAATTTTGAGGTATTTGATCTTGGAAATTCTATTTTTAATTTGAGTTGGTACTTTATAAGTATCTCATTATTGACTTCATAGTTTCCATTGATATGATTAACAATAAATTACAACCCTACATATAATTCTAGTTGATGAGTAAAGATTCAAACTGAGCTTGGTTATTAGTAACCTTGAATATAAATTTTATGGCTTGGATGATGACTACCCCATAGTGGATTTTAAGGACTATTCTTGCACCAAATATTTGCATGCCTTAGGTGACATCTATGTGTAATATCTAGAGAGGTTATATAGTTATTTCTAAATTTGAATCTTAGTTATTTTATTCTATGAGGAAATAAGCAGCAACCTTAAATTTGATTGTCATTCTTGGCTTGTAAATGATTAAGAATTCACTGAGATCTATAGAATGTTTGAGTAACTCACTCAAATGATTAGGTTCAAAATGACTTTCCTTTTGAGGAAGATTAATAACTACCTAGATGAAATGGGACTAGAAATAATATCACTATTTTTTTATTGACTTGATGAGTTCCCAAACGAGTTTCTCCATGATAGAGTACATTTACACTATTCTTGGAGCATTAGACTTGTATTATATGGGCCATTTCTTCTTCCCTTATTCTATAATGAGCACAAAGATGATAACATATTTACTAACTCTAAGGTATAACAATAGGGTTTCACTTAGCTAAGGGTTGTAAAGAAGTGTGCGGGGGGGGAGGGGTTGTAGTGTTGAACTCTTTAATTATTAAAAGGTAGCTTCCTAGTCTTCACCCCAAGAGAATTTCTTTAGGCTTCTAAAGACTTTCAAGAAGGAAGAACATCTCTCTCTTAGTTAAGAGATGAATGGTTGAATCTAATAATTCATAAGGTGAGTCACTAGACTTCCTTGGCAATTTTAGTTGTCTTCATCCGTAGTATATCTTATACCTTATCAACACAAACTTTGATTCAATCATGTATAAGTAGAAATCCTAGAAATTTCCTTGTGTTGCTCTGTGTTACAATCCAAGAGCCTAAATATGTAGTTTGATGAATACATACATTATCATATGTTTATTTTATTATTCATGATTTATTTATTATATTTCTTTTCTTGTGCATTAGTAATCTTATCATGCACAACAGAAACCCATGAAAAGTAAAAAATTAAGGCTAAAGATAGTGTGTATCATTGTATTGTTAGTTTATGCCTTAAAAGGTCTATATTTTTTATTTTTGTTTAGTCATTTTCTTGTATTAGGTGTATGTTGGTTTAGGGACCATATGCACATAAACATATTTATGTTTCTTTTAATTATATTTTTTTTCTTGAGCATTAGTAATCTTATCATGCATAACAGAAACCCATGAAAAGTAAAAAATTAAGGCTAAAGATAGTGTGTATCATTGTATTGTTAGTTTATGTTTTAAAAGGTCTATACTTTTTATTTTTGTTTAGTAATTTTCTTGTATTAGGTGTATGTTGGTTTAGGGACCATATGCACATAAACATATTTATGTTTCTTTTAATTATACTATACGATCCATATTATACTATACAATATATTGAAATCAAAATTACTAAAAGTATTTAATTAAATAAGATTAAATAAATTTGGGGAAAAACTAATTATACTATATAATCTATACATTGTGTAGGAGATTAGCTATTTTAAGAAACCCTATAGAATCTTTGTTACTTAAATTAAGCAAATTTGAAATTTGAATTTTAAACTGATTGTATTATATAAACAATTTTGTTATGTATAAATTTAATTAAAATTGCCTTATTTAACTCTAAGGATTAATGAATAAATTTAGATCAAATTATCATTAATGATCATAATATATGACAATATATGTACTATATGATTCACGAGAGGATTCTAGGTGATCAATGGAAATTTGATTAATAAGTTCTACCAGCTGCTCCCCAAATATCAACTGAAGTTGATTCGAATTCCACTTTCCACCCAAAATAAAAGAGTTGAGTTTAAACTCCATTGATTCTGCACAGTTAACAAAGGTCAGCCACTTTGCTAAACATTTATAAAGAATCCAACTATCAAACATCCAATTAATAGAATTTCCATTCGAAACATTCCATCTAACGATGTTTCTAAGATAATATGATTTAATTGAACTAATCATATTGAATGATTTATACTCATACTAAATAGTCTTCAAAAGAACTAAACTAATGGTACTATACAAATAGGAGGCATGATATTTAAAATTTAATTTCTTTGATAGAAAACTTTATGAACTCTTTTGTGTCTTAAGGAAAATGGTTCTTGGGTTGTTAGAAATGTTCTCTTTCAATGGGAAGCTTTCATGAGTCCACATCTCAGGTGACAGAGAGAAAGAGAGAGGAAGGGAGGTTTAGAAAGGGAAAGTGACTTAAGGGAATCAAAGTGTACAAGAGGGGTCACACAGTTACTCTGCTAGCATGCACCTTGGGTCCTCTAGTTGTGTTTTAGTGGAGCTCTTGGAGAGGAGATATGGAAAGAATAGTGAATGCATTGGAATCTCTATATGGTAGAGGACGAAAAAGGATGGATTGACATCTATGGAATCTACATTGGGTAGAGGAGGCGAGCGGAGACAAATTCATTAGAGTATATAAAGTTCATTCATCACCCAGTCAAAGGAGATGGGCTTCTTAGGCTTATTTTTTTGCTAAAGGAGAGTCACATTTAGTACAATACCAAAAAAGGTGGACCTTTGGGAGTGGATGTAGGTTAATTTAACATAACTCATGTAAATTATTATTTGTATATTCTTACTATTCTCCAATTTTCTTTACTTACAATTAAGTTTATTACACTATAATTTTATTTTGTTTAAATTTGTGAAAGAGGCTTTTGGAGCATATTTTGGGATTGACTTTATTTTGAAAATTAGGAAAAAAAAAACTTATTTGTTTTCTAAAAGTTTAAAACCATAACTTATTTTACAAAATTTTTTTTAAAAAAAAATCTATTTACTTTTATGTTTTTTAAACAATTTTGTATATTTCAATTTTTTTAAAGCAAAATATTTCAATTTTTTTAAATCAAAATATTTCAAATTTAAAAAAAAAAAAAAAATACACCCCCTCTTTTGGTGTGCCTTTTGCACTCTCAATTGGTCTCAATGCATTTCTAATTGGTACTAGAGTTGGTTCTCTTTTTATTTTGGTTTAAACAACTTGAATAAATCTAAATGGCACTCTTTGGTAATCATAACCTTTTGGAAGAGTCATGATTACCCAACAACCATTGTTTTATAAACTTCCTTTTTAATTTTTAAAAAATCCTTATTTATACTTTTTTTGCAATTAATTAACTTCTTAGTGTGGCATATGATTCAAGTTAGCTATGCGTTACCATTTGCCTCTTGAATGGAGTTAAAATAGAGATTCCTTTTTATGATTGGTCCATAAAAGATTATGATTTAGCACAACTAAATGAAAAATGTTATAACTATTTTTTTGTGCACTTAAATCAAAAGAATACATCCATGTTCAACTTATACAATAAGTAAGGAGATATGGGATAGACTTTGTATAGCTTATAAAGGAACTAATGAAGTAAACAATCACACATGAACTTATTATTGCTTCATTATGATTTTTTTTGCTTGCAGCCTAGCAAATCGATTTCATATATATATATATATATATATATATATATATATATAAGGTTAAATAAGGTAAAAAAAAATTTATTACTCCTCTACATGCCTTAGGAAATAAATATCAAATGGTGAAAAGCTAAAAAGATTTTACGTTGCTTTCTTAAATCAAGGGATGCAAAAATTACATCCATATCTGAGTCAAAAGATTTAATTTCATAACTCTTTAATAATCTCCATTTTTCATTGATTACCTATGAGCTAAAGGAAACTTAATATAATAGAGATTTAGGAGAATGAATAAAGGAGATGAAATTGCTTTGAAACCTAATGATATTGGAAGCAGTTATTCAAACTCATATGAAACGAAAGACATAGAATTAATGAAAAGATAACTCAAAATATTTTTGAAACACAAGCATAAGAACCATACCAAAAAAACAATTAGGCAAGAGCCCAAAGTTAACAATCTTATCACTAACAATATTTATTATGTATATAAAAAGCTACGACACATCCAATCTAAATGCACGAGCTTAAGGAACCAACTTTTAAATTACAAGGGTAACGAGAAAAGCAATTCAAAAAAGGGAAAATAAATTTTTCAAAATACGTTTTGAGTGAACTCTAATTCAAAATTATTAGAAACTAAACTAGAAGATGAGGTGACTAACTAGTGTTTAATAGCTAAGGATAATGTTAGGGACTCCAATAATTATAAGGTATTTGAACTATCATAGAACAACTACATGATTCATATAAAAAATTAAAAAAAAGCATTCACACCTTAATGGAGAATATTCTCTTTTAAAAGAAGAGGATACGAATTTAATAAATAATTATTAAAACTTGAGAACTAATCATATTAAACTAGATAAATAACATGAATTATTAAGTGAGAAGTATATTACATTAAAGGAAAAGCATGAGTTATTAAAGAAAGCTCATGTTGAATTAGAAGAAGCATTTAAAGAACTAGAAGATTTTTCCATAAAAATTGATCCTAATAAGCATGCATTAAAAGTGAATGTAAGAATGTATACTTGTGTGAATGAACACTTTAGAAAGAACATTGTAGTACTTAATGAAAAATACATCAAAGACTACACACCCAACATCATACTTAAGAACATAGCCTGCATCATCATCTTTTAAAAGAAGACATCACAACTCGTATAGATTAGTGAATCTTTTTCTATGAATTAAGTGGTATTGTTGTGGCATACTAGGGCACATTGCATGCATTTGCACACTCTAAATATATCATGGAACACATATGGTGTAGAGGCCCAAGACAACATCATCATAGCATTCATTACATACATTTATATCAACTTAAGGCAAAACCCAATCACACTTGGTTTCCAAAAATTAATCTATAATTGATTTTTTAGGTGTACTATTATTAGAGGTCCCATGAGATCTAAATCAATTCATAATGATTAGAGATCTGGAACCTGGATAGTAGATGCTTATAAAACATGACTAGAGGTCTAAATCAATTTATAATGCTAAAGGCTATGAGTTGAGAAAATTTTACTTTACTTTATAACACTATCAATAAGGTTGTGGGTGCAAGTATCATAGGAAAAACTAATGGCAACAAACATGATTATATGCTACATTAAAAATTTAGTCACCATTAAAAACACTAGAGAATATCGTAGGAAAAACCTAACATAATGACATATCATCGCCTACATCTTAGTTACCAAACATAATCTTATGTATCCTACCATAATGAACTGCTATTGCAACTCGAGCTTATGAGTTTATGTTTTTTATGATAACAAATATTATGGCACACTTTATATTGTCTACTTATATTTGCAATAGCTTTTTATCAGTAAACTATTTTTTCCGTGCTTTAATTTTTGATGATTTTATGTTTGTTTCCATGTGCTCTAGTAGCGAGGAAAATTGGGATAAATTACACACTATATACGAAGGCACTAGTGAAATCAAACAATTTATATCAAATATTTTAATGCATGATTATAAATTATTTTGCATCAAATCTTATGAGACGATCTTAGATATTTATACTAGATTTATTCAAATTGTGACATCATTGCATGCCTTAGGTAAAAAATTTTCAAACTTTAAAAAAGTCAATAAAATTCTACATTATTTACTTGAAAAATTTGATGCCAAAGTTGTTGTTATTTTTGAATCAAAAAAATTGAATGAATATTCTATTAATAATTTGATTGGCTCACTCATTGCCTACGAGCAAAGTTTGGGTCAAAGACTTTTGGATGCAGATGAGATGATAATGCTAAACGCTGAAAACTCAAAGAAATGTGGCTTAGTTGATGACGAAAGTCATGGCTTATCAAGCAAATTAAAAAGCTTAACAAAGCATAAGCTTCAACAAAAGTGGAACAAAGGTAAAAATGGTAAGAATGTTAAGATCTTTTCTGACGTTGTTTGTTTTGGTTGTAGGAAGCCTCGACATAGGAAAAATTAGTGCCCTAATTTGAGAACTCTTCCTATAAAAGAAAATGATAAAGATAAGCAAATTATAAAAATTGTAAATAGTGAAAAGCAAAAAATCTCCTAGGCAAACCTAGCTTCTGAATCATCAAACCAGGAGTAAGATGATGTTTAAACCAGTGTTTGTATATTTATTTTTCTATGTAAGCATGTTTTGTTCATTTTTTTATTTTTGTGTTTTTTTTTTCATTTTTTTCCTTTATTTTTCTTTTTCATTAAATTTTTAATTGTCTTTACTTTTATTTTTTTGAAGTTCTCTCAGAACACATCACATGTTCATTTTTCTAAAAATTAAAAACCTACCTTCTATTTTTCTTGAATTCTTATGTAAGTTGTGGTTGACTTCTCTAAAAACATTCAAAGGAAGGAAACTCATGATGTTGTCTCTCTATCTCTTTTCTAAAAGAGGTTATTTAACTTTAAATTCAAAATCTTCATCATATTATAAATTAGATTTTTAAATTGATCTTTTTCATCTCCCTATATTTTGTTTATCGCATAGGAATTTTTTACAAGTTGTTGAATCTATATCATAATTTTATTAATCAAGTAGTTCATTTTATCAATAGAATGGGTTTACTTTTATTTTGAAAATTTTAAAAAGATAGCATATTTAATTAAAAAAATGGCCAATGATGCCAAATCAAAAAAGTGCCCAATGACGCCAAATAAAAAGATGTACAATGATGCCAAATTGAGAAAGATACACAAAGTGTATCAAAAAGAAAAAGATGCACAAAGTGCGCCAAAAAACTGATAAGAGACATAAAATGAGCCCACAAAAATTAATACTTACATTTCTTGTACTTCTTAAAGCTTAAGAAAACCCTTGATATTTTTTATACTTGAGCTTGAAAATCATGATTCCTGATTCACTAATTTTAGCACTAATCTTCTAATTGATGTATTTTATGGAAGGAGTTTTGAAAAAACTAGTTTTTTTCTAATTTGTTCTCTGATTTAGATATTGGATTAAAAAGTTTTTGAGCCTTTAAAAAAACTTGAGCTTGGATTAACAATTTCTGAATTTCTAACCTTTTCTGGATTATGCGTTTTCAATCCATTCCTTACTAAGTTTTTAAATAAAATCAAGAGGTAACTTTCTCATTTAAATAATATTCATTTTTTTTCCTAGATTAGGGATCATTTTGTTTTTTATTTGTTTGTTTGTGCCCCATCTTTTTTTGATAATGTCAAAGGGGGAGAACATACTGTTGTATTTGTATCTTTTTCCATTTTATTTTAAAAGAAATAATAACAATAAAAATTTTGTCTTCCCCCTATTTTTAAATTTTTATTTTAGTGAGGGGAGATTAGGAAAAAAAATTTAATTTTGAAAATTTAACCAGTAATCAAAAAGGGGGAGATTGTTACAACTCGAGCTTATGAGTTTATGTTTTTTATGATAACAAATATTATTGCTCACTTTATGTTGTCTACTTGTATTTGTAATATATGTTTGTTTGTGTGTATACTAACATTTCAGGAATACCATGTAACATCAAACAAAGAATCAGAGCTCAAGATTAAGTTGAATAATATTATATTGTAAAAGGGTCTGTAATATTCTTTGATATAATTTTGATTTCTTGAGTCAAGTCATGTAAGGGTGTATTCTTTCTTGGTGACCATGTACACACACACTCAAGAGAGTGAGATCTTATCAAATACAGAAGATCAAGTTTTGAACTAATTGTAATGGATGATTTTGGATCGTCTAGAACGATCCTTTATGATCTTGGAAAATAGCCGATAATGCTAATTTAGGCAAGATTTTAAGATTTAATTTTTGTTCTAATCATCCTGGATGATCTGGATATTCCAAGATGATCAATACAAATTATGACTAAATTGATCATGTGATTAGGGGATTAATTATGGTTAATTTTTTCAATCCGATCATCCTGGATGATTTGTATATCGTACGGGGCGATGTTTGCCAACAAACTTGATTTTCCAAAATTGTCCAAGTCAAAATATGATAATTTCTCTTCTAATCATCCTAGGCAATCCACAATATCATCCTAGACAATCTATACATTTTTTTACTAATCATCCTAGACTATCCAAATATCATCTAGGACTATCAGGTCAAATTCTGCACATCGTTCTAGGCCATCCTGCTATTGTCCAGGATGATTTTGGGTGCTGAAATTGAGTTTTTAGGAATTTCTAAAGACCTCTTTTTGAGTGCATCGTACGGGATGATCCTGCGATCATCCTGGATGATGTTTGGCACCAAAATTGAGTTTTTAGGGTTTTTTGAAGCTCTCTTTTTATGCATATCATACGTGATGATCCAGCGATCATCCTAGAAGATAATGTCAATTTTGCAAATCTATTTAAAGACCTCTTGCTTTCTCATGAAGAGTGTCTTTGGCATCCATTGAAGCTTCATTCTTCTAGAGGAAACTTGAAGAGAGAGCTTGAAAGGGAGAGAGGAAAGGGTGGAGTTTGAGAGAGGGAAAAGATCCTTGGAGGGGGTTTCAAGGGAGTGTGGAGGGGTTTCCACACGGTTTCTCCGGTGATCTTGGACCTTAGTACCATCAGATTCAAGGCTCATATTGAGAGAAGTTTTGGAAAGAAGAAGAACTCTTTGGTGTCAAAGGGCCTGACTACTCTGCCACACCGGGGAAGGTGGAAGTGATTTTGTAAGGGATTCTCCACCTAGCTGTGGGGGCTAAAGGAGAGACACTGAGTTTAGTGTAATACTCGAAGGGTGCCTCTGAGGAGTGGACGTATATCAAGGTTTGATCGAATCACTATAAATATGGTGTGTTATTACCCTTATTATTTCTGCATTTATTTTTCGCACTTTGATTTTCTTTGTGGTGAATCTTAGTTTTGGATGTGATTGTATTTTTAGTTTTAATATCCAATTCACTCCCCCTCTTGGTTAGCCTTGGGACTAGTTCACAAGGGCTTAACATCCCTAACAAACTTTCTAGTGCCATTAGTGCACTTTCAACTGCTTCCATATCTATTACACTAATAGTTCCTTCATATCCTCTTAAGTAATAAACACCATGAAGCACAGCTTATAAAGGAGAAAAAATCATATGAGGAATGGGAAGAACCAACCCTTGAGGCACTAGCCTACGCAGCACCAGCACCAACTCCAGCCTTCTAGGACCACCAACTAATTATTTTGATTGGATGATTTAATCTCTTAGATCTATGACTTCATACATATTTTTAGGAGTAAGTTACATACTAGGAGTAGATGTATATATATGGTTCACTGATCAATTTGCATCATTGTACCATTACATTCTGCCACCACCACCATCACAAAGTCTAGGTCCTTTCGATATATAGCTTATGATATTTTTACTTTATTTAATTGTACTTTATATTTTAGCATTTTATTTTCCCCACATTATCTTCTATTTTTTAGTTCCTCTTTTGAGTGATGTCAAAAGGAGGTGTAGCAGTAGTGTGAGTTATATTAGCCTTTTTTAGTGCAATTTTGTATTAATATTTTTGTTTTAGTATGCATGTTTTCTCTTCCCTATTTCGGTTATTAAATTATGCTTACAAAATTACTTAAATTTATGTGTGTTCTAATATTAAAAAATAAAAATCAAATTAAAAAAATAAATAAAAGGAAATAATTAAAAATAAAAAAATAAAGTGATTTCTCATTTTTTTAAAAGGTAGCAATTAGAGAGGGGGTAACTTAGTAGTAAATAAAAAAATTAAATTTTTAATTATTACAAATATTATTTGAGGTTTATTTTATTATTTCTCTTTTTTATAATGGATATTTTTCTTATGCATCACTATCCTTGACATGTACAACATACACTAAGTAAAACTAGTATATAAAAGCCCAACATACTATGTAATAGTGTATAATTCATTTCATGTTTAAAAGAGTTTGTTTTTTTTTTTTTTTTCTTGATTAAGTTATTCATTAGGTGTATATTGGATTAGCAAACATTCACACAAACACAAGAGGGATCAAGATTGAATGTTATAATTTTCTTGTTAATCATATTATATGATCTATTAGAATAAAAGTGAATTAAAATATTTAATAAAATGATGTTAATTAAATTAGGGGCATAACTAGTTGTACCGTACAAACTAAACATCATATGGAACATTTAACTATTTTAATAAATGCCACAATCAAATCCTAGTTGCTTAAATTAAATAAATATAAAAATTGAAAATTCAACTTATCATATTGTATGTTCCATTTTATATTGTACAAAATTTAATAAAAATTGCTTAACTTAATTTTGAGGTTTAAGGATTGAAATCAGATCAAATTATCATTAATGATCACATTATGAGATAATATATTATAATATATAAATCACCTGAAAGCTCTCTTGATCAACCTTGCTTCATCCTAGATGCTCTATGATTTAGAGAGTCCACTTCACAGAGGAGAATAAAGAGGTAAGTGTGAAAGAGGGAGAGTGCCTTGAGGGAGTCAAGGGGTGTGACAGGGGTCATATGGCTGCTCAACTAACTCAGATTTTGGGTCCACCAATTATGTTTTGGTGGGGATCATGGAGAGGAACCCTTGAGAGAAATTTCCTTGACACCTTGGACTTTCTTGCTGAGGAGGAAAAGGATTTAACAGCTTTACTAGGTCAAGAGGCAAAAGTAGGGAAGGGATTCCCCATCAAAGTGATGATCTAAAGAAGATATTACATCTCCATCAAGTTGAGGAGGTGAGTGGAGGGATCAGTATCTCTACAAGGTTGAGGAGGTGAAAGGAGAGATGGTATCTATGTCATGCCAAATGGGTAAGAGGAAGGAGATACTTTGGAGTATGTAATGGTCATTCTTCACCGGGTTAAAGAAGTGGTGATTCTCAACAAAACATTATGCTGAAGGAGAGTCACAATCGGTACAATACATAACTTGGAGGACCTTTGGGGAGTGGGCATTGGTCGATTTGAACAAACCACTATAAACCTTTGTTTACATATTATTTATTTATGTAGTTTACTTTACTTAATATTTATTTTACTCTTCCCTAATATTATCTAAATTATATATTTGAAAGAGGCCTTGGTGATTATTATTCTTTTAAAATTATTTTAGAAAATAGAAAATAAAAATATAATAAATTATTTTTAAATGTTTAAAAACATTATTTATTTTTTAAAAGCTTAATAATAAAAAATATATTGCTTTAAGGATTTATTTTGAACACATCTACATATTTAAAATTTTGCTTTTCAAGAAAAAGATTTCATAAGTTTTTAATAGAACTAATTTAGAAATCCTCTTGGTGTCCCTTTTGTACTCTTAGTTGGTATCAATTCACTTTCACTATGAAGATGTAGTTCATAGGATTCATCTTTATATTGTACTTTAGAGAATAAGGAATATTTATTGGAGGTATTTGATATATTTGTGATAATATTAGCCTTTAACTAGGAGGTCATCTATATAGATTTCAATGTTTCTATCTTCTTTTTCCTTGAAGATTTTGTCCAACATATTTTGAAAAGTTACTCAAATGTTCTTTAGCTCGTAGGGAAGACTTTTTAGCATTATAGGCCTTTTACTGTGATGAATCTAGTTTTTGGTAGTCCTTCGGTTGCATTTTAATCTAGTGATAGTCAAAGGTGTTAAGAAGACTATTACAAGATAGCCTGACAATCCTCCATAGGAGGTGACCATCTTTAACACATGCTATCTTCAGGTTTTTGAAGTCCACACACAATGGCCATCCACTAGTTACTTTCTATACCATCACTACATTAAAAGTCCAATCTATATAAGGAACGTCTCTGATGAAGTTCATAAAAATAGTTTTTTTTTTCTTGGATAGGATAGGAAATTTATGCTATAATTTATTTGATCTCTATTTGATGGTATGATAATCCTTCCTCATTTTTAATAGATGGCATATGATTTCTTCACTAATGCCTGATATGTCTATTTCTATCCATGTTAATAGTTTTAGAATATTATGGAGAGTTTATAATAACTCTAATTTATCATTATTGTCTACTAAAAGAGGTGTTGATTCTAAGGACTATCTTATTCATCTTCAATTATGGATATTTCTTTGACAACTTTGGCAGATTTTATTTTTAGACCTCACTTTATATTAAGATGAAGGATCACTTCAGAAGTGCTTGCTTAACAAATTACTCATACATAGCTGGAGCACGATTAGGCTAGGTCATCTTTAATTTTTACTTCCCTTCCTTTAGTAGGCAACTTAACGATTATGTGATATTTGGACATCAGAACTCTAAGGGTATTTGTCAAAAGCCTATCAAATATGTCATTGTATGTTATAAGAGTGTTGATGAGGCTTAAGTATTCCATTTTTGAGGATTGACAATCGCCTTTCCCCCAAGTGATAGATAGAGCAATTGCTCCTTCAGTTTCCATGTGCTCACTAGAGAATCAATAGAGAGGTTATGTTGTTGGAATAAAAAAAAGGAGGTGAGAAGATTTATCTTATTGTAGATGGGTTTGAAGATCATATCCTTTGAGCTTCCCATGTCTATTAGAATGTCGTTGATCTAATAGTTGGCGATTAGGGTGGTGATAATTATTAACATATTGTAATAATTTTTTAGGATTGTTTATTTTTCTAATGAAGGTGATAGATATATCATCAACTAGTCATGAAAAGATGTTGAATTAACTTCATTGGTTCATTGAACCTTAGAAAATATTGGGGCATCCTCTCATTCTTCATCCATGATGGACAGCATTACACTAATAGTGTGGATTGCAAGAGCTAACATAGGCCTATTGAAGATTTATTTTATTAGAGCTTTTAATGAGTCGTCACTCTTGATTGTCAATGATGAATTTTTTATCTTTTTGGCTTTAATGATTTCTTCAAGTAGGTTCCGTAGGTAGTGGCAATCTTCATTAGCATACTAGTGATCATTATGGAATGCACTGTATCTTGGGGTATCTCAAGCACTATTGATCTTCATATATAGTAGGAACCTTAAGATTTCCATATTTTGTATGGCTTTTATAAACTTTTCCACATATACTCTAACTAAAGTATAAGTAGGATATATTTAGTATTGAAGAGTGACCTCTTTATATACCTTCATCTTTAGTGTTCATGCATCTTTCCTCAGAGGACATAGCATAACAAGTGTCATATACAACCAAGAAAATTGAAGGATTTCATAAAAACTTGTTCTTTGATCTCTCCTTTCTTAGGAGAGGATCTTTTCCTTATTTTGAATGGAAGCTCCTTCTCATGGTAATATCATGATGTGGAATGATTATAAAAGGTTCAGCCAATTGGGTATATTCATCAATATTGATGTAAAGTTAGTGAGCTTCAATAGTTCTTCTAGTATCTTTAGCAATTATATAATAAGAGCATATCTTAAAGAACATTACCTTAGTCCTTGGGTTAATGTTTCTTGGGGAATTGTAGGATCTAGTTTTCTTACATCAAGCATCTCTTTTTAGAACTTGAATATGAAGTTCATAAGTTGTTCCCCCTATTCCTGCCTTATTTTAAATTGGTCTAAATTAAATTTTTTGGGGTCTCTAAGCTTTGATGAATTGTGCAATGAACATTCTCTTGAATTCAACAAAGGAGGTGGCCATCCCACTGAGTAGGCAAGTTAATCACCTTAGTGTAAAATTTTGTTAGTTATAAATAAGAGATGACATTGGAGGGTGTCGTTAATGTCAAAGAGGGAAATCATGGACTCAAAAGTTTGCACCTAATACATTGGGTTAGATTTACCTCAGTAGTCCTCTAGGTGAGGTTCCTCAAACTTTGGAGGTGATCTTGCCTCAATGAATAATTTGTAGAAGAAGTTAGTCAGGCCTAGTTAAATTTTCTTAATTTTTTGTTAGGTGGGCTTAATTTTTTAACTCTCACCTAGAGTTGAGTATAGTTAGCATCTAGATCTAAGGCATGTATAACTACCTGAGGCTCTCAATAAGAGCTAAGGTTGGATGGTTCTTCAAGCTTATTTGTAGTTCGTTCTTTGTTAATACTAATTATGAGAACATCAAAGATTGATTTTAGATGTTGATCTTCCATTTCATGTAGTTTATGGTACGTGGTTCCTTCTGGATTTCTCACATTTACTAAAGACTCAAACTACTTTGGGGGTAGAAATTTTTTGGCCTTTCATTTTGAATCCATACTCATTGCACTCGAGAGGATATTGAATCATGATTTTTTTATCGAATAATATGAGGCAAAACTTTAAGAATACCTATAAGATGAGGGCCAATTGGTAAGGATGGTGAATGATAGAGGGAAAGAGGGAGAAAAATAATCAAAGGGATGGAGGAGGATAGAGATGAGTTTTTTTATTATCCTAGAAAATAAGAGGGATGAGGGCTCTGTCTGGCATAGCTTAAGCTAAAAGAAAAAACTAGCTCATATTATCTCTCTCTCTCTCTCTCTCTATGTGTGTGTGTGTGTGTGTGTGTGTCTATATATATATATATATATATATATATATATATATATATATATATATATATATATATATATATATATATATATATATGAATCTTATCTGAGGTGTCTCTCACCCAATCTATCCCTTACCTGATGTGTCCTTCTCACATTCCCCTTACTCAATTTTTAGGGATTGGGGAGTTATGTTGATCTCCCTTTTGACATTGATTACTTGTTAATTTTGTAGGATAGTTCACCTTCTTGCTTTTCTCACCATAGTGTTTGATGAAATATCAAGTTACACATTGTTTTTTTATTCACCATCTATAGAATTTATTTTTTTATCACAATTTATTCTTTTTTTGTTTTAAAAATATATGTGATCATATTGATGTCAATTTGATGAATATGTTATGTTAATTTTTGTATTTGAACCTTCTATGCACATATTCATCTCTTAATTTATTTTTTTTATCAGGGTCTTATCTTATAAATTGGATTTCATAATTACATTCAGCTTGTTGAGCTGGATCAATTGCCTATTCATGCTCAAATTGAGTAATGTTTGATGTATATGGAGGAGAGAGAATGTTAAAGGGCTTCTTTAAATAAATCAAAAAATCAAAATGAACTTAAAATTATAAAAAAATTTATAATATATTATTATCATTTCATCAACTCATCTTGAATAAAAATCAAAAATAAAAACATAAATATCTTTTTTTTTTATTTAAACAATAAATAAAATAAAAAAAGTAATAACATATAAGAAAATAACCCAACTTTATTTGCTTAAAGTTTATGAAAGGTTTTTTATTTAACTCAAACAAACTTATCATGTTCATTTTATTAAAATTAAAAAATATATATATCAAAATTATTTTGTCTTCATGCTAAACCTCTCAAAATCAACAGTGGAAATCTCATGTAAGGATAGTAAGTATAATAGTAGGCTTTCCCTTATAGCTTCCATGAGTTGATAAAGGCATGCAAGGATAGAAAAAATTCCTACTGCTTTCAAGTGCAGCAAGAAAACTCCATCTTAGAAATTAGATCAAGAGCTTTCAAAGGCTGATTTGCCATTTATTCCTCTCATCATGTGAACATTTTGAATAGGGTGGTTGTTGGTCACCTTTATCTCTCTGTATTTAGTGTTGATTTCTCTCCCTTTTTTTGCTACAATATTTGAAATAAAATAAGAGAAAAGGAGCTACTGGTTCATCCCCTCTAGAAGGAAAAATGAGAGACTATTGCTTTCTCTCCCTCTTTTGTGTATCTCTTTTGGCTACAACACCCTAAGAAAGAAACATGAGAGGAAAGGAAATGGGCCTTTTTCTTCAATTAGCTGGAGCAGTTCAAGCCAAGTAAGAGGGCTACATGAAAGAAAGAGGAAAAAGAGTGACAAAATAGTAGAGCTTACATGTTGATCTCTAATAATGAGCTAAGGAAATGGGAGAAAGTTATGAAGTTTGGATCTCTGGTGATAAAGCATCTATTCTTTGATGATCAAAAGCATAGGATTAATTCCTCTTTAAAATATGAAGTTTAAATAATCGTTGAGTTGATTTCTTTTTCTTCGATTTAAGAACTATTTGGCAAGCTTTCTCTTTCTGAGAATGAAGAAGTATATTTCTATTTGAATTATTTCTCCCACGATGTTATTATTGCTATCATAATTTTAATAAATTTTTTGTTTAAAAGAAAAGTAAAAAGAATAATGTTTATATCCTCTTTATCAAGTATATATCAACAACACTTGTAAGGAAATTTGGAACTATTTTGTTGCAAATTCATATGTCATTTCCTTGGTTGGATTTTAAAATCGTGAATGGAAGATATATGTTGCATAGTACTTCTTCATTTTGATTTCTATTGAATGGATTCTACCATTTAGTATGAGTGATTTGAAGTTCCATTATCATTATAAATATTATCTTGTGAAAATAACCTGTTATGTTGAGCATAATAATCTTCTTCTATTTTTAAATACTCTCCATCAAATATATAATCGTTTGCTAATTACTACGGTGATATATTTAAAACAATTAGAAATACAATTTTTTGTACATCTTCACCTTAATGTTTCACTTGTTTAATGCAAAATTTTTAATTAATGTCAAAGGGAAGTGACTAATAATGGCACTATTAAATTAAATTTTTTAAGTTGCTCTTGTCATACATTATGGAACGATAAATATAATATAGAAATTGGTCAATATTTTGTTGGAGCGTATTGTTTTTGCTATTATGAGATGTTTCACATACTTTTGTACTTCTTCAATGATTTTAAGTTTGTAGAAATGTTGAACATATAAATTTCTTTCGGTAAAAATTAGCAAGCTAATAATTCACAAAAATTATCATTAGAATATTCAAATGCATATAAAGAATATGATTCTTAATGGTTTTAAAATTATTTTGCATATGTCTTTTTCACCAGTTGATTTTGAGAAAATTCATATGTACATTTATGCTTCAATTACTTTATGATATGTGGTTAGTTATAGAGTTTACATGAGCATTATTCCTTACCATTGAAATGAATAGTAGTTAAAATGAAATTTTGGAGTGTATGTTAAGCTTCAAAATTATGTAAATATTTTGTTGTGATTAATAATGGTTATAAGAAGAAGCCTACATTCATCTTTAGAGCTTTCATATCATTAACACATCTAATGCAATAATTCATATCTATAACCCACTTAGAGTGATATTTGGAATGAAATTTGAATTTCATAAGTATTCTTTAACAATAACTCACATCTAACATCATTCCTTATGTCATCATACACATACACACACACACACACACACACACACACTCACACACACACACACACACACATGTTAGTTTTAATATTTGGAGTATGTTAAAAAAAATTTACATGTCATTTATGAAGTATACTTCTATGACCACTATCTTGCTTGACTTTTATTTTTATTTTTATTTTTGTAAGAGATATTTGGAATAATTGGAAAGCAAGCTAAAAGACTCAATCTTTCTATTTCTTTGGAGGTGTTATAGGTAGAAACAATCAAACTAGCTCTGCTAAGCTTACAATACTTTTAACACTTAGAAGTTCTCTAATTTGATTTCCTTAAAATCAAAATGCAAAAAATTGAAAATTAATCAAATTAAATTATTATGATCATAAATTCAAACCAATTAAGTAAATCCAACATAAATGATAACATAAATAAATTAAATTAAATTAAAGATAAAAACTAAATAAATTAAAATCACAAAGAATTAATAATAAAATAAATTCTAAAATAAATTAAATAATTAAATAAAACTTCAAAGATTGGAATAAATTAAATAAAAATAAAGGAATATCAAGAGAAAGTTTTTTTTTAAGGGAGACCCATGGCGGGGCCTACGCATTGATTAAATAAATAAATACAAAGTCTTTAAAGGAAACTCAAGCTCGCTACTGCTTAGAAGAACTACAAAAAATAAAAACAAAAAAAAAACCTAAGAGCTCAAGTTCCCTGCTAAGCAAAATTACAAAAAAAGAAAAAAATCTAGATACATTATACGGTGCACAAGAGAGAGCACCCAAAAAAAAATAGAGAGCTATGAAAGCAAATAGTCAGCTCTAGCTTCTCCACCAAGAACTCATCACAAAGATCATCTGCACTAAGCACATTCTGCAAAAAAGGATAATACACAGAAAAATAAGACCAACAAAAGTAATTAAAGTTATTAGGATGAAAATACCAATAAAAATATCCATAACCACTAAAAGGTAAACAACGAGGACCAAAGAGGTTGCACCCTA
Source organism: Dendrobium huoshanense (assembly GCA_016618105.1). Classification (NCBI taxonomy): domain Eukaryota; kingdom Viridiplantae; phylum Streptophyta; class Magnoliopsida; order Asparagales; family Orchidaceae; genus Dendrobium; species Dendrobium huoshanense. The sequence goes on from CM028343.1 coordinate 54,866,678, forward strand.
TACTCCACCATCTTATATACATAAAATAGTAATGAAGGATCATATCAGTAATCCACAACCACACTGAGGCAAAAAAGGTTCCAAATGGACTAGAGAAAACTAGACTACCCTTGCTATAATTAAGAACATTGAAAGTGACAAGGAAAACACATATCTAGAAACATCTGAGATCACCAATAGCCCATCTCAAAAGGTCCCAAGAAAACCCAGCACAAGCATAGTGAATAGCAGCCAACTCAACCCAAGTAACTTGATGGGCCACAGTAGAAAGGAGCACACCTAGACTCAGAAAAATCTAAAAACACACACCAACAACGTGGTAACAAAAACAACCACACCAAGACACAGAAAACTCCATCCTTGAGAAAATAGCCACAAAATGCTCCATGTAAAAAGGCAAAAAGCCCAGCCACCCGAAAATGTTAAACCATCCAATTAGGTAATAAAAATGGGAAGGCTACAAAAGAAAAAACCCAAAATAGTCCTTGAAGCATACCCTTATAATCTGATGGACCACAACAAAAAAATACCCAGGAAAGAATGAAAAACCCTATAGCAGACCACACAATGCTCTAGCAAACCGAAATCCAGAAGGCCTCAAAGAACAAAAAATGCATGCCAATAATAAGGTAGTAAAGGAAACCACACCCAGACTCAAAGTTCTCCAGCATGGACCAAGCAGCCACAAAATGCTCCCAGTAAAAAGTCCTACACACAGCCACCCATGAAGGCAATCCAATAATCCAGGCAACAAAAATAGTAATGCTGTAAAAGGCATAGCCAGGCATCTAGCCAAAAATGAACACCCACATCAACCTTAAGAATTAACATAGGTAAACCAATCTTATCCAATCTTATAAGGCCTTCCATAGAAAGAGGAAGAGTAGAAACCAAGCAATCAGTCATAGAATCCAAACCACAGCACCACCTGGTAATCGAATGAGCACTAGCATTGCCCTCTACAAGAACAACAGAAAAACAATAGTTTAAGAGGTTCACAAAATTCTTAATGTCTCTCCTCATATAAAATAAATCATAAGAGAGAACAATATCATCCCTCAATTCAAAAGACTGATAGTAGTAATTAGAACCAAACTTAACAATAAGATTAATGTAATCAAGAGAGAAACAAAGTCTTAAACCATGAAGAATAGCATAGGTAGTAGCAAAATTGACATCAAAATTATATAAAGGACTAGCATAAGACAAAATGTAATTACCATCAGAGTCTCTGATGATAATATCATAGCCTGAAATAGAATTTATGCTAACACCATCCATATTTAACTTAAGAAAGTTGCAAGGAGATTTCATCCAAATAATACTCCTAGTAACTTTATGAATAATATCCATCTCCAACTTAATACCCAAATCAGCTATAGACGGGAGATAGTTTTTAAAATTCTTAACAGAAAGTAACCTAGCAGAGTAAAGAGCCACAACCTTATCTTTAACATTTTGAATAATTTTATGATAGTTCATAACCACACCATTGAAATAATATTTATTCCTATCAAACCATAAATATTAAAGGATAAGGGAAGAAATGACATTCCTAATATGACCTTTGTATTTAACAAAGCAACAGTTAAGTAAAGTATTAATGGAAGAAGAAGAAGAATTAAAACAATTTAAACGGAAAATATCATCAAAATAAGTCCAGGCTTTAACCGCTAAAGGACTAGAAATAAAAACATGATGCATATTGTCCATATGATAACAACATTGGAATTTAGACTGAAGGATAAAACCTCTTTTAATCAAATTAACATCCGTAGGAATAAACTTATGAAGAGTTCTCCAGACAAAAATAAAAACTGTAGAGGGAATACTTTTATGCCATATCATACGAAAAATTTTGGAGGCCTCTTTTTTAACTCTAAAGGAATGCCAAGCATCCTTAAGTCTAAAGTTACCATCTTTAATCAAAGCACATAATTGAACATCATTAGAATTAGTGTTCATAGGGATCATCAAAATTTGTTGAATAACATAATCAGGAAGGAAATTAGAAAGTTCCTCCAAATCCCAACCATTATCAGTAAAAAAAATAATTAACCTTCACAGTAGTATTAGAGGATGTATTAGTAATAGAATCAATAGATTGACCACCTAACAAGCAATCTTGCCAAAAGAAAATATTTCCACTACCAAGGCCCCAAAAAATAAAAGGCTCAACAACCCATTTAACTTTGCAAAGAAGATGCCAAACTTTAGATTTACCTTTACTAAAACAACTTGTGGTAGGTTGATCCCCCCAAAAATATTTGGCAACCATAAAATTAGCCCAATGGCTCAAATTAGCACGAAAATTGTACCATAACATAAAAGAGAATGTGTAGGCCAAATCATTCATGGACTTACACCCCATAGCACCTTCATCCAAAGTACCACGACATTTATCCCAAGAAGACCAGTGGATTTTAGAAGAGCTACTATCCCCTTTCCAAAAAAAACATATTAAAAATTCTATCAATCTTGATACAAACCGTCTGAGTAGGAAGCAAAGTTTGAAAACTATAAACATGTATAAAAAAAAGACACTCTTGAAAAGAATTAACCAACCACCAAAGCTTAAAAATTTTGAATCCCAAGATAAAAGTCTATTATGCACCACCATAATTAAATCATCAAATAAAAAGGACTTCTTTCTACCCTTATAAAGAGGCACACCAAGGTACTTTAAAAGAAAATGGCCATGATTAAAACTAGTTAAATTCTTACTAGCTATAATACGATCAAAAGGGAATTTCTTAGCAAAAATAAAGCAACACTTATGTTTACTAAGAGCCAAATCACTCGTCAATTCAAATTTGTGTAAGAAACTCAAACGTCTAGGCATCCTATTCATCAAAGCATTTATAAAAATGATAAAATCTTTAGCAAAACATATGTAAGATATATGAAAATCACCTAAGATTTTGAAATAAAGGCTATGATACTTATCAAAAAGATCAGCAAGACCTCTAGAAAGGTATTAAGTCACAAAAATGATAAGGGCTGGAGAACTGGGATCACCCTATCTTAGTCCATGAGAAGCCTTAAAAACCATTACTCTTATTATTTATAATGACAAAAAATAAGGGCTTCCAATGTAAAGTTTAATAAAATTGATAAAATTTAAATCTAAACCAAGCAACTTCATAATATCATAAAGGAAATATGAATCAATATTATCATAAGCCTTAGCAATATTAAGTTTCAGAATCATATTACTACCTCTAACCTTAACATCCAAATCATGACAAAATTCTTGAGCCAAAAGGATATTATCAGTAATAGCATGCCCTTTAACAAAGCCCATTTGGAAAGGGGAAATAATCATAGGAAGAATAACCATTAAATTATTCATGAAAATTTTAGAAAGTAATTTGTAAAAAAAGGTGCATAAACTAATAGGTCTAAAATCATTCTAAGTACTGACAAACTTATTTTTAGGAATAAGCATAATATAATTAGAAGTAAAAAACTTAGGAATAGAATTACCATCAAAGAAGTCAATAACAATAGAAAATAGATCATTACCAATAATATGCCACTTTTTTTGAAAGAACTTCATAGTGAAGCCATCCGGCCCAACAACAAACTCACCATTCATACCAAAAACAATCTCTTTAACCTCCTCCAAAGAAAGATGTTTTGATAAGAAAACATTATCAACATGATAAATAAGAGTAGGGATGATAGAAGTATTGCCAATAATAGAAAGATTAAAGGCTTTATTAAGATTATTATGAAAATATTGAATAGCTAAATTAGCAATTTCAACACCATCTTCAGTAAAAGAGCCACCAACACGATTAATTTTATGGATATATGTATTGACTACTAAGAGTTGAATAAAGTCACTATCAAGAACAAGTATCTACTACCACAGATTGATGATTTCTTTCATCAGCTTACTAGATCTTCTATATTTTCAAAGACTTATCTATGATCTGGTTACTATCAATGTGATCAAGATAGCTTTCAGTACTTGGCATAGATAATGTGATTTTTTGGTCATGCCATTTAGGGTGATTAATGCACCAACTTTCTTTATGGATCATATGAATAGAGTATTCAAAGATTATTTGGATCAATTTATGATTTTTATTTTTTGGTATATTCTATTTCTGTGGAAGATCACGCCAAACTTCTGAGAAGTGTATTAGAAACTTTGAGGCAGCATTGGTTGTATACAAAATTCTCCAAATATAAGTTCTGGCTGAAGAGTATTTCTTTCCTGGGACACGTGGAGTCATGATTATATTTTTATTGATCCCTAGAAAGTTCAGGTAGTCACTAATTGATTGAGGCATACTACAGTGTTTGTGATACATAGTTTCTTGGGTATGGCTGTATATTATAGAAAGTTTGTGAAGGGTTTCCTCAGATTTTAGCACCTCTGATAAGACTGACTCAGAAGTCAGTAGCTTTTGTCTGGACACCAGAGTGTGAGGATAGTTTTTAGATATTAAAGGATTATTTAACTTTTGCTCCAATTTTTGCTCTTCCCTCTAGTATAGAAGGATTTAAAGTATTTAGTGATGCTTTACTGAGATGTTTGGAGTGTATTTGATGCAGCATAGATGAGTGATAGCTTATTCTTTAAAATAGTTGAAGCCACATGAAAGGAACTATCCAACGCATGATCTAAAGTTGGTTGTTATTGCATTTGCTTTGAAGATTTGGCTTTATTATTTGTACAGTGTCATGTGTGGCATTTTTATGGTTCATCAGAGTCAGAAGTACATATTCACTCAGAAGGATCTAAATTTGAGGAAAATGAGGTGGCTTCAGTTGATTATAGACTATAATATGACTATTCAGTATCATCCTAGTAAGGCTAATGTCGTGGCAGATGCTTTGAGTAGGAATTCTTTAGGATTATCATGTATGGAACTCACTTTTGATGAGTATTTAATATGAGATATGAAGATATTGTAGTTAGAGGTAATTTCTTCTACTGATTGGGATTCTTGTATAATGACTCAAATTATCATTCAGTCATCTTTAGAAGAAAAGAATAAAAAAGCTCAAAAATTAGATGCAAAATATCCAAAGTTGATTGATCAGATAATATCTAGTAAGAAATCTGAACTACGAGTTTCTGATTTTGGTGTCATTTTATGTAAGGATAGGTTTTGGGTTCCTATTTTTGGAGATCTGAGATAGAAGATTTTATATGAGGCTCATTATTCAGGCTATGCTATTCATCTAAAAAATAACAAGATGTATGGAGATCTAAAAGGTATATTTTGGTGGCCTCAATTGAAAGAGGATATAGTGGAGTTTGTGTTGAAGTGTGAGGCCTATCAGCTAGTGAAGGAAGTGCATCAGTGATCAAGAGGTCTTCTGCAGTCATTACCTATTCCAAAGTGGAAACGAAAAGAGATAATAATAAATTTGCTATGGATTTTCCCAGATCGAGGTAGGGGAATGACACTATTTAGGTTATTATCGATCAACTGACAAATTCTACCCATTTTATTTTCATTTGAGAGACATATCTAGTGGATAGGTTAGTACATATCTATGTTAAAGATATTATTAGGTTGCATGGTGTGCCAAAGGTGATTATATATAATCAGGATAGCAAGTTTACCTCCAGATTATGAAGAGGTATTCAGTAGGGACTATGTACAAAATTACACTTCAATATGATTTTCATATATAGATAGATGTACAGTCTAAAAGGATTATTCAGGTACTAAAGGATTTTTTGAGATTATGTGTTTTAGATTTTAAGGGTAGTTGGGATAATCATATCCCATTGATAGAGTTTATATATAACAATTTTTATCAGTCCATCATATGTATGGCTCCTTATGAAACTCTATATGAAAAAAAAATATGACTCCTTTGACTTTGACAGAGGTAAAAGATGGACAGGTCATAGGTTCTGCCTTTATGGATGATACTACTATAAAGATCAATTTGATTAGAGAAAGGTTAAAATCTGCATAAGATAAATAGAAGAAATATTACAATCAGAAACACAGGTTGGTTGAGTTTTAGATTGGTGACCTAGTTTATGTCAAAGTCATCCCTATGAATGGTGTCGATAGATTTGAGAGAATTAGCAAGCTTAGTCCAAGGTATATTGATTCTTTTGAGATCATTAAGAGGATTAATAGTTCTGCTTATAGGTTATTGTTACCAGATCATATGTCTGTTATACAAAGTAAGTTTTATGTATCATCTTTAAGAAAGTGGGCATCTGATTCTGGGAAAATATTATCTACTAAAGACATTGAGTTTCATCTAAATTTATAGTATAGGAAAGAACCCAAAAGGTTTTTATCATATGATGTGGGAAAATTGAGAAGCAAATAGATTCCTATAGTCAAAGTACAATGGAAGTATGAAAATACAAGAGAGGCCACTTAAGAGAAGGAAACTAATTAGAGACAGCTGCATTCAAGTTTATTCTGACTAATTCTTCTTTGGGAATGTCGACGACAATATTTTTCTTAAGGTGGGTAGATTATAAAATCCCAAAATTTTCTTATAAAAACTTTCCTCTATAACAATTAATATTTAATATTAAAGTCATTATAAGTCCAAATCACAAATGATCTTAACAAGAACATTTATAATGTTGTGTTTTAGCTTTCCTAATTTTTTTTATAATTTTTAGGCAGTGTTAAAATTTCTTTAAAAAATTAGCACCTATCAGTACAAGTGGGGTTTTGGGGACCATCAGCTATTAGTTTTGCAAACTAATTTCACCATAATGTTTCAGATATAATTAGCTAATTTATGAATATCTTTCTTTAATTTATGGATTTTTTTAGATTTAAAGATATAAAAGATTTTGCATTAAATTAATAATTTAACATTAAATAATTAGAAAAACTAATATTTTATCTATTTCCATTTATACGCTTTATCAAAATCCATTTCTCATTTTTTTCCAATGTGTTAGCAAAAAGGGAATCTAGATAATTAGGGAAAAAGAGAGGAGAGAAAAAACTGAAGTACAATTTTAGGCGACTTCAGACCATTTTCATCTATCAACCTAGTTGGGAAACTTGTTCTTCTCAAGGTAAGGCACATTATGCCTATCTCAATTTTCAAATATATGTAAGTTTTAATGAATATTTCGATCAAAATTTTGTATTCTTTAGTAAAAAATGGGGATAAGTTCGCACTGATAATACTTTAACCAGGTAACTTTTTATATGATATAGAGATTATGATTATGCATATTTTGAATATTTTTAAGAAATTTTACACCGGGGTTTTTAAATTTATGGGGTTTTTATTGAATAGAAAATTATCTAGATGTTAAAAAAAGTGTTGTAGTATAATAAAAGTCTTAAAACATCATTTTATACGATCCCTAATAATTTGGTAATTTTTTGAAAATATATATTTTTGCCTAGTTGGATTTTCTATTGTCTACAGTTATACATTATTGTAAAATTTTGATATATGCCTAATTACTCTATAATTTTTGTAATGTGATTATATATGTGTTTATGTGAGTAAATGATATATGTTGGGAGCTATAAGGGAAAAAATCCTCTAAGATTCTATCTATGTTAGGGAATTATTGGGAGTTATAAGGGGTCATAATATTTTGAGATTCTGTCTAAGATAGGGATATGTGATATATTCTGGTGCTATAAGCACAAATAAAAAGAGATTCTTAAGGTGCCAGCATCCTTCAAGATTCTATCTGGGTCTGGGAAATATGATCTGAACTACTCTGTGATATAAATTTAAATTTATTTATTTACTCTGTATTGTTATTTAAATCAAAGAATAATCATTATGCAATTATTACATTTCTTAATTTAGTGATTTATTCGATTTGCACTTAACTAATTTTAGATATTTAGTAAAATATTTGATAAAAGAATATTTGAAATTTTAGATTTGTTTGTGTGGCTTATTGAGCTATTATAGCTCACTATGGTTTTACTTCTAGTTTTTAAGATCTAGGAAGGGAAAAGAGATTGTAGAATAGTAGTTTAAGATTAGATACGAGGTCATAGATATTTTGTTATTTTGATTTTTATACAGTCATGATTAGTTAAATTTTTAGTTCTATAGCTCTTGCCTATTGCCATGTACTATAGTGTAAACATTTATTTTGATGAAATGAAAGAGACTTGGTAGATGAGTTTATTTTTAAGATCTTAATGTTTTAGTAACTCTATAGTCTATAGTTTATTTCAATGAATTTTGGTAGAAAATAAAATCTGAAATAATTCTAAAATTAGATCTTGTGGTTTACCTGTTATAGCTCAACATGATAGGACCTATTATGGTCAGGTTGGGTTGTGACAAGCTTTTATGGTATGAGAGCAAAAGTTTTGAAATTGGATTGAAAAATAAAGCTATAGGAATTGATATGTAAGTCTAGTGGAGTAGTTTTAAGTTTGTCTGAGTGTTTATTATTTTTATTTTATGTGCATGTGTGTTTAGTTACATATTATGTGTGATCATGGATCCCCAGACCTAAATATGACAGATGGACAGAGTGCTAGTCAGGTAGCCCCTATATATAATATTGCTTCGACTGTTAGTTTAGAAACAATTTTATAGTTTGCTACTTGATAGCCTAGATGATGGGTGAAGCATAGAGCATAGTTTCCACTATTAGATCTGAAAAGGTAGTCAAACATCTATAGATGTCTCTGAGATGAAGCCTCGAGGATTTGAGGATATTGTTGAGCCCAGAGTAACAGAGGATTAGTTGAGAAGGCTGGAAAAGACATTTGACTCCATGCAATGTCCTCCTAAGAGGAAGGTACCACTAGAATTTTTTTCTACTAGATGGCAAGGATGAATATTGGTGGATGGGTCAGCAAGAAAAAACTTTTCAAGGGAGATTGAACTCTCTGATTACTTGGGAGGAGTTCTCTTATGTGTACTAGAAAACCTCATGATTTTAATAAAAAATTTAAATGATTTGTCTAAATGACTGTTTACATCATAATAGATGGGTAAAGTTTATTGAACTGATTATACTATATGAATTTCGATCGTACTGTATGAACAGAGATGGCCAAGTAAATTTTTAGGGTTTCTTAAAGCCTAATATTTAAGCAATGTTTGAAGAATCTCTTTGTAATAGAGAAAGGATTGTGTGACTGTTGAAGGAACTCTAAGGGAGAAGATTTTGAGAGAGATAGTTTGAAAGGAAGGATAATATGAGGTTGAGCATGAGGGAAAGGTAGTGTGAGGGGATCGCACGACATCTCCAAGCTAAGCACCTTTGCTCTACCCGTGGCCTTATGAGTCCATGAAGTTTACTCTTGAGAATAGTGCTTCAAAGTCAAGTCTTCAAAGTTCTCTGCTTTCTTTAGGAGGGAGAAAATGAACTTATGTTCTCTGCCTTCACTAGGTGCATGAAAAAGGAGCTAAAACACTTTGCCATCTCCAAAAGGGAGAGAAAGATTGGAGGTTCACTAGCATCACCAGGAGAGTGACATAGATTTTAGCACTTCATCGCACAAGGGTTTAGTGGAAGGGATTTTGTAAGGGCTTCTACTCCTTGCTTTGGGGGCAAAAGGAGAGTCACTTATTCTAGTGCAATACCCGGAGCGAAGGACTCCGAGGAGTGGATGTAGGTTAAGGTTGACCGAACCATTATAAAATTTTTGGAGTATATTTTTTCTTTTCACACTTTTATTTTTTTTTTTCTACATTTTATTTATATGATAATTATTTAGGAAAATTTGAGGTTAATGTATTGTTGTGTTAATTAGAATATCTCATCATTATTGTAATTATTATTAAGTTTTTTAACTTCCACATTGGGTGATGAAATTGTTTATTTTAAGAAATTAAAAAATTAAAAAAAAAAAGATTTTTCTTGTGATAATTTTTTAAAAAAAATTATCAATTCACCTCCTTGGTGTACCTTGGGCTAGTTCTTTTGAGACCTCATAACCTCCTCAAGCTTTCACGTGGTATAAGAGTGGGTCTTAAAAACTTTAATTTTGAAATCAACAAGAAAAGATCTTATGGCACAATTTGGTAACCGAAATATGACTAAGGGTTATTCAATAACATGTCTACCACTTTTTGATAACATTCATTTTGATTTTAGAAAGATTCGCATGTCTACTTTTATACAATCAATATATTTTAGGATGTGGCATATGATCCAAGTTGATTATTTTATTCCATCACTAATAATCAATGGAGTAAAAACTGAAATTACTTACACTGAATGTAGTAAAGAGAATAGAGAGTTTGAACAATTAAATGTTCAATGTTTCAACTTTTTTTTGTTCTTTGAAACATGAAGATTATATGTGAGTATCTACATGTACTATAGGAAAGGAAATATGAATAGACTACGCATAACATATGAGGGAACTAGTAAAGTGAAATAATATAGGTTAAACAACTTACTACATGACTACGAACTATTTCACATGAAATCTAGTAAGTCAAAATCTGAAATGTACACTAGGTTCACATAGATAGTGAAATCCTTGCATGCATTGGGTAGAGAACTCTCAAATTTGGAAAATGTTAGTAAAATCCTATGATGTCTGCCTAGTGCATATGAAGCTAAAATTAATACAATCATTGAATCTAAGGATTTGAATGACTGTTTTATTAATAATTTGCTTGGGTCACTCCTTGCCTTTGAGTAAGGTGTGAGTCAAAGACTAAATGATGCAGGTGAAAAGAATAAAGAGAAGACTTGTTTGAATAGTTGCTATTTGAATGATTTATATTTGTGCAACTTATGTAGTTTTGATGATTCCAAACATTATTGTTCAGATGTATAGTTATCTCCTAACAATTTTAGAAGATTTGCATTTGCTCTTGTGTGTACTAACATTTCAGGAAAATCAGACTCCAGACTACGAAAACTTCAAATCAAATTCAACATGAGATATTTTGTTTATTTGAAGTTTGCCTTTTCTTTGAATTAATTTTGAAAGGGAGTGATTGTAATTGAGTGAATAAAATCTCACACACACACATAAGGAGATCTTAAAATTCTATACTGATCGTACAGGATGATATTTATCGTACTGGACGATCTGTCAGTTATCTCCTATAGAGCACTTGGAACGAATAGGAACTTGCTTAAAAAAATTTTTTCTAAGTCCTATTCGTCCAGGACGAATTTTATTATCGTCCCGGACGATGGGTTCTCTATAAAATTTTCGTCTAGACAAATTTTATCATCGTACAAGGCGACCAGTCCTCTGGAAAATTTTCATCCAGACGAAAATAAATATTATACCGGACGATCAGCTCTCTGGAAAATTTTCGTCCAGATGAAAACAAATTATCGTCCGCGGCGATTGGTGCTCTGGAAAATTTTCGTCCAGACGAAATAAATAATCGTCCAGGACGATCGGCTCTCTGGAAAATTTTTGTCCAGACGAACATATTTTCGTCCAAACGATGAACCGACTTAGAACAGTTTTCAGCAGTTTCTAGAACCGACCTTGTAATAACTGTTCGTACTGGACGAACCTAGTTCGTATAGGACGATCAGCTGTACGAAGTCATTTCATACACATATACAAATTGGGTCGTTTCAGATCGTTTAAATAAAATCGTCCAGGACGATCCAGGATCGTACAGGACGATCCACTGCGTACAGAATTGAAAACTTGCAGTTTTTGGGCGGTTTTTCATGTCTTTTGTATAAATAGTCCAAATTAGACTGCCACCCAATCTTTTTTTCATTTGATCTTCGTGCCTCTTGAGAGAATAGCCAAGGAGAGAGTGGAAGAGAGCATTCAAAGGAGGATTCCTACCACTGGAGCGAGAAGGCTTCACTTGGATTACTAAGATAAGAGTCTCTACTTGTGAAATTGGATTTCTTCACTCTTTTCCTTCTGCCTTCTAGATTCTTGTGAGAAGATCAGTCAAGGAGATCCGGTTCTCTGCCGACACTTGGAAAGTGTGAACAGACGAAGGGTTCTCTGCCCACACTAGGAGAGTGTAAAAGGACGAAGGTTCTCTGCCTACACTTGGAGAGTGTGAACAGCCGTAGGGTTCTCTACCCACACTAGGAGAGTGTAAAAGGACGACGGTTCTCTGCCAGCACTGTGGATTGTGTAAAAGGACGACGGTTCTCTGCCGCACCGGGTAGTGGTGAAAAGAGTGTTTTGTACAGGCTTCTCCGCCTTGCTGTGGGTGCTAAAGGAGAGTCACTTTGTGGTATTAGTGCAATACTCAGAGGGTGCCTCTGAGGAGTGGATGTAGGTCTGGTTATAGACCGAACCACTATAAATCTGGTGTCATTTACTTTATTGCTTTTACGTTTCCGCACTTTAAATTTCAGTTTTAACAACTCTGTGGTTGAAAAACATTTTTCTACAAACTTTAAAAGAAAATTTTATTTCGGTTCAACTTTATTATTAAGAGGGTTTAAAATTTTTAAAACTACCAATTCACCCCCCTCTTGGTAGCCGTGGGACATTTACTTAGGCTTAACAACCTAATTACTGGACTCAACAAGTGGTATCAGAGCATTGTTTCAAAATCATAAGTTTGAACTACTTTTTGATTAACGTAGATGGCTACATTTGGAAACCGAAACACACCTGAGGGTTACTCTATCACTAGACCTCCACTGTTTGACAATATTCCTTTTGATTTTTGGAAAACACGCATGTCTACTTTCTTACAGTCACTTGATTATCGCATGTGGATGCTAGTCCAGGAAGGTTACACAAAACCAACTAGATTAGTTGATGGAATTAGGGTAGAAACACCTTATGCAGATTGGACTATAGAAGAACGTGACTTAGCACAATTAAATGCGAAATGTTTAAATAGTTTCTTTTGTGCTTTAAAATCTGAAGACTACATGCGAGTTTCCACTTGTAAAAGCGGAAAAGACATATGGGATAGACTTTGTATTACTTATGAAGGGACAAATGAGGTTAAGCAATCAAGACTCAATATCTTGTTACATGACTACGAATTATTTCGCATGAAACCTAATGAATCTATATCTGACATGTACACAAGATTCACTCAAATTGTCACCTCTTTGCATGCACTTGGTAGGGAATTAAAAAATGCTGAAATGGTTAATAAGATTCTTCGTTGTTTACCTACTGCATATGATGCTAAAATTACTGCAATTACAGAGTCTAAAGATCTGAACATTTATTCAATTGACAATCTTCTTGGTTCACTCATTGCTTACGAGCAAGGAGTAAGTCAAAGAAAGATTGATGCAGGTGAACCAAGAAAGGACAAGAATATTGCACTAAATGTGGAAGAGTCAGAAAGTGAACACTCACAACCTGAGGATGAAGACGATATTGCACTGATGACTAGACAATTCAGAAGCTTTTTAAAGAGGAAGCAGAAGAGACGCCAGCAATGGAATAGAGGTAAGTATAACAGAAATGGCAAGGTTTCTAATGAAGTGATTTGTTATGAATGCAGGAAACCAGGTCATATAAAGACTGATTGTCCAAAACTCAAAGCCACTCCTAGCAAGGAGAAGGTAGAGGAGAAACCAATGGTAAAGAAGGGCAAGAAGAAGTTTCAAAAGGCTTTTTGGGCGGACTCAGCTTCAGACTCATCTGAGACTGAAAAAGAAGAAGAAGTCACCAACCTTTGCTTGATGGCAGATAAATCTGAACAATCAGATCAAGAAGAGGTATGTGATTTAACTTATAATGAATTGTTTGAAGTTTCTGAACACATGCATGATGCATATAGGAAAACGAAAAAGATGCATGCTAGTTTAGTTTTAGAATTGGAAGAGCTTAATAAGGAACACGAAATCCTTAGGAAAGATCATGCTTTAATTGATAGCAACCACATGAAACTACTTGATGAATATGATGACTTGAATAAAAATTTTGAGAATTTAAAATCATCCTATGCTGAACTTGAAAAAGAATTTAAGAAATTTAAGGATGAATCTGAGAGCAAGACATATAGAATCAATTATACAAATCGAATCTTGGAGGATATGAATTCATTTTACAAACTTACTATAAGAGCTCTCGAGGATAATAGGAACCCCCCTAAACTTGAAGATTTTACAAATCCTAAATATTATCCTAAATTCATGAAATCCCTTAGAAGACAATCATATGAAAGAAAACATAGGAATATTTTTCCTAATGTTAAATGTAACAATTGTGGATTTTTGGGACATATATCTCACACCTGCACTTTAAAGATGAAACCTAATTTGGTGTGGAGAACTAAGATGCATAAACCTAGACATATCACACATGCATCTGATTATAAATTTCATAAAGGTGAACCCAAACTAGTTTGGGTTCCCAGGTCTAACATTTGAGAATTTTGCAGGAATACTCTCACACAAGACCTCGTGAGAGTATATGGTACCTGGACAGCGGATGTTCTAAGCACATGACTGGAGATACTGCTCAATTCATAACGCTGGAAGCCAGGAGTGGAGGCAAGGTTACACTTGGAGATAATACCACAAAGAAAGTGGTTGGATCAGGTATGATTGGAAATTTGAAAAACTTTTTCATAGACAATGTTTTATTAGTTGAAGGCTTAAAATATAATTTGCTTAGCATAAGTCAGCTATGTGATAAGGGCTATAATGTAAAATTTTTACCTACTAGCTGCATAATTAGCCTAAATGGGAAAATTGTTTTAAATGGAAAAAGGGTGAACAATGTCTACATGCTAGATTTAAATTTCTTTTTCATAAGAGTGGATCATTTGAGGAATTCAGAAATTTTTCAACTTGGATACAAAGAAAACTAGGATGTGAAATAATTTCTATACAAAGTGATCATGGAGGAGAATTTGAAAATGAAAGATTTGAAGATTTCTGTAAAGAAAAGGGGATTGATCACAATTTTTCTGCATCTAGAACTCCTCAACAAAATGGAGTAGTTGAAAGAAAGAACATAACATTAATAGAAGCCGCCCGAGCAATGTTAGCAGAATACTCGCTTCCTAGATATTTTTGGGCTGAGGCGGTTAGCACTGCATGCTATGTTCTGAATAGGGTGAATGTGAGATCAAATTTGAATAAAACACCCTATGAGTTGCTAAAAGGAAGAACACCAAATTTGTCTCATTTGCATGTATTTGGTTGCAAGGTGTTCATACATAATAATGAAAAATCGGCCTTAGGAAAATTTGATCCAAAATCAGATGAAGGAATTTTTGTTGGATATTCAAGTGTTGGAAAATCTTATAGAGTATTCAACAAAAGAACTTTAGTCATTGAAGAAACCACACATGTTGTTTTTGATGAAAATGGAAACATGGAAAGAGCCAAAAGTTGTTGAAGAAGAAATTGAAGAAAACTCCCAAAAGATTGATAGATTAAATTTGGAAGAAAATGTGGAAGAAAATTTAGAAAGAGAAGACCCTTTGCCTAGAGATTTGAGATTTTCTAAAAACCACCAAAGGAATTGATTATAGGTGAACCAAGTGAGGGTGTTAGAACTAGGCGTGGATTAAACAAGGAAGTCAATCATTCAGCCTTTATTTCAACTATTGAACCCACTAACATTGATCAAGCACTTTCAGATGAATTTTGGATATTGGCCATGCAAGAAGAGTTAAATCAATTTGTAAGAAATAAAGTTTGGGAACTAACTACAAGGCCAAAAGATCAAAGTGTTGTTGGAACCAAGTGGGTGTTCAAAAATAAAATGAATGACTCAGGAGTAGTCATTAGAAATAAGGCTAGATTAGTAGCTAAGGGGTATAATCAAATTGAAGGAATTGATTTTGAGGAAACTTTTGCCCCTGTAGCTAGACTTGAAGCAATTAGGGTTTTACTAGCCTTTGCCTGTTTTAAAGGTTTTAAATTGTTTCAAATGGATGTCAAAAGTGCCTTTTTAAATGGGGTAATTGAGGAAGATGTTTTTGTAGAACAACCTCCAGGTTTTGAAAATTCTAAATTTCCAAATCATGTTTTCAAATTAAAAAAGGCATTATATGGATTGAAACAGGCACCTAGGGCTTGGTATGAGAGGTTAAGCACCTTCCTACTTGAAAGATCTTTTGAAAAAGGAAGTGTGGATACAACTCTCTTTTTAAGGAAAATTGGAAAGGATATACTTATTGTTCAAATTTATGTGGATGACATCATCTTTGGATCTTCAAATAAACATCTTTGTGATGATTTTTCTAAAACAATGAGTAGTGAATTTGAAATGAGTCTAATGGGAGATTTAAATTACTTTCTAGGATTTAGCATTAAGCAACTTGAGGAAGGTACTTTTCTTAGTCAAACCAAATATATTAAGGACATCCTCAAAAAATATGAAATGGACAATGCTAAACCTGTTAGTACACCAATGAGTTCTTCAGTTCAGTTGGATAAAGACCTTAAGGGAAAATCTGTTGATCAAAAGAAATTTAGAGGGATAATTGGATCTTTACTTTACTTGACTGCTAGCCGACCAGATATTATGTTTAGTGTTTGCTTATGTGCTAGATTTCAATCAGATCCAAAAGAATCACATTTGACAGCAGTGAAAAGGATTTTAAGATATCTACTAGGAACTCAAAACTTAGGAATTTGGTATCCTAAGTTTAGCTCTTCATTTGAAATTATTGGTTACTCAGATTCTGACTTTGCAGGCTGTAGAGTGGATAGGAAAAGCACTTCTGGAACATGTCAATTCATTGGAAATTCATTAGTTTCATGGTCTAGTAGAAAACAAAATTCAGTGGCACTATCTACTGCAGAAGCAGAATACATTGCATTAGGAAGTTGTGTGGCACAAGTACTTTGGTTAAAACAACAGTTGATTGACTTAGGATTAAGTATAGGCACTATTCCAATTTATTATGACAATACTAGTGCTATTTGCATTTCCAAAAATCCTATTCAACATTCTATAACCAAACACATTGATATAAGACATCATTTCATAAGGGATCATGTATCCAAAGGAGAAATTGAACTCATACATGTTTCAACTGAAAATCAACTTGCAGACATTTTTACAAAACCTTTAGCCTTTGATACCTTCAGTACTTTAAGAACAAGGCTTGGTGTTATTGATTTGAATGCTTAACCAAAATGTCTTTGCAACATTGATACTTGTTGTGTTTTGTTTTTTTGTGATTTTGTGAATTTTGTGTGTTTTTGAATGAATTGTTTTTGGATTTATGATTTTGTTTTATGTTTTCTGTTTTTTTTTAAATGTTTTTGTTAATTTAAAAAATCAAAATTAAATTTTTTTTGGAGGACATCGTCCAGGACGAAATAGTTTTCGTACGGGACGATGTGTGAAAGAACAGTTTGCGCGAATTTAAACCGTTTTGAGAGCAGTTTTTAATTAGATCGTCTGTACGATATGTGATCGTCCAGGACGAATTTTTTTTTTCTCTCAAACGTCGGGACGATTGAATGCAGCGGTTGAGTGGATAAGACAGTTTTTAATACGAACTTCGTCTGTACGAAATTTGTTCGTCTGTACGAACATGTGTCGGTTCATTGTAGGGGACGGTTTTCAAGAGTCATTAAAACGATTCACTTTTTGATCGTCTGTACGAAATTTTTTCGTCTGTACAATCGGTCAAGTCAAAAAGCCTGTACGAAGGGACGCATCGTAAGTTGTGTTGAATACGAAAAGCCGTTACATTTTGGACGAATTGGATCGTCTGTACGAAATTACTTCGTCCAGACGAACGATAATTTTTCGTCCAGGACGAATATTTTCGTCCAGGACGAACGTATCGTTTTTCTTTAAATATGAAGGCTTTCAAACTTGACAATCACACTTTCAAACTTCTTTTTCAATCCCTTTCTACATCAAATCAACAATGGCCTCCTCTAGCAAAAGACAAAAGGTTTTGGTGAGGAAACCAAATAGGAATGCCCCAGACAACTTTCTTTCCAAGGCAAATGAGGAATCTTTTCCTCGTTTTGCATCTGCAAAAATCACTCCGTCTCGCATTCTTATCCAAACAGAGTTGAAATTTCGGGTATTGCACCTCTTCGCCTCAACCCAATTTCAGTTCATTCTTTCTCTCGTCCACTCTACAATAAACAAACCTACCACTACTTTCTAGCCAACATGAGTTTCAATTCTGACCACTCTATCATTAGTTCTTTTGTTTTTAAGAAAAACGTTGAGATCACCAAGCACGACCTTTGTGCATTTTTAAACTTAAGAACTGAGGGATATAGAGCCCACACCCTAATGTCAGAAACCTCCTTCAAATGGTTTCAAATCAATAGGGTAATTAGAGAAAATGAGATTGACAATCATGTTGCTAGAGTCTCCGGTATGACCCAAGATGCCCGAATCATCCAGCATATCCTTAGATCCTCAATTATTCCTAAAGCTGGTGATAGGATTAACATTACTCCTCTCCTTTCTTGTCTAACTTTTTTAATCATGCAAAGACATCCTATTGATGAAGCCCAACTCATCATAGATCATATCTATGGGCTTTCAGAAATAGGACATCCTGATCAGAAGAGGAAGAAGAATATTTCATTAGGGCACTTAATTACTTATATTTTAGAAAAGAAGTACAATATAGTGCATCCTGATGAAGAATATGAAGAGCCAGTCTACTATAACGATGCATCATTCAGATTGCTCTTCAAGGAGGAAAAAGAAAAAGAAAAAGCACATGCCAGTGCTTCAGAAGAAGAAGGAGTGCAAGCTTCTGCTTCTCAATCAGATTACCAGAATCTGATTGAGAGATTTGATAGACTAGAGACTCACATTGATCAAAGATTTGATCAATTTGATGCTCAACTTACGCAGCAGCAACAAGACATTGGTAACATTAAAGATGAAGTTCATGAAATTAATACCAATGTCATGTTGATGGCCTCCTACTTCAATCTCTTTGGCGGCATTCCTCCTCCTCCTCCAGAACAGTAGAATTTTTTTATGTGTGTCTGTTGTATTTTTTTTGTTGTTGTTTTGTTTTTGTTTGTTTTGTTTTTATCTTATCTGTGTTATTGTGATTGTTTTTATGTTTTTAAGTTCAATGTATTTTTTTTATGTGTAATCCGTTCCTTTAATCTTAATGAAAGTTTGTTTCTATTAGATTTGTTTTGAAATGTGGTTAATGTTTGTGAATTTCATTAATATTATTTAATCTACATAGTGCTTAAATTCGATTGTAATTTGAGATTATCTATATTAGAAAATCTAGACTTTCTAAATTTATAATTTGTTTATAACTTGTTGTAATTAGAACTTTTAAATTCATGTCTATTCATTTAGACTACATAAAAGTTAATATTATTATTGCAATTTTGATGTTTTCTTATTTTGTATTTCTATGCTCAAATGATATTTATGCACCTAGAAATATTTGAAATTTTAGATTATAGATTTTGGAAAGAATTGGTCAAATTACTCTTGAACATTGTACAAATGTACAAAAATCAAAAGGAATTCGCAAAAAATTTACAAAGTGAAAAAGAGGCACAAAATAAGCCCAACCAAAGAAAAATACACAAAAATGTGCTCCAAAACTTTGAAAAGATGCGCAAAGCGCCACATGAGGTAATTCTCTTCTTTCCAAATTCATTCAATCTCTTAATTCAAATTGATCTTATGTTCATTTATATTATATTGAACTTTGAAATATAGAAATTTTTTTTACATCTCTCTTGTAATGATCTTCAATAGTCAAATGTCTAAATTGAATCATGTCTTTGATAAATTCTTCTTACTTACAATGTTATATCATTTCTTAAATTTTATGAATTTCTATGATTGACCTAATATCTTTAGTTTAAAATTGCATACCCTATGTCAAATCACAATTTAGATTAAATTTTAAAAATGAATTTCATATAATTATTTACATTTCTTGTCTTTTTCTTCTTCACTTTTTGTTGCTGTCAAAAAGGGGGAGAAATTATTGTGTTTGTGATTTTTATTTTTGTTTTCTATTTTTGATTTCTGTTTACAAGTTTTTTTTGTTTGTGTTAAAAAATTTGAAAAACAAAAATATTGTTCTTTAATGCCTCCTTATTTTAATGTACTCATAAATTCAGGGGGAGTTTAGGAGATCAGAGATTTGTTTTAACTTGAAACCATACTAATAATAATTGTTTTGCCATCATCAAAAAGGGGGAGATTGTTTGAATAGTTGCTATTTGAATGATTTATATTTGTGCAACTTATGTAGTTTTGATGATTCCAAACATTATTGTTCAGATGTATAGTTATCTCCTAACAATTTTAGAAGATTTGCATTTGCTCTTGTGTGTACTAACATTTCAGGAAAATCAGACTCCAGACTACAAAAACTTCAAATCAAATTCAACATGAGATATTTTGTTTATTTGAAGTTTGCCTTTTCTTTGAATTAATTTTGAAAGGGAGTGATTGTAATTGAGTGAATAAAATCTCACACACACACATAAGGAGATCTTAAAATTCTATACTGATCGTACAGGACGATATTTATCGTACTGGACGATCTGTCAGTTATCTCCTATAGAGCACTTGGAACGAATAGGAACTTGCTTAAAAAAAATTTTTCTAAGTCCTATTCGTCCAGGACGAATTTTATTATCGTCCCGGACGATGGGTTCTCTGTAAAATTTTCGTCCAGACGAATTTTATCATCGTACGAGGCGACCAGTCCTCTGGAAAATTTTCGTCCAGACGAAAATAAATATCGTACCGGACGATCAGCTCTCTGGAAAATTTTCGTCCAGACGAAAACAAATTATCGTCCGCGGCGATTGGTGCTCTGGAAAATTTTCGTCCAGACGAAATAAATAATCGTCCAGGACGATCGGCTCTCTGGAAAATTTTCGTCCAGACGAACATATTTTCGTCCAAACGATGAACCGACTTAGAACAGTTTTCAGCAGTTTCTAGAACCGACCTTGTAATAATTGTTCGTACTGGACGAACCTAGTTCGTACAGGACGATCAACTGTACGAAGTCATTTCGTACACATATACAAATTGGGTCGTTTCAGATCGTTTAAGTAAAATCGTCCAGGACGATCCAGGATCGTACAGGACAATCCACTGCGTACAGAATTGAAAACTTGCAGTTTTTGGGCGGTTTTTCATGTCTTTTGTATAAATAGTCCAAATTAGACTGCCACCCAATCTTTTTGTCATTTGATCTTCGTGCCTCTTGAGAGAATAGCCAAGGAGAGAGTGGAAGAGAGCATTCAAAGGAGGATTCCTACCACTGGAGCGAGAAGGCTTCACTTGGATTACTAAGGTAAGAGTCTCTACTTGTGAAATTGGATTTCTTCACTCTTTTCCTTCTTCCTTCTAGATTCTTGTGAGAAGATCAGTCAAGGAGATCCGGTTCTCTGCCTACACTTGGAGAGTGTGAACAGCCGTAGGGTTCTCTACCCATACTAGAAGAGTGTAAAAGGACGACGGTTCTCTGCCAGCACTGTGGATTGTGTAAAAGGACGACGGTTCTCTGCCGCACCGGGTAGTGGTGAAAAGAGGGTTTTGTACAGGCTTCTCCGCCTTGCTGTGGGTGCTAAAGGAGAGTCACTTTGTGGTATTAGTGCAATACTCAGAGGGTGCCTCTGAGGAGTGGATGTAGGTCTGGTTATAGACCGAACCACTATAAATCTGGTGTCATTTACTTTATTGCTTTTACGTTTCCGCACTTTAAATTTCAGTTTTAACAACTCTGTGGTTGAAAAATATTTTTCTACAAACTTTAAAAGAAAATTTTATTTCGGTTCAACTTTATTATTAAGAGGGTTTAAAATTTTTAAAACTACCAATTCACCCCCCTCTTGGTAGCCGTGGGACATTTACTTAGGCTTAACAACCTAATTACTGGACTCAACAAGTGGTATCAGAGCATTGTTTCAAAATCATAAGTTTGAACTACTTTTTGATTAACGTAGATGGCTACATTTGGAAACCGAAACACACCTGAGGGTTACTCTATCACTAGACCTCCACTGTTTGACAATATTCCTTTTGATTTTTGGAAAACACGCATGTCTACTTTCTTACAGTCACTTGATTATCGCATGTGGATGCTAGTCCAGGAAGGTTACACAAAACCAACTAGATTAGTTGATGGAATTAGGGTAGAAACACCTTATGCAGATTGGACTATAGAAGAACGTGACTTAGCACAATTAAATGCAAAATGTTTAAATAGTTTCTTTTGTGCTTTAAAATCTGAAGACTACATGCGAGTTTCCACTTGTAAAAGCGGAAAAGACATATGGGATAGACTTTGTATTACTTATGAAGGGACAAATGAGGTTAAGCAATCAAGACTCAATATCTTGTTACATGACTACGAATTATTTCGCATGAAACCTAATGAATCTATATCTGACATGTACACAAGATTCACTCAAATTGTCACCTCTTTGCATGCACTTGGTAGGGAATTAACAAATGCTGAAATGGTTAATAAGATTCTTCGTTGTTTACCTACTGCATATGATGCTAAAATTACTGCAATTACAGAGTCTAAAGATCTGAACATTTATTCAATTGACAATCTTCTTGGTTCACTCATTGCTTACGAGCAAGGAGTAAGTCAAAGAAAGATTGATGCAGGTGAACCAAGAAAGGACAAGAATATTGCACTAAATGTGGAAGAGTCAGAAAGTGAACACTCACAACCTGAGGATGAAGACGATATTGCACTGATGACTAGACAATTCAGAAGCTTTTTAAAGAGGAAGCAGAAGAGACGCCAGCAATGGAATAGAGGTAAGTATAACAGAAATGGCAAGGTTTCTAATGAAGTGATTTGTTATGAATGCAGGAAACCAGGTCATATAAAGACTGATTGTCCAAAACTCAAAGCCACTCCTAGCAAGGAGAAGGTAGAGGAGAAACCAATGGTAAAGAAGGGCAAGAAGAAGTTTCAAAAGGCTTTTTGGGCGGACTCAGCTTCAGACTCATCTGAGACTGAAAAAGAAGAAGAAGTCACCAACCTTTGCTTGATGGCAGATAAATCTGAACAATCAGATCAAGAAGAGGTATGTGATTTAACTTATAATGAATTGTTTGAAGTTTCTGAACACATGCATGATGCATATAGGAAAACAAAAAAGATGCATGCTAGTTTAGTTTTAGAATTGGAAGAGCTTAATAAGGAACACGAAATCCTTAGGAAAGATCATGCTTTAATTGATAGCAACCACATGAAACTACTTGATGAATATGATGACTTGAATAAAAATTTTGAGAATTTAAAATCATCCTATGCTGAACTTGAAAAAGAATTTAAGAAATTTAAGGATGAATCTGAGAGCAAGACATATAGAATCAATTATACAAATCGAATCTTGGAGGATATGAATTCATTTTACAAACTTACTATAAGAGCTCTCGAGGATAATAGGAACCCCCCTAAACTTGAAGATTTTACAAATCCTAAATATTATCCTAAATTCATGAAATCCCTTAGAAGACAATCATATGAAAGAAAACATAGGAATATTTTTCCTAATGTTAAATGTAACAATTGTGGATTTTTGGGACATATATCTCACACCTGCACTTTAAAGATGAAACCTAATTTGGTGTGGAGAACTAAGATGCATAAACCTAGACATATCACACATGCATCTGATTATAAATTTCATAAAGGTGAACCCAAACTAGTTTGGGTTCCCAGGTCTAACATTTGAGAATTTTGCAGGAATACTCTCACACAAGACCTCGTGAGAGTATATGGTACCTGGACAGCGGATGTTCTAAGCACATGACTGGAGATACTGCTCAATTCATAACGCTGGAAGCCAGGAGTGGAGGCAAGGTTACACTTGGAGATAATACCACAAAGAAAGTGGTTGGATCAGGTATGATTGGAAATTTGAAAAACTTTTTCATAGACAATGTTTTATTAGTTGAAGGCTTAAAACATAATTTGCTTAGCATAAGTCAGCTATGTGATAAGGGCTATAATGTAAAATTTTTACCTACTAGCTGCATAATTAGCCTAAATGGGAAAATTGTTTTAAATGAAAAAGGGTGAACAATGTCTACATGCTAGATTTAAATTGTATTCAATCTCCTACTGCTTTTTGTTTGAAAACTGTTTCTGATGAATCATGGCTTTGGCATAGGAGACTTTGTCATTCTAGTATGAAAAATCTTAGAAAAATTACCCAAAAGAATTTGGTGAGAGGAATACCTAAACTAGACTTTACTAAGGACCATCTGTGTGATGCATGTCAATTAGGAAAACAAGTGAAGTCCTCTTTTAAGTCCAATAAAGATCTTAGGACCAGTAAACCTTTAGAAATTCTTCACATGGATCTTTTTGGACCTGTAAGCACGGTAAGTCTAGGAGGAAAGGTATATGGATTTGTTATAGTAGATGATTTTTCAAGATTCACCTGGGTTAAATTTCTTTTTCATAAGAGTGAATCATTTGAGGAATTCAGAAATTTTTCAACTTGGATACAAAGAAAACTAGGATGTGAAATAATTTCTATACAAAGTGATCATGGAGGAGAATTTGAAAATGAAAGATTTGAAGATTTCTGTAAAGAAAAGGGGATTGATCACAATTTTTCTGCACCTAGAACTCCTCAACAAAATGGAGTAGTTGAAAGAAAGAACAGAACATTAATAGAAGCCGCCCGAGCAATGTTAGCAGAATACTCGCTTCCTAGATATTTTTGGGCTGAGGCGGTTAGCACTGCATGCTATGTTCTGAATAGGGTGAATGTGAGATCAAATTTGAATAAAACACCCTATGAGTTGCTAAAAGGTAGAACACCAAATTTGTCTCATTTGCATGTATTTGGTTGCAAGGTGTTCATACATAATAATGGAAAATCTGCCTTAGGAAAATTTGATCCAAAATCAGATGAAGGAATTTTTGTTGGATATTCAAGTGTTGGAAAATCTTATAGAGTATTCAACAAAAGAACTTTAGTCATTGAAGAAACCACACATGTTGTTTTTGATGAAAATGGAAACATGGAAGAGCCAAAAGTTGTTGAAGAAGAAATTGAAGAAAACTCCCAAAAGATTGATAGATTAAATTTGGAAGAAAATGTGGAAGAAAATTTAGAAAGAGAAGACCCTTTGCCTAGAGATTTGAGATTTTCTAAAAACCACCCAAAGGAATTGATTATAGGTGAACCAAGTGAGGGTGTTAGAACTAGGCGTGGATTAAACAAGGAAGTCAATCATTCAGCCTTTATTTCAACTATTGAACCCACTAACATTGATCAAGCACTTTCAGATGAATTTTGGATATTGGCCATGCAAGAAGAGTTAAATCAATTTGTAAGAAATAAAGTTTGGGAACTAACTACAAGGCCAAAAGATCAAAGTGTTGTTGGAACCAAGTGGGTGTTCAAAAATAAAATGAATGACTCAGGAGTAGTCATTAGAAATAAGGCTAGATTAGTAGCTAAGGGGTATAATCAAATTGAAGGAATTGATTTTGAGGAAACTTTTGCCCCTGTAGCTAGACTTGAAGCAATTAGGGTTTTACTAGCCTTTGCCTGTTTTAAAGGTTTTAAATTGTTTCAAATGGATGTCAAAAGTGCCTTTTTAAATGGGGTAATTGAGGAAGATGTTTTTGTAGAACAACCTCCAGGTTTTGAAAATTCTAAATTTCCAAATCATGTTTTCAAATTAAAAAAGGCATTATATGGATTGAAACAGGCACCTAGGGCTTGGTATGAGAGGTTAAGCACCTTCCTACTTGAAAGATCTTTTGAAAAAGGAAGTGTGGATACAACTCTCTTTTTAAGGAAAATTGGAAAGGATATACTTATTGTTCAAATTTATGTGGATGACATCATCTTTGGATCTTCAAATAAACATCTTTGTGATGATTTTTCTAAAACAATGAGTAGTGAATTTGAAATGAGTCTAATGGGAGATTTAAATTACTTTCTAGGATTTAGCATTAAGCAACTTGAGGAAGGTACTTTTCTTAGTCAAACCAAATATATTAAGGACATCCTCAAAAAATATGAAATGGACAATGCTAAACCTGTTAGTACACCAATGAGTTCTTCAGTTCAGTTGGATAAAGACCTTAAGGGAAAATCTGTTGATCAAAAGAAATTTAGAGGGATAATTGGATCTTTACTTTACTTGACTGCTAGCCGACCAGATATTATGTTTAGTGTTTGCTTATGTGCTAGATTTCAATCAGATCCAAAAGAATCACATTTGACAGCAGTGAAAAGGATTTTAAGATATCTACTAGGAACTCAAAACTTAGGAATTTGGTATCCTAAGTTTAGCTCTTCATTTGAAATTATTGGTTACTCAGATTCTGACTTTGCAGGCTGTAGAGTGGATAGGAAAAGCACTTCTGGAACATGTCAATTCATTGGAAATTCATTAGTTTCATGGTCTAGTAGAAAACAAAATTCAGTGGCACTATCTACTGCAGAAGCAGAATACATTGCATTAGGAAGTTGTGTGGCACAAGTACTTTGGTTAAAACAACAGTTGATTGACTTAGGATTAACTATAGGCACTATTCCAATTTATTGTGACAATACTAGTGCTATTTGCATTTCCAAAAATCCTATTCAACATTCTAGAACCAAACACATTGATATAAGGCATCATTTCATAAGGGATCATGTATCCAAAGGAGAAATTGAACTCATACATGTTTCAACTGAAAATCAACTTGCAGACATTTTTACAAAACCTTTAGCCTTTGATACCTTCAGTACTTTAAGAACAAGGCTTGGTGTTATTGATTTGAATGCTTAACCAAAATGTCTTTGCAACATTGATACTTGTTGTGTTTTGTTTTTTTTGTGATTTTGTGAATTTTGTGTGTTTTTGAATGAATTGTTTTTGGATTTATGATTTTGTTTTATGTTTTATTTTTTTTTTAATGTTTTTGTTAATTTAAAAAATCAAAATTAAATTTTTTTTGGAGGATATCGTCCAGGACGAAATTGTTTTCGTACGGGACGATGTGTGAAAGAACAGTTTGCGCGAATTTAAACCGTTTTGAGAGCAGTTTTTAATTAGATCGTCTGTACGATATGTAATCGTCCAGGACGAATTTTTCCTCTCTCAAACGTCGGGACGATTGAATGCAGCGGTTGAGTGGATAAGACAGTTTTTAATACGAACTTCGTCTGTACGAAATTTTTCGTCTGTACGAACATGTGTCGGTTCATTGTAGGGGACGGTTTTCAAGAGTCATTAAAACGATTCACTTTTTGATCGTCTGTACGAAATTTTTTCGTCTGTACGATCGGTCAAGTCAAAAAGCCTGTACGAAGGGACGCATCGTAAGTTGTGTTGAATACGAAAAGCCGTTACATTTTGGACGAATTGGATCGTCTGTACGAAATTACTTCGTCCAGACGAACGATAATTTTTCGTCCAGGACGAATATTTTCGTCCAGGACGAACGTATCATTTTTCTTTAAATATGAAGGCTTTCAAACTTGACAATCACACTTTCAAACTTCTTTTTCAATCCCTTTCTACATCAAATCAACAATGGCCTCCTCTAGCAAAAGACAAAAGGTTTTGGTGAGAAACCAAATAGGAATGCCCCAGACAACTTTCTTTCCAAGGCAAATGAGGAATCTTTTCCTCGTTTTGCATCTGCAAAAATCACTCCGTCTCGCATTCTTATCCAAACAGAGTTGAAATTTCGGGTATTGCACCTCTTCGCCTCAACCCAATTTCAGTTCATTCTTTCTCTCGTCCATCTCTACAATAAACAAACCTACCACTACTTTCTAGCCAACATGAGTTTCAATTCTGACCACTCTATCATTAGTTCTTTTGTTTTTAAGAAAAAAGTTGAGATCACCAAGCACGACCTTGGTGCATTTTTAAACTTAAGAACTGAGGGATATAGAGCCCACACCCTAATGTCAGAAACCTCCTTCAAATGGTTTCAAATCAATAGGGTAATTAGAGAAAATGCGATTGACAATCATGTTGCTAGAGTCTCCGGTATGACCCAAGATGCCCGAATCATCCAGCATATCCTTAGATCCTCAATTATTCCTAAAGCTGGTGATAGGATTAACATTACTCCTCTTCTTTCTTGTCTAACTTTTTTAATCATGCAAAGACATCCTATTGATGAAGCCCAACTCATCATAGATCATATCTATGGGCTTTCAGAAATAGGACATCCTGATCAGAAGAGGAAGAAGAACATTTCATTAGGGCACTTAATTACTTATATTTTGGAAAAGAAGTACAATATAGTGCATCCTGATGAAGAATATGAAGAGCCAGTCTACTATAACGATGCATCATTCAGATTGCTCTTCAAGGAGGAAAAAGAAAAAGAAAAAGCACATGCCAGTGCTTCAGAAGAAGAAGAAGAAGAAGGAGTGCAAGCTTCTGCTTCTCAATCAGATTACCAGAATCTGATTGAGAGATTTGATAGACTAGAGACTCACATTGATCAAAGATTTGATCAATTTGATGCTCAACTTACGCAGCAGCAACAAGACATTGGTAATATTAAAGATGAAGTTCATGAAATTAATACCAATGTCATGTTGATGGCCTCCTACTTCAATCTCTTTGGCGGCATTCCTCCTCCTCCTCCAGAACAGTAGAATTTTTTTATGTGTGTCTGTTGTATTTTTTTTGTTGTTGTTTTGTTTTTGTTTGTTTTGTTTTTATCTTATCTGTGTTATTGTGATTGTTTTTATGTTTTTAAGTTCAATGTATTTTTTTTATGTGTAATCCGTTCCTTTAATCTTAATGAAAGTTTGTTTCTATTAGATTTGTTTTGAAATGTGGTTAATGTTTGTGAATTTCATTAATATTATTTAATCTACATAGTGCTTAAATTCGATTGTAATTTGAGATTATCTATATTAGAAAATCTAGACTTTCTAAATTTATAATTTGTTTATAACTTGTTGTAATTAGAACTTTTAAATTCATGTCTATTCATTTAGACTACATAAAAGTTAATATTATTATTGCAATTTTGATGTTTTCTTATTTTGTATTTCTATGCTCAAATGATATTTATGCACCTAGAAATATTTGAAATTTTAGATTATAGATTTTGGAAAGAATTGGTCAAATTACTCTTGAACATTGTACAAATGTACAAAAATCAAAAGGAATTCGCAAAAAATTTGCAAAGTGAAAAAGAGGCAAAAAATAAGCCCAACCAAAGAAAAATACACAAAAATGTGCTCCAAAACTTTGAAAAGATGCGCAAAGCGCCACATGAGGTAATTCTCTTCTTTCCAAATTCATTCAATCTCTTAATTCAAATTGATCTTATGTTCATTTATATTATATTGAACTTTGAAATATAGAAATTTTTTTTACATCTCTCTTGTAATGATCTTCAATAGTCAAATGTCTTCTTCACTTTTTGTTGCTGTCAAAAAGGG
The DNA here is from genome assembly GCA_016618105.1 of Dendrobium huoshanense. Lineage (NCBI taxonomy): Eukaryota > Viridiplantae > Streptophyta > Magnoliopsida > Asparagales > Orchidaceae > Dendrobium > Dendrobium huoshanense. The sequence continues at coordinate 54,895,905 of CM028343.1, forward strand.
GGAGAAATTATTGTGTTTGTGGTTTTTATTTTTGTTTTCTATTTTTTATTTCTGTTTACAAGTTTTTTTTGTTTGTGTTAAAAATTTTGAAAAACAAAAATATTGTTCTTTAATGCCTCCTTATTTTAATGTACTCATAAATTCAGGGGGAGTTTAGGAGATCAGAGATTTGTTTTAACTTGAAACCATACTAATAATATTTGTTTTGCCATCATCAAAAAGGGGGAGATTGTTTGAATAGTTGCTATTTGAATGATTTATATTTGTGCAACTTATATAGTTTTGATGATTCCAAACATTATTGTTCAGATGTATAGTTATCTCCTAACAATTTTAGAAGATTTGCATTTGCTCTTGTGTGTACTAACATTTCAGGAAAATCAGACTCCAGACTACGAAAACTTCAAATCAAATTCAACATGAGATATTTTGTTTATTTGAAGTTTGCCTTTTCTTTGAATTAATTTTGAAAGGGAGTGATTGTAATTGAGTGAATAAAATCTCACACACACACATAAGGAGATCTTAAAATTCTATACTGATCGTACAGGACAATATTTATCGTACTGGACGATCTGTCAGTTATCTCCTATAGAGCACTTGGAACGAATAGGAACTTGCTTAACAAAATTTTTTCTAAGTCCTATTCGTCCAGGACGAATTTTATTATCGTCCCGGACGATGGGTTCTCTGTAAAATTTTCGTCCAGACGAATTTTATCATCGTACGAGGCGACAAGTCCTCTGGAAAATTTTCGTCCAGACGAAAATAAATATCGTACCGGACGATCAGCTCTCTAGAAAATTTTCGTCCAGACGAAAACAAATTATCGTCCGCGGCGATTGGTGCTCTGGAAAATTTTCGTCCAGACAAAATAAATAATCGTCCAGGACGATCGGCTCTCTGGAAAATTTTCGTTCAGACGAACATATTTTCGTCCAAACGATGAACCGACTTAGAATAGTTTTCAGCAGTTTCTAGAACCGACCTTGTAATAACCGTTCGTACTGGACGAACCTAGTTCGTACAGGACGATCAGCTGTACGAAGTCATTTCGTACACATATACAAATTGGGTCGTTTCAGATCGTTTAAGTAAAATCGTCCAGGACGATCCAGGATCGTACAGGCTGATCCACTGCGTACAGAATTGAAAACTTGCAGTTTTTAGGCGGTTTTTCATGTCTTTTGTATAAATAGTCCAAATTAGACTGCCACCCAATATTTTTGTCATTTGATTTTCGTGCCTCTTGAGAGAATAGCCAAGGAGAGAGTGGAAGAGAGCATTCAAAGGAGGATTCCTACCACTGGAGCGAGAAGGCTTCACTTGGATTACTAAGGTAAGAGTCTCTACTTGTGAAATTGGATTTCTTCACTCTTTTCCTTCTTCCTTCTAGATTCTTGTGAGAAGATCAGTCAAGGAGATCCGGTTCTCTGCCGACACTTGGAAAGTGTGAACAGACGAAGGGTTCTCTGCCCACACTAGGATTGTGTAAAAGGACGAAGGTTCTCTGCCTACACTTGGAGAGTGTGAACAGCCGTAGGGTTCTCTACCCACACTAGGAGAGTGTAAAAGGACTACGGTTCTCTGCCAGCACTGTGGATTGTGTAAAAGGACGACGGTTCTCTGTCGCACCGGGTAGTGGTGAAAAGAGTGTTTTGTACAGGCTTCTCCGCCTTGCTGTGGGTGCTAAAGGAGAGTCACTTTGTGGTATTAGTGCAATACTCAGAGGGTGCCTCTGAGGAGTGGATGTAGGTCTGGTTATAGACCGAACCACTATAAATCTGGTGTCATTTACTTTATTGCTTTTACGTTTCCGCACTTTAAATTTCAGTTTTAACAACTCTGTGGTTGAAAAACATTTTTCTACAAACTTTAAAAGAAAATTTTATTTCGGTTCAACTTTATTATTAAGAGGGTTTAAAATTTTTAAAACTACCAATTCACCCCCCTCTTGTTAGCCGTGGGACATTTACTTAGGCTTAACAACCTAATTACTTGACTCAACAAGACTATGGCCTTAAAAGTGAACGATTCAAACTGTAATAGTTTTTTAGCGAAGGAGAATGACAATATTGTGTTGATGACCCGCCATTTTACAAAATTTTAAAGAGGAAGTAAAGGCATCATCAATAACAATGGAATAAAGGTAAAAGCACTAAGAATTTTTAAGTGTCATCTGACACCTTATGCTTTGAATATAGGAAACTAGGACATCTCCGAACAGACTGGTCTAACTTGAAAACACACCCAGATAAGGAGAAGGATGAAGAAAAGGCTAAATTCATGAAATCGAAGAACCAGACATAGAAGGCATTTTGGGCCGACTCCACCTCAGAATCATTAGAACCAGAAATAAAGGAGGTAACAAATTTGTGTCTTATGGCTAATGATAATCTTGATCAATCAAATTAGGACTACGTATGTTAATTTTCCTATGATGAATTATTTATTATTTCAAAAAAATACATGAGTAAGAAATTGAAAAAGATGTATGCTAGTTTGAATACAAAATTTTTTAACTTACAAAAAGAGCATACTAGTATGTTTACCGATCATTCTAGTTTAGACGGTGATTATATGACTCTACTTGATGAATATGATGCATTAAACAAGAAGCATATTGATTTAACTAATGCATATGATTCCTTGAAAAAATCTCATGTTAATTAAAAAATGCATTAAAAGAACTGGGAGCATGTGTAATAGAGGTAGATTGTGATAAGCATGTATTGAAATTGCAGGCAGTTGATCTTAAAAAATGCAAATAATTTCTTAAAAGTAAAACTACTTTCAATTGAACAAAATAGAAAGCCACCCACACTCACACAATGATATAAACTTACATCACAACATGCATTCATTACCCCTAAGAATAGTTATCATAACCTACATAGATTAGTGAATCCTTTTATTGCTGTTAGGTGTTACTCCTGTGGCATGCTAGGTAATTTAGCCTGCACTTGCACTATCTACTGTATAACACACCTAGTGTGGAGGAAAAAAACACATGCATTATAGCATTACGAGCATACATATCATTCTTCAACCCATAAAGTGGAACCCAAACTCACTTTGGTTTCCAAATCTAACATTTGAATGACATTGTAGGGGTGCTCTCATAAAAGACCTAGTGAGAGTATGTACCTAGACAGTGAATGCTTAAAGAACATGACTGATGATTTGAAGTAGTTCATCACACTAGAGGCCATGTCAGGAGGCAAGGTCACATTAGCGGACAACACCACTAGAAAAGTGGATGGCTTAGGTATAATTTGCAACTCTAAAAATTTTATAACTAAAAATATTTTATTAGTCAATGGTTTAAGCATAAGTTACTTAGTATTAATCAATTTCCTAATAAGGGCTTTGAAATTAAATTTCTATATACAAAATGCATGATTAGCTTGAATGATAAATTAGTACTAGAAGAGAAAAGGGTGAATAACATTTATATGATTTATTTAAACTATGTTAAATACTCTAATACCCTTTGTTTGAAATTTATTGATGAAGATTACTAGCTATGGCACAGGGGAATATATCATGCAAGCATGAAAACTCTTAGGAAGATTACCTAAAAGTACCTGATTAGAGGCATACGTAAGTTAGACTTCACTAAGGACCACCTATGTGATGTCTTCCAACTATGAAAATAAGTTAAGTCTTCATGTCATTCAATCAAAGATATTAACAACTCTAAGCTACTAGAAATCCTTCATATAAACCTATTTGGACCAGTTAGTATAGACAACCTAGGTGAAAAGGCATATGGATTTATTATAGTAGATAACTTTTTTAGATTTACTTTGATTAGATTCCTAGCACATAAGAGTGAATCATTTGAGAAATTTAGAACTTCTCCACTTATATTCAAAGGAAATTAGGATGTGAAATTTCAACCATTCATAATGATCATGGTGGAGATTTTGAAAATGATAGGTTTGAATATTTCTATTAAGAGATAGCTATAGAACATAACATCTATACCCATAAGACTCCTCAGCATAATGGAATGGTTGAGAGAAAAAATATAACTATGATAAAAGTTGTTAAGGCAATGTTAGTTGAATATTCTCTTCCAAAATTTTTTTGGCAGAAGCAATAAATACTGCTTGTTATGTTTTAACTATTTTAACTATCTCCCAAATGAAACTATGATTTTTTAATTAATCGTATTATATGATATTCACATCGTATTGGATGACCCAGTCGAAATCACCTAATTGTATTATATAATGAGAGCTGTATGGGATGATTGATATAGAAGATTTTTCAAACTTCTCAAAGATCGTCCTGTACGAATGTAGAGAAATTAAATAGATCGTATTGGCCAACCTCATGATGATTCTATATATTATGTTAAAATTTTGAATATTTCGTCTGAACGACTCTTCACATCTTTCTTGACAAGTATAATTTATTAAATTGATTGTATTGTATGAATTTCAATCATACTGTATGAACAAAGATGTCCAACTTAAAATTTTAGGGTTTTTTTAAACCTAATATTTAAGCAGTATTTAAAGAATATATTGTTAAAAGAGACAGGATTGTATGACTATTGAAGGAGCTCTGAGAGAGAAGCTTTTGAGAGAGATCCAAGGTTTGGGAGGAAGGAGGAGGTGTGGTTGAGTGTGAGGGAGAAGTAGTTTGAGGGGATTGCACAGTTTCTCAAAGCTAGCTTAGCACCTTTGCTCCTCCTGTGGCCTTGTGAGTCCTTGAAGTTTTTTCTTTGGAAGAGAGGCTTCAAAGTCAAGTCCTCAAGGTTATCGGCCTTCTCCAAGAGAGAAAAAAAGGAGCTGGGTTCTCTACCTTCACCAGGAGAGTGGAAAAGAATCTGAGGTACTCTACCTTCTCTATGAGGGAGAAAAAGATTGGAGGTTCGTCACTATCATAAGGAGGGTGACATAGTTTCTGGCACTCTATCACACCATGTTTGTTAAAAAGGATTTTGTAAGGGCTTGTCCTCCTTGTTGTGTGGGCAAAATTAGATTCGTTTGTTTCTAGTGCAATACCCGGAGCGAATGACTCTGGGGAGTGGATGTAGTCCAAGATTGACTGAACAACCATAAAATATCTAATGTGTTTTTTTTTTCATTTTTGGACTTTTTCTATATTTTATTTCATGATAACTACTTGGGAAAATTGTTGCAAATCTAATCTTATGAATTAGAATTTTGATGATAACATACATTCATGATTTTCTTCGACTTCCTTGCCTACTAACTTTTCAGGTCCACAAGATCGAGTGCAACTCAAGCCAGCTCAAGATTGGGTAGATTAGGTCTAAGTCAATTTGTAATTTTCTTTTCTTGAGTCTATTATAAATGTAGTGGTTCCTGATGCTAAGTAACTTTGCACACACATATTAGGGAAAATTGTTTTCTGTTGATTAGAGTTCTCTGTTTTGATCACATTATCTGGGATGATCCTAAAATCATCCTAGATGATCAGCTAAAAATAGAAACCCTAATTAGGGCATCCTGATTAAGGTAACTATCATTAAGCACATCATCCTGGATGATCTTTGTATTGGTCGAGACGATAGGCTCAAATCCGAAAGAATCAGCCACCAGATCTATTTAGGTATTCTTTATTTTTGGACATCATCCAGAATGATGTCCTGGATGATGCAGCATAATTATGCCTAAATTAATTTGGTTATTAAGAAAAGAAATTAATCTTTGATTACTCAATCACATCATTTGGTATGATTATAAGATAATCCAGGATGATCTCTTGGATGATTGACATCGGCTAGCTTCTATTTAGGGTTATATTTAGGATAATTTTACATGAATTTGAACTAATCGACCAGGATGATCGTGAGATTGACCTAGATGATATATTTTTTCATCATCTATACATCCTTTCAGAGCAATTATCTGGACGATAATCAAGGATTTGAACTAATCGTCCAGGAAGATATTATATCATCCTGGACAATATGACTAAAAATCTTCTGGTCGAGCTAATTGAGCAAAATTTATGCTGATCAGTGAGGATGATATTCATATCATCCTGGATGATAAAGTCGGTTTGTATAAAATAAGAGTCATTCCAAAGCTCTTCTATTTAGGATCTCTTATTCTACCCTTTAGAATATCTTTTATTGCTGCTTTGACCTAAGAGAGCCAAGAGGAGAGGGAGAGCAAGGGAGAGAGATAGTGGATCTTGTGAAAGGGAGTTTGTGAGAGAGTTCATAAAGGTTACTCCAAACAAGGATCCATTGTCGTCTTCTCTAGTCGTCATCCTTAGATCCTTAGGGGTTCTAGAGAGGTAAACTTTAGCATATAATTAAGGATCTCTACCTGCTTCAGGAGGAAACAAAATCAGTTGGGTTCTCTGCCTACTTCAGGAGGAAGCAAAAGGAATTAGGTTCTCTGCTTGCTTCAAGAGGAAGCAAAAGGAGTTGGGTTCTCTGCCTACTTCTAGAGGAAGTAAAAAGAGTTCGGTTCTCTGACTCACCGGGGTTGGTGGAAAGGAGGTTTGTATAGGCTTCTCCGCCTTACTGTTGGGGCAAAATGAGAGACAATAAGTTTAGTGCAATACTCAGAGGGCACCTTCGGGGAGTGGACGTAGATCGTGTTGACTGAACCACTATAAATCTCTATGTTCTTTATTACTGCTTTCGCATTTATTTTTTGCACTTTGATTTCTATGGTGAATCTTAGTTTTTATTTTAAGATTGTATTTTTATCGAAAGATTTTTTAAAATACCAATTCACCCCCCTCTTGATTAGCCTTGGGACTAGTTCGTGAGGGATTAATATCCCTAACAAACTTTCTAGTGCCATTAGAGCACTTTTAAGTGGTATCAGAGCAGGATTTATAAAATTAAGTTTGAAAACTTTTTGAATTTTGATTCATGGCTAACTTTGGTAATCATAACACAATGGAAGGATATTCTATTACACATCCATCTTTGTTTGATAATATTCCTTTTAATTTTTGAAAAAATCGCAGGTCTACGTTTTTACAATCACTTGATTATCATATATGGATGCTTATTAAAGAAGGTTATACACCACCTTCTTGTGAACTTAATGGTATTAAAATTAAAATTTCTTTTATTGAATGGACTTTTAATGAAAGAGATTTAGCATAACTTAATGTAAAATGCTTGAACTATTCTTTTTGTGCTTTGAAATCTGAAGATTATATGTGTGTTTCAACTTGTATAACTGGTAAAGAAATTTGGGATAGATTATATGTAACCTATGAAGGAACCAATGAAGTTAAACAAACTCGTTTAAATATTTTACTGCATGATTACAAATTTTTTTGTATGAAACCTTCTGAATCAATTTTTAAAATGTATACAAGGTTTACTCAAATTATCACCTCATTGCATGCTTTAGGAAGAGAGCTAACAAATTATGAAAGGGTAAATAAATTTTTGAGATACTTATCTTTTTCTTTTCATGCTAAGATCACTGCAATTACTGAATCTAAATATTTGAATACTTATTCAATTGATAACTTACTTGGATCACTCATTACTTACGAGCAAGGGGTAAATCAAAGAAATATTGATGCATATGAGAAAAAGGAGAAAATTGTGGCACTAAAGGTCAACAACACGGACACTGATTTGTCTGAATCTGAAAATAATGATGTTGCCTTCATCACTAGGAAATTCAAAAGCTTTCTAAGGAAGAAGCATAAAGATCATCAGAAGTGAAAAAGATGTATGGATATAAAAAATTATAAAAGTTCTTCTAACGTTGTTTGCTTTGAATGCAGGAGGCCTGGATATGTTAAAGATGATTGTCCTACACTTAAGGAGCACCCAAGCAAGGAGAATGGTGAGTAAAAACCCAAATACATGAAGGACAAAAAGTAGTACCAAAAGGCATTCTAGTCAGATTCTGCATCTGACTCCTCTGAGACTGAAGTAGAGGAGGAAACCACAAGCTTGTGTTTAATGGTCGATAATCAACTTGAACAATCAAATCAAGAATAGGTATGTGAACCAACCTATGATAAATTAGTTGAAATTTGTGAGAGAATTCATACATCATATAAAAAACTTAAGAAAAAATATACTAGCTTAAAATTAGAGTTTTTAAATTTATAAAAAGAGCATGAAATTCTTCTTAAATATTATTCTACAATTGATAATAATCACATATCATTACTTGATGAGTTTGATGCATTAAACATAGAGCATACAGAATTATCTGATGTACATGATTCCTTGAAGCCATCTCATACTGAGTTAGAAAAAGAGTTTAAGAAATTAGCAAATCTCAAAGTTTTTAAAAATAACAAGTCCTCATTACATGCAAAACATAAAAGGAAGCCTCACGACCTAAGTAGATTAGTATATCATTTTTCTGGTGTTAGATATTTTTCATATGGCATGTTATGACACATTGCACACACTTGCACCATTCACCATAGTACACATTGGGTGTAGAGACCCAAATTGCATGATTCACAGTATAATATGTTGAATCTAATAATTAGGTTGTTAAACCTAAGTTAATGTCCCAAGGCTACCAAGAGGGGGGTGAATTGGTAGTTTAAAATTTGTAAACCCTCTTTGAAGATTAAGTTGAACCGAAATGAAAATTTTTTTTTAAAAGTTTTTCTAGAAAATATTTTTCAACCACAGAGTTGTTAAAAATTAAAATAAAATGCGGAAACAAAAAAAACTGTAAATGACACCAGATTTATAGTGGTTCGGTTTACAACCAGACCTACATCCACTCCTCAGAGGCACCCTCTGAGTATTGCACTAAAACTAATAGTGACTCTCCTTTTGCACCCACAGCAAGGCGGAGAAGCCTTTACAACACACTCTTTTCACCACTACCCGGTGCGGCAGAGAACCGTCGTCCTTTTACACAATCCCCAATACTGGCAGAGAATCGTCGTCCTTTTACACAATCCCCAGTGTTGGCAGAGAACCGTCCGTCCTTTCACACTCTCCTAGTGTGGGCAGAGAACCCTTCCGGCTGTTCACACTCTCCAAGTGTAGGAAGCGATCCTTTCGGCTATTCACACTCTCCAAGTGTCGGCAGCGAACCGGATCTCCTTGACTGATCTTCTCACAAGAATCTAGAAGGAAGAAGGAAAAGAGTGAAGTAATCCCAATTCACAAGTAGAGACTCTTACCTTTGAGATCCAAGTGAAGCCTTCTCGCTCCAGTGGTAGGAATCCTCCCTTGAATGCTCTCTTTCACTCTCTCCTTGGCTATTCTCTCAAGAGGCACGAAGATCAAATGACAAAGAGATAGGGTGGCAGTCTAATTTGGACTATTTATATAAAAGACAAGAAAAACCGCACAAAAACTGCAAGTTTTCAATTCTGTACGCAGTGAATTGTCCTGTACGATGGTGGATCGTCTTGGACGATTTTACTTAAACGATCTAAAACGACCCTATTTGAATATGTGTACGAAATATCTTCGTACAGCTGATCGACCTGTACGAATTAGGTTCGTCCAGTACGAACAGTTATTACAAGGTCAGTTTTAGAAACTGCTGAAAACTGTTCTAAGTCGGTTAATCGTTTGGACGAGAATATGTTCGTCTGGACGAAATTTTAACAGAGAACCGATCGTCCTGAACAATTCTTGACTTCGTCTGGACAAAAATTTTCCAGAGGACCAATCGCCACGGACGATAATTTATTTTTGTCTGGACGAAAATTTTCCAGAGACCAGATCGTCCTGGACGATTTTTAATTTTGTCTGGAAGAAATCTTTCCAGAGGACCAGTCGCAACGGACGATAATAAAATTCGTCTGGACGAAAATTTTACAGTGAACCAATCATCCTTGACGATGATTAATTTCGTCCTGGATGAATAGGACTTAGAAAAAAATTTTGAGCAAGTTCCTATTTGTTCCATGTGCTCTATAGGAGATAACTGTCTGATCGTCCCGTACGATCGGATATCATCCCGTACGATCAGTATAAAATTTTTATGATATCCTTATGTGTGTGTGTATGTTTTTATTCACTCAATTACAATCACTCCCTTTCAAATTTATTTCAAAGAAAATGCAAGATTCAAATTAACAAAGTATCTCATGTTGAATTTGATTTGAAGTTATTGTTGTCTGGAGTCTGATTTTCCTGAAATGTTAGTACACACAAGAGCAAATACAAATCTTCTAAAATTGTTAGGAGATAACTACACATTTGAATAATAATGTTTGGAATCATCAAAACTACATAAGTTGCAATAATGTAAAGCATTCAAATAGCAACCATTCTAACAATCTCCCCATTTTTGATGATGGCAAAATAATTATTGTTTGTATGGTTTCAATTTAAACAAATCTCCTATCTCCTAAACTCCCCCTGAATTGATGAATACATGAAAATAAGGAGGCATTTTGAAGCAAAGAACAATAATTTTATTCTTCAAAAATTTTTAACACAAACAACCACAAAGTCAAACACACAAAAGCAAAATGCAAACAGAATAATCAAAACAAAACAAACAGAATAATCAAAATAAAACAAATCAAAACACAATAATTTCTCCCCCTTTTTGACAACAACAAAAAATGAAGAAGAAATAGACGAGAAATGTAAGTAATTATATGAAATTCATTTGAAAATTTAATTTAAATGGTGATTGACATAAGGTGTGCAATTTTAAACTAAAAACATTAGGTCAATCATAAAAATTTATAAAATTTAAGAAGCGATATAACATTGTAAGTAAGAAGAATTTTTCAAAGACATGATTCAATTTAGACATTCGAATATAGAAAATCATTACAAGAGAGATGTAAAAAAAAATTTATATTTCAAAGTTCAATGGAATATAAATGAACATAAGATCAATTTGAATTAAGAGATTGAAAGAATTTGGAAAGAAGAGAATTACCACATGTGGCGCTTTGCGCATCTTTTTCAAAAATTTTGGGGCACATTTTTGTGCATTTTTTTCCTTGTTTGGCTTATTTTGTGCCTCTTTTTCACATTGTAAATCTTTGCGCATTCCTTTTGATTTTTGTACTTTTTGTACAATTTTTAAGAGTAATTGAGACCAATTCTTTCCAAAATTAATAATCTAAAATTTCAAATATTTTTAAGTGCATAAATATCACTTGAGCATAGAAATACAAAATAAGAAAACATCTAAATTGCAATAATAATATTAACTTTTATGTAGTCTAAATGAATAGACATAAATTTAAAAGTTCTAATTACAACAAGTTATAAACAACTTTTAAATTTAGAAAGACTAGATTTTCTAATATAGATAATCTCAAATTATAATCTAATTTAAGCACTATGAAGATTAAATAATACTAATGAAATTCATAAAAATTAACCACATCCAAAAACAAATTAGATTTGAAACAAGTACAACATGCATTGATATTAATGAAAAGATTACACATTTCATAATATCTAAAAACAAGTAAGAAAATACACTGAACTTAAAAGAAAAAAAATAAACATAAAAACAAACACTTAACATAAAAACTGACACAACAAAACATAAAACACGAGTACAACAAACACCAAGAAATTCATCTCTACTATTCTGGAGGAGGAGGAGGAATGCCACCAAAAAGGTTGAAGTAGAAGGCCATCAACATTACATTGGTATTAATTTCACTTCATTTCTAATATTACCAATGTTTTGTTGCTGCAGCTTAAGTTGAGCATCAAATTGATCAAACCTTTGATCAACATGAGTCTCTAATCTATCAAATCTTTCAATCAGATTCTGATAATCTGACTGAAGTGCAGAAGTTTGCTCTCCTTCTTCTTCCTCTTCTGAAGCACTGGCATGTGTTTTTCCTTTTTTCTCCTTGAAAAGCAATCTGAAGAAAGCATCATTATAGTATACTGGCTCTTCGTATTCATCATCAGGATGCACTAAGTTGTATTTCTTTTCCAAAATGTATGTGACTAAGTGTCCTAATGAGATGTTCCTTTTTCTCTTCTTTTCTGCATGTCCTATTTCTAAAAGCCCATAGATATGATCTATGATAAGTTGGGCTTCGTCAATAGGATGACATTCTATAATCAAAAAGGTTAGAGCATAAAGGAGATGGGTAATATTAATCCTATCATCAGCTTTAGGAATGATTGAAGATCGAAGGATATGCTGGATGATTCGGGCATTTTTGGTCATACCGGAGACTCTAGAGACATGATAGTCAAGACCATTTTCTCTAATTACCCTATTGACATCATACCATTTGAAAGTGGTTTCTGTCATTAGGGTGTGAGCTCTATATCCCTCAGTTCTTAAGTTCAAAAAGGCACCAATGTCGTGCTTGGTGATTTCAACTTTTTGCTTGAAGACATAAGAACTTATGGAGGAGTGGTCGGAATTAAAACTCATGTTTGCTAGAAAATAGTGGTAGGTTTGCTTATTGTAGAAGTGGACGAGAGAAAGTATGAAATGAAATTGGGTTGAGACAAAAAGGTGCATTACCTTAAAATTTAACTCGCTTTGGATTAAAATGTGAGAGGGAGTTATTTTGGCGGATGCAAAACGAGGAAAGGATTCCTCATTCGCCTTAGATAGGAAGTTTTCTGAGGCATTCCTATAGGGTTTCTTTGCCAACACCTTTTGTCTCTTGCTTGAGGAGGCCATTATCGATTTTAAGTAGAAAGGGATTGAAAGTGAAGTTTGGAAGTGTGATTGTTAAGTTAGAAAGCCTTCATATTTAAAGAAAAATGATACGTTCGTCCTGGACGAAAAACCTTCGTCCTGGACGAAAATCATCATTCGTCTGGACGACAATATTTTGTACAGACGATCAAATTTGTCCGAAATGTAACGGCTTTTCGTAATCAACACAACTTGCGATGCGTCCCTTCATACAAGCTTTTTGACTTGACCGATCGTACAGACGAAATTATTTCGTACAGACGATCAAAAAGTAACTCGTTTTAATGTCTCTTAAAAACCGGCCCCTACAATGAAACAACATCTGTTCGTCTGGACAAACCAAAAATTCGTACAGACGAAATCCATATTTAAAACTGTCTTATCCACTCAACTGCTGCATTAATTCGTCTCGACATTTGAGAGAAAAAAAAATTTGTCCTGGACGATCGTCAGATCGTACAGACGATCTAATTAAAAACTGCTCTCAAAACGGTTAAAATTCGTGCAAAACTGTTCTTTCACACATCGTCCAGTACGAAACAAAATTTGTCCAAGATGATTTCCTCCAATTTTTGAATTTTTGAATTTTAATTTAAGAAAATCAAACTAAACATTCAAAAACACAGAAAACATAAAACAAAACCATAGACCCAAAAACAAATTCATTCAAAACACACAAAATTTCACAAAATCAAAAACAAAACAAACAACAAAAAACAAAAAAAAATATCAATGTTGCAAAGACATTTTGTTTATGCATTCAAATCAATAACACCAAGCCTTGTTCTTAAAGTACTGAAGGTATCAAAGGCTAAAGGTTTTGTAAAAATGTCTGCAAGTTGATTTTCATTTGAAACATGTGTGAGTTCAATTTCTCCCTTGGATACATGATCCCATATGAAATGATGTCTTATATCAATGTGTTTGGTTCTAGAATGTTGAATAGGATTTTTGAAAATACAAATAGCACTAGTATTGTTACAATAAATTGGAATAGTGCCTATAGTTAATCCTAAATCAATCAACTGTTATTTTAACCAAAGTACTTGTGCCACATAACTTCCTAATGCAATGTATTCTGCTTCTGCAGTATATAGTGCCACTGAATTTTGTTTTCTACTAGACCATGAAACTAATGAGTTTCCAATGAATTGACATGTTCCAGAAGTGCTTTTCCTATCCACTCTACAGCCTGCAAAGTCAGAATCTGAGTAACCAATAATTTCAAATGAAGAACTAAACTTAGGATACCAAATCCCTAAGTTTTGAGTTCCTAATAAATATCTTAAAATCCTTTTCACTGCTGTCAAATGTGATTCTTTTGGATCTGATTGAAATCTAGCACATAAGCAAACACTGAACATAATATCTGGTCGGCTAGCAGTCAAGTAAAGTAAAGATCCAATTATCCCTCTAAATTTCTTTTGATCAACAGATTTTCCCTTAAGGTCCTTATCCAACTGAACTGAGGAACTCATTGGTGTACTAACAGGTTTAGCATTGTCCATTTCATATTTTTTTGAGGATGTCCTTAATATATTTAGTTTGACTAAGAAATGTACCTTCCTCAAGTTGCTTAATGCTAAATCCTAGAAAGTAATTTAAATCTCCCATTAAGCTCATTTCAAATTCACTACTCATTATTTTAGAAAAATCATCACAAAGATTTTTATTTGAAGATCCAAAGATGATGTCATCCACATAAATTTGAACAATAAGTATATCCTTTCCAATTTTTCTTAAAAAGAGAGTTGTATCCACACTTCCTTTTTCAAAAGATCTTTCAAGTAGGAAGGTGCTCAACCTCTCATACCAAGCTCTAGGTGCCTGTTTCAATCCATATAATGCCTTTTTTAACTTGAAAACATGATTTGAAAATTTAGAATTTTCAAAATCTGGAGGTTGTTCTACAAAAACATCTTCTTCAATAACCCCATTCAAAAAGGCACTTTTTACATCCATTTGAAATAATTTAAAACCTTTAAAACAGGTAAAGGCAAGTAAAACCCTAATTGCTTCAAGTCTAGCTACAGGGGCAAAAGTCTCATCAAAATTAATTCTTTCAATTTGATTATACCCCTTAGCAACTAATCTAGTCTTATTTCTAATGACTACTCCTGAGTCATTCATTTTATTTTTGAAAACCCACTTAGTTCCAACAACACTTTGATCTTTTGGCCTTGTAGTTAATTCCCAAACTTTATTTCTTACAAATTGATTTAACTCTTCTTGCATGGCCAATATCTAAAATTCATCAGAAAGCGCTTGATCAATGTTAGTGGGTTCAATAGTTGAAATAAAGGCTGAATGATTGACTTCCTTGTTTAATCCATGCCTAGTTCTAACACTCTCACTTAGTTCACCTATAATCAATTCCTTTAGGTGGTTTTTAGAACATCTCAAATCTCTAGGCAAAGGGTTTTCTCTTTCCAAATTTTCTTCCACATTTTCTTCCAAATTTAATATATCAATCTTTTGGGAGTTTTCTTCAATTTCTTCTTCAACAATATTTGGCTCTTCCAAATTTCCACTTTCATCAAATACAACATGTGTGATTTCTTCAATGACTAAAGTTCTTTTGTTGAATACCCTATAAGATTTTCCAATACTTGAATATCCAACAAAAATTCCTTCATCTGATTTTGGATCAAATTTTCCTAAGACAGATTTTCCATTATTATGTATGAACACCTTGCAACCAAATACATGCAAATGAGACAAATTAGGTGTTCTACCTTTTAGCAACTCATATGATGTTTTATTCAAATTTGATCTCACATTCACCCTATTCAGAACATAACATGCAGTGCTAAATGCCTCAGCCCAAAAATATCTAGAAAGTGAGTATTCTGCTAACATTGCTCGGGCGGCTTCTATTAATGTTCTGTTTTTCCTTTCAACTACCCCATTTATTTGAGGGGTTCTAGGTGCAGAAAAATTGTGATCAATCCCCTTTTCTTTACAGAAATTTTCAAATCTTTCATTTTCAAATTCTCCTCCATGATCACTTTGTATAGAAATTATTTCACTCCCTAGTTTTCTTTGAATCAGAGTATAAAAATTTCTGAATTTCTCAAACGATTCTCTTATGAAAAAGAAATCTAACCCAAGTGAATCTTGAGAAATCATCCACTATAACAAATCTGTATACCTTCCCTCCTAGACTTACAGTGCCTACAGGTCCAAAAAAAATCCATGTGTAGAATTTCTAAAGGTTTACTGGTCCTAAGATCTTTATTAGACTTAAAAGAGGACTTCACTTGTTTTCCTAATTGACATGCATCACAAAGGTGGTCCTTAGTAAAATCTAGTTTTGGTATACCTCTCACTAAGTTCTTTTGGGTAATTCTCCTAAGGTTTTTCATACTAGAATGACAAAGTCTCCTATGCCAAAGCCATGATTCATCAGAAACAATTTTCAAACAAAAAGCAGTAGGAGATTGAATACAATTTAAATCTAGCATGTAGACATTGTTTACCCTTTTTACATTTAAAACACTTTTCCCATTTAGGCTTATTATGCAGCTAGTAGGTAAAAATTTTACATTATAGCCCTTATCACATAGCTGACTTATGCTTAACAGATTATGTTTTAAGCCTTCAACTAATAACACATTGTCTATGAAAAAGTTTTTCAAATTTCCAATCATACCTGATCCAACCACTTTCTTTGTGGTATTATCTCCAAGTGTAACCTTGCCTCCATTCCTGGCTTCCAGCGTTATGAATTGAGCAGTATCTCCAGTCATATGCTTTGAACATCCGCTGTCCAGGTACAATATACTCTCACGAGGTCTTGTGTGAGAGTACACCTACAAAATTCTCAAATGTTAGACCTAGGAACCCAAACAAGTTTGGGTTCACCTTTATGAAATTTATAATCAGATGCAGGTATGATATGTCTAGATTTATGCATCTTAGTTCTCCACACCAAATTAGTTTTCATCTTTAAAGTGCAGGTGTGAGATATATGTCCCAAAAATCCATAATTATTACATTTAACATTAGGAAAAATATTCTTATGTTTTCTTTCATATGATTGTCTTCTAAGAGATTTCATGAATTTAGGATTTGTAAAATCTTCAAGTTTAGGGGGGTTCCTATTATCCTCGAGAGCTCTTATTGTGAGTTTGTAAAATGAATTCATATCTTCCAAGATTCGATTGGTATAATTGATTCTATATGTCTTGCTCTCAGATTCATCCTTAAAATTCTTAAATTCTTTTTCAAGTTCAGCATAGGATGATTTTAAATTCTCAAAATTTTTATTCAAGTCATCATATTCATCAAGTAATTTCATGTGGTTGTTATCTATTAAAGCATGATCTTTCCTAAGGATTTCATGTTCCTTATTAAGCTCTTCCAATTCTAAACCTAAACTAGCATGAATCTTTTTCATTTTCCTATATGCATCATGCATGTGTTCAGAAACTTCAAATAATTCATCATAGGTTAAATCACATACCTCTTCTTGATCTGATTGTTCAACATTATCTGCCATCAAGCAAAGGTTGGTGACTTCTTCTTCTTTTTCAGTCTCAGATGAGTCTGAAGCTGAGTCCACCCAGAAAGCTATTTGAAACTTCTTCTTGCCCTTCTTTACCATTGGTTTATCCTCTACCTTTTTTTTGCTAGGAGTGGCTTTAAGTTTTGGACAATCAGTCTTTATATGACCTGGTTTCCTGCATTCATAACAAATCACTTCATTAGAAACCTTGCCATTTCTGTTATACTTACCTCTATTCCATTGCTGACGTCTCTTCTGCTTCCTCTTTAAAAAGCTTCTGAATTGTCTAGTCATCAATGCAATATCGTCTTCATCCTCAGGTTGTGAGTGTTCACTCTCTGACTCTTCCACATTTAGTATAATATTCTTGTCCTTTCATGGTTCACCTGCATCAATCTTTCTTTGACTTACTTCTTGCTCATAAGCAATGAGTGAACCAAGAAGATTGTCAATGGAATAAATGTTCAGATCTTTAGACTCTGTAATTGCAGTAATTTTAGCATCATAAGCAGTAGGTAAACAACGAAGAATCTTATTGACCATTTCAGCATTAGTTAATTCCCTACCAAGTACATGCAAAGAAGTGACAATTTGAGTGAATCTTGTGTACATGTCTGAAATAGATTCATTAGGTTTCATGCGAAATAATTCATAGTCATGTAACAAGATATTGAGTCTTGATTGCTTAACCTCATTTGTCCCTTCATAAGTTATACAAAGTCTATCCCATATGTCCTTTCCGATTTTGCAAGTGGAAACTCGAATGTAGTCTTCAGATTTTAAAGCACAAAAGAAACTATTTAAACATTTGGCATTTAATTGTGCTAAGTCACGTTCTTCAATAGTCCAATCTGCATAAGGTATTTCTACCCTAACTCCATCAACTAATCAAGTTAGTTTTGTGTAACCTTCCTGGACTAGCATCCCATAAGATAATCAAGTGACTGTAAGAAAGTAGACATGCATATTTTTCAAAAATCAAAAGGAATATTGTCAAACAGTGGAAGTCTAGTGATAGAGAAACCCTCAGGTGTGTTTCGGTTTCCAAATGTAGCCATCTACGTTAATCAAAAAGTAGTTCAAACTTATGATTTTGAAACGATACTCTGATACCACTTGTTGAATCTAGTAATTAGGTTGTTAAGCCTAAGTTAATGTCCCAAGGCTACCAAGAGGGGGGGTGAATTGGTAGTTTAAAATTTTTAAACCCTCTTTGAATATTAAGTTGAACCAAAATGAAAATGTTTCTTTTAAAGTTTTTCTAGAAAATATTTTTTAACCAGAGAGTTGTTAAAAATTAAAATAAAATGCGGAAACAAAAAAACTGTAAATGACACCAGATTTATAGTGGTTCGGTCTATAACCAGACCTACATCCACTCCTCAGAGGCACCCTCTGAGTATTGCACTAAAACTAATAGTGACTCTCCTTTTGCACCCACAGCAAGGCGGAGAAGCCTTTACAACACACTCTTTTCACCACTACCCGGTGCGGCAGAGAACCGTCGTCCTTTTACATAATCCCCAGTGCTGGCAGAGAACCGTCGTCCTTTTACACAATCCCAAGTGTTGGCAGAGAACCGTCCGTCCTTTCACACTCTCCTAGTGTGGGCAGAGAACCCTTCCGGCTATTAACACTCTCCAAGTGTAGGAAGCGATCCTTTCGGCTATTCACACTCTCCAAGTGTCGGCAGCGAACCGGATCTCCTTGACTGATCTTCTCACAAGAATCTAGAAGGAAGAAGAAAAAGAGTGAAGTAATCCCAATTCACAAGTAGAGACTCTTACCTTTGAAATCCAAGTGAAGCCTTCTCGCTCCAGTGGTAGGAATCCTCCCTTGAATGCTCTCTTTCACTCTCTCCTTGGCTATTCTCTCAAGAGGCACGAAGATCAAATGACAAAGAGATAGGGTGGCAGTCTAATTTGGACTATTTATATAAAAGACAAGAAAAACCGCCCAAAAACTGCAAGTTTTCAATTCTGTACGCAGTGAATCGTCCTGTACGATCGTGGATCATCCTGGACGATTTTACTTAAACGATCTGAAACAACCCTATTTGAATATGTGTACGAAATGTCTTCTTACAGCTGATCATCCTGTACGAATTAGGTTCGTCCAGTACGAACAGTTATTACAAGGTCAGTTCTAGAAACTGCTAAAAACTGTTCTAAGTCGGTTAATCGTTTGGACGAGAATATGTTCGTCTGGACGAAATTTTTACAGAGAACCGATCGTCCTGGACGATTCTTGACTTCGTCTGGACGAAAATTTTCCAGAGGACCAATCGCCACGGACGATAATTTATTTTCT
The DNA here is from genome assembly GCA_016618105.1 of Dendrobium huoshanense. NCBI lineage: Eukaryota > Viridiplantae > Streptophyta > Magnoliopsida > Asparagales > Orchidaceae > Dendrobium > Dendrobium huoshanense. The sequence goes on from CM028343.1 coordinate 54,915,324, forward strand.
TCTGGACGAAAATTTTCCAGAGACCAGATCGTCCTGGACGATTTTTAATTTCGTCTGGAAGAAATCTTTCCAGAGGACCAGTCGCCACGGACGATAATACAATTCATCTGGACGAAAATTTTACAGTGAACCAATCATCCTGGACGATGATTAATTTTGTCCTGGATAAATATGACTTAGAAAAATTTTTCGAGCAAGTTCCTATTCGTTCCATGTGCTCTATAGGAGATAATTGTCTGATCGTCCCGTACGATCGGATATCGTCCCGTACGATCAGTATAAAATTTTTATGATCTCCTTATGTGTGTGTGTATGTTTTTATTCACTCAATTACAATCACTCTCTTTCAAATTTAATTCAAAGAAAAATGCATGATTCAAATTAACAAAGTATCTCATGTTGAATTTGATTTGAAGTTATCGTAGTCTGGAGTCTGATTTTCCTGAAATGTTAGTACACACAAGAGCAAATACAAATCTTCTAAAATTGTTAGGAGATAACTACACATTTGAACAATAATATTTGGAATCATCAAAACTACATAAGTTGCAAAAATGTAAAGCATTCAAATAGCAACTATTCTAACATAACACAGATGCATTGCATTCTTCTTTTCATAAGAAGGGACCCAAACCTATTTGGGTTCCTAAATCTGATGTTTGTGATTTTACAGGCTTTCTCTCACAAAAGACCGCGTGAGAGCATGTGGTACCTGGACAGCGGATGCTCATGACACATGACTAGAGATGTCAATCAATTCATTATACTGGAGACCAGAACATAAGGCAAGGTTACTCTTGGAGACAACGGCTCCAGGAAAGTAGTGGGCGCTGGTATAATTGGAAACTCTAAGAACCTTTTGATTGAAAATATTTTTCTTGTAGATGGACTAAAACACAACTTGCTCAGCATCAATCATCTTTGCGATAAGAGCTTCTTCATAAAATTTTTGCTAATACTTGCATTATAAGCTTAAATAACAACACTATTTTATAAGAAATGCAGATCAATAATGTTTACATGATTGACTTAAATAATATTGAAAGTGCTGCTTCATTCTGCTTAAAAACTGCTACTAATGATTCATGGTTGTGGCACAAGAGATTATGTTATGCCAGTATGAAAACCCTTAAGAGGGTGACCCAGAAAGACCTAGTTAGAGGTGTTCCCAAACTTAAATTCTCAAAAGACCACTTTTGTGATACCTGCCAACTAGAAAAATAAGTTCATTCCTCTTTTCACTCCATTAAGGACATTAGCACCTCTAGACCTTTAAAAGTCCTTTATATAGATTTATTTGGACCAATTAGCCCTGCCAGCTTAGGAGGAAAATTCTTTGGTTTTGTGATTGTCGATGACTACTCGAGGTTTACTTGGATTAGATTTCTATCACATAAGAATGAGTTTTTTGATGAGTTTAGATCCTTCTTCACTTGGATTCAAAAAATGTTAGGTTGTGAGATTTTGACCATCCATAGTAACCATGGGGGAGAGTTTGAAAATGAGAGATTTGGATACTTCTGTGAGGATAAAGGGATTAGTCACAACTTCTCAGCTCCTAGGACCCCTCAGCAGAATGGGATAGCTGAAAGGAAAAATCAGACCTTAGTTATAGCCGCTAGAGTCATACTTGCTGAATATTCACTTCCAAAATACTTTTGGGCTGAAGCGATAGACATAGCTTGTTATGTGTTGAATAAGGTGAATGTTAGAGCCAAACTTGATAAGACACCCTATGAGATCCTTAAGGGTAGGACACCCAATCTTTTTCATCTCCATATCTTTGGTTGTAAGATTTTTATTCATAATAATGGGAAGTCACACTTAAAAAAATTTGACCCAAAATCTGATGGAGTGTTCTTAGGATATTCAAGTGTGGGAAAATTCTTTAGGGTGTTTAATAAGAGGACATTAGTGGTGGAGAAGATAACTCATGTAGTGTTTGATGAATCTGATCCTAAGAAGTCTAGAGTTGAGGAGGAAGATGAAGTTGGAGAGAATACCACTAGAGTTGAAAATTTAGAGAAGGGGGTAGAGCCCCAAAACACTAAAGGAGTAGGTGAGATTACCCAAGTAGTATAAAATATAGATTTGAAGGAAAGGGTTGAACCTACACGCACTTTGCCTAGAGATTGGAGATATTCTTCGAGTCATCCTAAAGAATTAATCTTAGGAGACCCTTCTGAATGTTTTAGGACTAGGTATGGACTTAGGAAAGAAGTGAACCACTCCACTTTTATCTCAATGACTGAACCCACCAACATCAATCAAGCCCTTTCTGATGAGTTTTGGATCTTAACCATGCAAAAGGAGTTAAACCAATTTGTTAGGAATGATATTTGGGAGCTTGTAAAAAGACCAAAGGGACAAAGTGTAGTTGAAATCAAATGGGTCTTTAAGAAAAAAATGAATGATTCTAGTGTGGTGGTTAGGAATAAGGTAAGATTAGTAGCTAAGAGGTACAACCAAATAGAAGGGATTGATTTTGAAGAGACCTTTGCCCCTGTAGCTAGATTGGAAGCCATTAGAGTGCTACTAGCCTTTACCTGTTATAAGGGATTTAAGCTTTTCCAAATAAATGTTAAGATTGCCTTTTTAAATAGGGTAATAAAAAAGGATGTGTTTGTAGAGAAACCCCCAGGTTTTGAGAGTTCCCAATTTTCAAATCATATTTTCAAATTAAAAAAGGTCTTATATAGATTAAAAAAGGCACCCAGAGCTTGGTATGAGAGGCTTAGCACATTCTTATTAGAGAAGGAGTTTGTTAAGGGGAATGTAGACACCACCCTTTTTCTGAGGAAAGTAGGAGATGATTTACTCATTGTTCATATCTATATCGATTATATGTTGTTTGGATCTTATGATAAAAAGCTATGTGATGATTTTTCAAAAATAATAAGTATGGAGTTTGAGATAAGTATGATGGGAGAGTTGTCCTATTTTTTGAGATTTAACATAAGACAATCAGATGATGGAACCATTCTAAATCAATTAAAGTACATAAATGATATCTTAAAGAAGTATGAAATGGATAAACCAAGCCAATTAATACTCCCATGACCTCCAGTGTTTAGTTGGATAAGGACCCAAATGAAAAGTTTGTTGATAAAAAAAGTAGAAAGAAATGATTGGATCATTACTTTACCTGACTACTAGCTGACCTGATATAATGTTTAGATTTTTTCTCTGTGCTAGATTTCAAGCTGATCCTAAAGAATCTCACCTAAGTGCAATTAAGAGAATTTTTTATACCTCTTAGGAACCCAAAACTTTGGATTCTAATATCCTAAGCACATCACTTCTTTTAAGATTATTGGATATTTTGATTCTAATTTTGTAGGTTATAAGGTGGATAGAAATAGCACTTCTGGGACTTTCTAATTCATAGGACAGTCTTTAGTATCCTAGTCTAGTAGGAAGCAAAACTTTGTTGCACTTTCCACTATTGAAGCTGAGTACATTGCCTTAGAAAGTTGTGTAACTCAAGTCCTTTGGTTGAAGCACCAAGTTTTAGATTTAGGATTACCTGTAGGCACAATTTCAATCCTTTGTGACAATATTAGTGTCATCTGTATTTCTAAGAATCTTATCCAACATTCAAGGACTAAGCACATTGACATAAGTCATCACTTTATTAAAGACCATGTGACCAAAGGAGACATTGCGTTACACTATGTGACAACTAAGAATAACCTAGCTGACATCTTTAATTAACCACTAGCTTTCGAAACTTTCAGCACTTTAAGGACTAGATTGGGTGTTATTGACATAAATGCATGAATTTGATTCTTACTGATTTCTGATCCGTTTTTTTTTCTGTTATTCTGTTTCTGTAGTTTCTCATTATTTATTTTTTGTTTGATTTTATTTGTTTCTTTATATATATATATATATATATATATATATATATATATATATATATATATATATATATATATATATATATATATATATATATATGATTTTTTTAATCATTATTGAATTGATATCTTATGTCTTATTTTTGTTTTTGGAAATATGTAAGACAAAGATTGACATCGCTAAATCAGTTAAAAAGAGGAAAACACTGTTGATTGTTTTCTTCTCTCTAACTTCTTTAGTGGTGGAATTTTTTTTTAAACAAAAATCTATCTCACATTAACAACTGGATTTTGAAATTGAGATCTTTCAATCTTGTTATAGAAATCTATTTTATATATATAATATTCAAAGTCTTTATTTTACCTTCAGATTTTTGTAATTTTATCGTTGAATTTATTATAAGATTTTTTTACTCTGTTTTATAATTCATTCTTCCTTATATTAGAATTTTTCTTCTCTAATCTCTAGAAGATATAATTACAACTGAGAATTTTTAAGAATTTTGAAAAAGGGATCTAGTTTGCAAAAAAGTAAAAAGAAAAAAATGGTCAATGATGCTAAAATCAAAAGATGAGCAATGACGTCAAATTATATATATATATATATATATATATATATATATATATATATATATATATATATATATATATATATATATATATACATACATACAAAGTGTATCAAAAATTAAAAGATACATAAAGAGCTCCAATCAAATTGACAAGAGGCAAAAAATGAGTCCACCAAAAGCGAGCTCCTTCTCTTTCAAAATTTTTAAATCTTAGAAGAATTCATGTGTCACTTGATATTTTTCAAAGGTTTGATTTCAGATTTCATGATTGTAACTAATTACTTTGATATATTATTGTATTAAATATTTTTCTGAAACCATGTTTTGAACATATTTCTTTTTCTTATCCAATTGATTTTTATGATTTAGATCCTTATTTTCAAAAGATGGCTTACCTTGGGAGAAGTCTAAGTTAAGGCTAAAAGAATCAATTGTTATACCATTTTCTCGGATTTCGATGATATTAACTCATTAATTCTTACAAATTTTTAATTCAATCATATGAAAAACTTATCATATTCAAGCTTTGATTTTAAAAAAAAAACACCTTTATTTTACTTATGGTCTTGTCTTTTTCATTTTTGTTTCTATTTTTAGTCTCTGCCTTTGTTTCTGTTTTACTTTCCTCCTCCTTTTTGTGATGTCAAAAGGGGGAATAGTTAGTTGTACTGGTTGCTTTGTAGTTTGATTCTGCTATTGGATAGTTAAAACTATGTTTGTTTCTTCTCACTATTTCTTTTAAACTGTTCTTAAAATGCTTAGATTATTTTTTAGTTTGCCATCATCAAAAAGGGGGAGATTGTTGCAAATCTAATTTCATGGATTAGAATTTTAATGATAGCAAACATTCATGATTTTCTATGACTGCCTTGCCTACTAAATTTTCAGGTCCACAAGATCGAGTGCAACTCAAGCCAGCTCAAGATCGAGTATATTAGGTCTGAGTCAGTTTGTAATTTTCCTTTCTTAAGTCTATTATAAATGAAGTGATTCCTGATATTAAGTAACCTTGTACACACACATGGGGGAAAATTTTTGTCTATTGATTAGAGTTCTCTGTTTTTAACATATCATCCGGGACGATCCTAAAATTGTCCTGGATAATCAGCCAAAAATAGAAACCCTGATTATGGCATCCTAGTTAAGGCAACCGTCATTAAGCATATCGTCCTGGACGATCTTTGTATCGACCGGGACGATAGGCTCAAATTAAAAAAATCAATCGGAAGAACTATTTAGGTATTCTTTAATGCAGCATAATTATGCCTAAATTAATCTAGTAATTAAGTAAAGCAATTAAGATTTGATTGCTTGATCACATCGTCCGGGACGATCGCAGGATCGTCCGGGATGATCTCTTTGACAATTGACATCAGCCAGATTCTATTCAGGGCAATGTTCAGGATGATTTTCCTCGGATTTTAACTAATCGACCAAGACGATCGTGAGATCGGCCTAAATGATCAAGCTATTTTTTCATCATCCAGACATCCTTTCAGAACGATTGTCTGGATAATAATCAAGGATTTGTACTGATCATCCAGGACGATATTATATCGGCCTGGACGATATAACTAAAAATCTTTTGATCGTCCCAAACCAACCGGACTGATTGAGCAAAATTAACGCTGATCGGTCAGGACGATATCCATCTCTTCCTAGATAATAAATTCGGTTTGTATAAAATAAGTGTTATTCCAAAGCTCTTCTATTTAAGAGCTCTTGTTCTACCCTTTAGAACATCTTTTGCTACTGCTTTGACCTAAAAGAGCCAAGAGGAGATGAAGAGTAAGGAAGAGAGAGAGAGAGAGAGAGAGAGAGAGAGAGAGAGAGGATCTTATGAGGGGGAGTTTGTGAGGGAGTTCACAAAGGTTACTCCAAGCAAGGATCCATCATCATCTTCTCTAGTCGTCGTGCTTAGATCCTTGGGGGTTCTAGAGAGGTAAACTTTAGCATATGATCAAGGTTATCTGCCTGCTTCAGGAGGAAGCAAAAGGAGTTAGGTTCTCTGCCTACTTCTAAAGGAAGCAAAAGGAGTTGGGTTCTCTGCCTCACCTGGGTTTGTGGAAAGGAGGTTTGTATAGGCTTCTCCACCTTGCTGTGGGGGCAAAAGGGGAGACACTGAGTTTAGTGCAATACTCAGAGGGTGCCTCCGGGGAGTGGACGTAGGTCGTGTTGACCGAACCATTATAAATCTCTATATTCTTTATTACTGCTTCCGCATTTATTTTCTGCAATTTGATTTCTATGGTGAATCTTGACTTTTGTTTTAAGATTATGTTTTTGATCGAAAGATTTTTTAAAATACCGATTCACCTCCCCCCCCCCCCCCCCCCCTAGTTAGACTTGGGACTAATTCATAAAGGCTTAACATCCCTAACGAACTTTCTAGTGCCATTAGAGCACTTTCAAAAAATTGTGATTAATGTTTTGTTGTGTTAATTAGAATATCATAATAATTATTATAATTTTTATTACGCTTATTAACTTCTACATCGAGTGATCAAATTATTTATTTCAAGGTACTAAAAATTTACAAAAAACTTTTTTTGTGATAAAGATATTTAAAATTACCAATTCACTCCCCTAACCCCCCCCCCCCCCTCCTCTTAGTGCATCTCGGGCTTGGTCTTTGAGATCTCACAACCTCCTCAAACTTTCATTATTTTTTTAATTTTGTTTGAGAATTTTAAATTATTAAGTATTCTTCACAAATATTATTGAAATTCTATATTATTCAAGCAAAAGACAAATCACCCACATTAATATGATATAGACTATGGCTTATAGGTTCCTCCTAGTTAGGTATGCAATTTGAACCCAAAATTTTTGTGAGTACCTAACCAGTAGGTGTACTTAGGATTTCATTTCTATTCACAACATCCAATTTACAACGCATGCAGTTCATGACCTCCAGTTTGCACCAAAGGCTCCGTTAGCGACCTCCAGTTTGCAACCTTGTTCGTATGCTCCAACGAGAAGTCAAGTCCGAGCAATCATCCGAACACATCTGACCACATTCAAGCTCCGAAGGCAGTTCACAAAGTTCGCAACCTCCACGCACTTCTCATCAAAGGCCCTGTTTGCATGCTCCACATTTGCTCGCTCCTCGTTTAGGCACTTAAGGTAGTTCACATAGTTTGCGACCTCCAGTTTGCAATGAAGGCCTTATTTGCATGCTCCCCATTTAGGTACGACCTCTCTAGAATATTTTGGAAAATGTTAAAGAAAATAAATCGAAAATGATTGAATGAGTCCCAATGATGTGAGAACATCTCGAAGCTGAGCAAGACAAATCCTCCAAGTAAGCATGCTCTCGAGCGAGAGTATGGAATGAGAGAAGGCTACATCTTAAAGGTGTGGGAAAGTAGAGAGAAGATCATTGAACGGTTTGCAATAATGTCTGAAGAAGATAAAGAAATAACATTTCATTCGTGTGTTGGTCGATTCATGGAGGTTGATGATATGTTGTTTCTATAGATTGATCGTATTTGACGTGCTAATTTATCTGTACCGCCCTCTCTCTCTATTGCCAAAGCGAAAAATATTACCTCAACTTTTTTAATTATAGAAACAGGTTTTAAGGCATCATGGAAATGGTTAGAGCCGATACAGAGCACGTAGCCGATACAGAGCCGATGAAGAAAAAATACAAATATTTATATTTGAAGCAATCCTAAATTTTTATGAACTTCATGAGGAGGCGAAGAATCGTAAGGAGAAGGGGAAACACTTAGGCCGAGGAGCAACTGGGGTTTCTTATGGAAATCTAACACGTATGTTTGATGCAATAAATTATCTGAAAGTTGTCTGGGATTTAGTAGGGCCTAACTTGATAAAAAAATGCCTTTATCAAGGCAGAGCTAATGAAATCAGAAGCAGATCATGCTGATGCGGGTGATAAATATGACAATTTGTGCACCAATATTTTACAAGCCATGAAAATTTTAAATATTTCCATGGATCCTATAGAATTGGAAGATTTCATTTATGTCGATGATGAAAACAGTGGAGAATATGTTGTTTTTGTTTTTTAAGATGTTGAAGAAATTTTGAAATCCATGAAATTTGATGAGATGGAGCATAATGATGATATGAATCCTCAATAAGAGTTGAGTTTTACTACAACAAATATTGATGCATTTTAGGGCTTTGAGTGGATCAACTGTTCTGCCTTAAGGTATAAGAAGAAGCTGGAGATACATCTGATGATATTAGAAAATCATTTGAATTTTTTCAGAGAAATGTTTAGGCGGTCACCCTCAATATAAGACATAAAGAAATTGCAAAACTTACGTCAAATAACCATTCATGACATTGAACCCCAATATTTTTGTTTAAATTTTGGGTTCTTAACCAGGATGCGTACTTAACTGGGAGACTATTGTACTAAAATAGAAGTCGTTTGGGATCAATTTTATTTTTATATTTGCTTATGCACATTTGAATTAAAAAAAAATTTAAAAAAAAATATCAAAATAGACTTTTAGATGTTTAAAATCATCTAGCCACCTGCCCAAACCTATTATCACGGTCATCAATCACCTCAATTTAGGTGATATTAAATACATATCAAGCATTTAAATACCTATGAAATAATTCGGTATTATCCATCCACAAAATTAATTTCGAAAGTTAAATAATTGTTTCAGAGACCTAAAACCAATCTTAAATTACGCTTAAATGAACCTAGACGAGGGAAAATATAATTTGATCATTATTTCCAGTGCGAAAAGAAAATGAATAAATAAATAAATGAACCTAGACGATAGCCATATGGAATTGAACAAAGAGGGAACTATGCCATCTCTTTATTTGTCAATAAAACTAAATAAGTGAAAAAAATGAAATCATAAAAATTTTATTAAAAGAGGGACATTTCAATCCATTTCACATGTCAGCAAAATATGCACCAATAAAACCTCCCTACCTTACACAAAAAACAAACAGAAGACACACCAAAACATAACAGTCTGACGAAGTAATAAAGCTTTTCTCCACCTCCATCGAAATTTCTCACGCACAGTTCCCACATGTATTAGATCTAAGGAATATGAAAAGCTCCTAACCAGTGTAGATATGGACGCCTATAGCGATGAGAAATATCGTTATAAGAGCAAAAAATAGAATGGTATGAATAAATATGGAGAGACCGCTCGTCCTCATACTGTTGAATTCAATCACCCTTCCATTTCCAGGAAGCTGGAAGAGAAGTCCGGGCGTCAATAGAACGAAGAGCACCACGCCGATAACAACAGGACCCCAATCTGCCATCTCCCTCTTTCGTTATTTTACTCTTTGCAAAGGAGTAAACGGGAGAGCTGGTTTAAGTAATAATACTGTAAAAGATAGATGCAGGAGGAAGAAATGGGGAAGATATTGATATAAAATGATGGATTGCGGGGCATTCTAGGCGAATAAATAAACAATATTGTTGTCCTTGTTGGAGGACGGCTGGCGATGGGCTGGAGGATGTTTTTATCCGGCTTTTTTTAATTTACGGAAACAATATCATTAAGATTTTTTTTTTTCCCAAAAAAAAAATCATTAAGATATTTTTATTTAGTTTTTAGTAAAAGAGTATTTGAAATTCAACATATTTATATTATAATTCATTTCCCAAAAAAAAATATTATAATTCTAACAATAAAACTATGTTATATTAATTTAGAAAAAAAATTAAAATAATGAATATATTTATTAAGATTGTAAAAATCGAATCAATCAATAAATCAAAAAAGGAGAGATTCATACTAATAAATAATAATATTATTCCAATTATATTTTAATATAAATTTAATTTACATTTAACTATATATAATTTAATATAAATTATCATTAATTTATGTAAAATATTTAAATATAATTTATACATATAAATTATATAACTAATTTATACTTATAATTTTAAATTTAAATATTTTCTAAATGAAATAATAATTGTATAATTATCATGAAAAAATATATATTTATTACTAAAAATTAGAAAATATTTGTTCTTATAATTTTAAATTTAAACTAATTTTAAAATTTTATTCACATTTAATATAAATTTATAAATTTAATATAAATTATTATTAATTTATACACAAATATGATACAACTAATTATTCATTCTCACATCACTTGGAGGTTATTCTTATATTGTTTATATAGTTTTCCTTCTTTTATGTGCAAAGAGATCACATTGAGAGGTGGAATAATGTGGGTATAATTAATTAATGTTAATTATATATTTTTTGTGTTTTATTAACTAATATATTATATTTAAATTCATTTAAGATTTCATAAAATAATTTATATTAAATTAAATTATTTAAATAAATTATACATTGAACTTGCAAGTTCTTAAAAATCGGGACTAGTTCATTAGTAGAACCGGCAGTTCAAACCGATTCCCAATAGTTTGATGTTGGACCAATTTTTCATGAGGATCGAACTGGCCACATGCCTGATTCATTGTTGAACTGACTGAATCGGCTAATCCAATTTTCAAAGCTTGATATTTATTATTAATTATATTATATACATTAAATATTAAAAAAGTAAATTGGAATATATTTTATAAAGAATAATGATAAATCAGATAATATGTGACTAGCCGTGACCTTGGTGACATAACATTCTTCATTAACTAATAGGCTAGAGCCTTTTCAATAATAAGAAAAAATCAATACTTGTTAAATCTTATAATACTAACTATGTGTGTATTTAATAAATAAACAAATAACCTTAAGATATCACTTAAAATTTAAACAATAAAAATTTTTAATATAAGTCATAAACCGACTAAATTTTATATTTTACCTTTAAAATATATTTTAAATTTATAAAATTAATTCTAATAAAAATTTAGATTGGAATATCAACTTTTTTTTATCTTGTAGCATATTTAATTTTTTTAGCTGTATTGTAATGCTTCCTTTCTTACTTTAGATGGCCGTGCAAGCGTGCATGACTAAGCAATGCTTGTCGCGACTCTTGCTTGTCGTGACTCTTAGCATATTATTGCGCCGGCTAACCGGATATTTTGATATAAATTTATGTGAATCTTTTTACAAAGCATTATCAGTGAAGAATATTTGATGGAAAAAATGAAGATACCACTATTTGCTTCTGAATAAAAATTAGTGCTTTCAAAATAGTTGATTATAAATATTATAATTATGTTTAATATTTCTTATTAAATTCAATTTCTCTAATCTTGATTGACTCATTGGCAATCCCTACTTCAGCAAGCTCCTTTACCTTAAACTTCGCCTCCTTTTGCAATAGCTCCATCAATTTCACCCTTAAATCATATTCTCTTTTGACAAGCAGGTTATATTACTTCTCAACCTTATCCTTCACGGAGAGTTTGATCAACCACTCGTCCTCAAGGCACCTCTAGATAGTATTGTAGGCCTTCTTGAGGTTGGTTACCTCCACCATAGCCCACTTGTGGTTTCAAGCTAAGATGTAAGAGGACTCCCATAATTTCCTCAAAATGTTCATGGCTATCTAGCCGAGCTCATCTTGTAAAATGGCTTCAAGTACTCCTTTAGAGACTACAAGCAAATGAAATGACCTTGGTCATAGCACCTTTAAAAAGCATAGAGGTCACCAACCTTTTCCCCAAGTAGCCTACCTCCTCCATGTGTGAAGGGTTAGGGGAAGAGAATTCCTCCTCTTATTTCTCATTTGCCACCTATACTAGGATTATTTATTTTTTATCTCCACTAACTAGGGAAACATATCTCCTCCACCTTATTTTTTATCGCCTCATCATTAATTGCCATTCTCTTAGCAGGTGGAGGTGCCTTATGATTTTTGCAGGTGAATATGCAACTACTTCCTTCGACTTTGTTGGTGCTTATAGATTCTTTTGACTTCTAAGAAACCAACACCATAGCATGAGTGTGTGTTGCCACCTCAATTCTACTCCTTTTGGTAGGAAGTCCCCCCCCCCCCCCCCCCCCCCCCCCTATAAAACATAATAGGACTTACTTAAAGCTTTGCCTCCTCCTTATCGTCGGTCCACTCCTCACCATGAAGGGCATATCACCCTGGTACTCATCACCATTAGATTGGAGGGGAAGTTATTGAAAGTTTGAATAGGTGTTAAACCTAATACAATTGTCCCAAGGCTAACCAAGATGGGGGTAAATTGATTATTTAAAAAATTCTCTTCTTAAATTAAAAAACTGATTTTAAATGTTTAATCACAATGATAAATTTTCTCAAAAATAATTTTCAACCAAAAAAAAAAACTTGCAGAAAATAAAAATGCAATAAAAAGTAAAAACAAAAGAATGTAGAATTTTATAGTATTACAGTCTAACTAGACCTACGTCCACTCCTTGAAGACTCATTCTTCATGTATTGCACTATACCAAAGTGACTCTCCTTTTGCTCCCATAGAAGGACAAAGAAGCTCTTATAATAACCTCTCTTTAACCAAACCCCGGTGCGGTAGAGTACTGTTGCCTTTCTTACCTTCCAAGTGATGACAGAGAACCTAAGTCCTTTCACACCCTCTTAGTATTGGCAGAATACCGGAGTCCTTTCACACCCTCCTAGTGTCGACATTTTTTTGAAAATCTTCTTTCAAGAGTCTTCTAAAAAGTAGGGAAGTACTTTAAAGAACAAGCAAGAGATCCTCACCATTGGGCAACCTTGTGAATCCCCTCAGAAATCCCTCTTAAGAGATCTCTCACTCTCCGATCCCAAAACACTCTCCCAAACTCTCTCCAAGTGCACTCTCAAAAGGAATTCGTAGTAGGAATTCTCTAGGTAGTTAGTTTTTAGGACCTTATATAGAAAGGATAAGAAAAAACATTCAGAAAACTAAAATTTTCAATTTGACCGTATGGGATCGTATAGTACAATCGTACTTCATACATACGAACAATTCAAAAAAATTCATCATATGATCCTGTACGAACTGATTTCATATTCTCTCAGTTGTATGTATGAACTGATATCATACTATACGAACAATTCAAAAATAAACAAATTCGTCAGGTACGATTTTGTACAAATACATTTCATACACTAATCGGCATACTATACAAGCTTTATTTTGTATAGTATGATCAGTTTAATTAAAACATACTTCTTTTGGTACAAAATGGTCAAGTCTATTTTGTACTTTAGACGTCGTCTACACGAAAATAATTTTGTACACAAATACTTCAAAAAATATCCATGTTCGTATGGACGAACTGGTATACACCCATTTCATACTCTAGATGTCGTCTGTATGAATCTAATATCGTCTAGTATGATCAGTTCAAAAGATGGTGAGTTTATTTGGGATGAACCAGTACGTATCCATTTCATATTCTAGACATCGTCTGTACAAACCAATATTCATATAGTACGAATAGTTCAAAAAAAATTGTAAGGCATGATTTATTAACTCTTTCTAGAGGAACACACAGGTCAAAACGTGTAATATGATTCAATAATCGTACTGTACGATTAGTTTTAAAAATACAAGTTTTGATTCACTCCTCTAGTGTGTGTGTACGGTTACCCAAATGTAATCACACTCTCACAGACTCAAGAAAAAGAAAAAGTACATACTTCAATTATAAGAAACTCTAACATAATCTGTCTTGTAGTCTTCAACATTTTGGAGTATGATTTTCCAAAAATATTAAAACATATAAACAACAAAAAAAGAATTTTCTAATATGTGTTAGGAGAGTAATAATCAACATAATAATATTTTGGTATCATCAAGAACTCACATGATATAAAAATATAGATTTGAAAACTAAGTCACAACAATCTCGCTTATTTTGATGGTGGCAAAATAATTATTATTTGAGTTAACACTTAAGATAATATTTCTCCTAAGCTCCTCCTAAATGAATGACCAATCTCATGAAAATCAAAAACACAAACCCAAAATGAAAAGGAAACAAAATAAAAATAAAAAAAGAATACGAACAAAACATACACACACTAACACAATACAAATAAAAAACAACACGAGCAAAACATACACACACTAACATGATACATACAACACATACATACACACATACATCAACAAAAACACATTAAATAATAAAAAAATATCAAACAATAACTAATAACTCCCTCTTTTGACAACAATAAAAAGGAAAGATCATCTTGAAATGAAAAGTTTCTATGGATAAATCAAAGTAGTTGTTAAAGAAGAAGATTTTAAACTAATTGCAAATACAAGAGTAACTTCCTATTTTTTTTTAAAAAAAAATTAAAGATTAAATCAAAGAATAACTAAGTTAAAAAAAAAGTCAACCAGGTTCACTATTCATTCTAGATAAATTAAATAAAAATTATTATTGCAAAAATGATAAAATAAAGATTAATTAATTTCTAATTCAATAGTGAAGATGATTATCGATTATATAGATTTGGATTAGAGATAGAATGATAACGAAAAGAATAATATGAATATTTTCAATTGGCGACATTGCACATCTTTTCAATTTTGAGGCACACTTTGTACATCTTTTCTATTTGGGCTAATTTTGTATCTCTTTTCACATTGCGAACATTACACATCTTTTTAATTTTTACAAGCTTTGCGTATTTTTTTTAATTTTTTCGTTCTTTCTAATATCAATAATCTTAATTTAAATTCCAATAATAATAAAAAATAAATACATTGAAAAAGAAAATAAAATAAATAAGGCATCTATATTGCAATAATTATATATAAATAATACTTGTCTAAACGAACAAGAAATTGATCTCCTAATCTACATCCAAGAAAAATTTTAATTTAAATATTGAAATATTAAATTTTGCAAGAAAATTAATTTATAAAACAAAATAATCCTAAATTATATTCTAAATATTAACCATAAATGATTTATCTAAAAAAATAAACATTTCAATAAGTGAAATTTCAATGCACATCAACACAACATTCCATCATTTCATTTATCATTCAAGAACACATACAAACACATTTTTTATTTAACATCATCTCAAATAATATCATCCTAGAAATAAAAAAATAACACGTGAAAACACTAACACTTGAAATCATTTAAATAACAGGAAAACATCTCAATAACAAACACATAAATTCATCAGTAACTACAGCACAGAAGTATAACTAATAATCAGAGGGGCCTTGATCTGGAGGAGGTGGTGGGTTGAATATTGAAAAAGTTACTACTGATTGTAGCTACATTGGTGTTAACCGAGTCAAATTGCCCTCAGATCCAACTCATGTCCTCATTGTTTCTAGCATGCTACATATTCAAGTGATTCTAAATTTGATCAAAGTGTTGATCAAAATAATTTTCCAGTCTGTGAAAGCACTGGACCATTTTTTGGTAGAAATTCTGGTCAGGTCCAAGTGCTGGTGCTGGAGCTGGGGCACCTTCTTCTCCCTCTAAACTTTGATCCCACCCAAAGAGTGCCCAAAAAGAGGCATATGTAATAAAAATAGGAAGTTCAGTGGGTCGATCAAGATGGATTAGGTTGTACTTTTTCTCTAAGATATAGGTAACTAAGTGTTCTAAAATCATATTTTTCTTCCTTTTATTATGAGGAGGTCAAATACTATAAAGATTGTAAATGTAGTCCATGATAAGTTGGGCTTCATCAAAAGGAGTTTCATTCATAATTAAGTATGTGATAACGGATAAAAGAGGAGTTAAGTTTATGTGATCACCAGCTTTGGGAATGATAGAGGTTCTTAAGACATATAAGATAATCCGAGAATTTTGATTAAGAATGTACACATGGGACAGATGACTTACTTGGGCAACAACTCTAAGAGTTTGATTTATTTTTGACTAGTCAAAATTTGCTTTAGAGGTTAAAGTGTCTGCCCTAACTTCTTGGGTTCTAAGGTGCAGAAAGCTACCTAGATCTTCATTAGTAATTTCTACACGCTGCTAAAGATGAACGAGGTAATCCTAGTGTGATCTCGATTAACCTTCATGTTAGCAAGGAACATTTGAAAAGTCTCATGATGATAGGCGTAAATCAGAGTAAGGATGAAAAAAAACTGGGTTGAAGCAAATATGGGTATGACAGAAAAGTCGATATCACTTTGAATGAGAAGTCGAGAATGGGTTATTTTGGCAGCAAATACCTATCAAAATCTTCCTTATTCTCTTTGAAAAGAAAATTGTCATCCCTACCAGATCGGGTGGATGAGCCCTTAGAAGTGCGTGGTCAGTTGCGACTGGTGGCCAATCCTAAGATTTAGACTCGAGAAGGTTTGGACACAAAAAAGAAAGTGAAGAAAAACTTATCCAAGACCCTTCTATTTAAAGAAAAAATGACATATCGTACAATATGAAATATGGATTGTACGTATGATTCTAAAATCGTATGGGATAGAAAAATATTACATACATACGAATAGAAATAGCCAAAAATGAAATAACTTTTTTATAAAATGTCATTTCCGAGGCGTCATTTCGAACACAATTTTTGACTAATTGACCGTAAAAACGAACACCTGTTCATTCGAGATGATCAAAAAATTAAAGATCATTTTATGATGGCTAGGTTCATCGACATGAGAAATTGACAACGTGATCGTACATAAAAAAAGTAATTATGTACGTACGATCTGACAAAAATAACTAAATGTTTTGAAAACCATCTCTAATCATACAAAAGAAACAACACAGTTCTTACAAATGATGATGACATCATGCAATATGAAATTAAATGAAAAACTTAGTTTTTTTTTTTTTTGCTCAACTCAGAAAACTACCATGTACATGCTACAGAATTTATACATCACAAAAAATTTCATACAATACGAAGAGAACACTTAAAATAAAATATGATAAATAGAAAATCTTTTCAGACAAAATGACATGCTTCTAGTAAAATCAAAAGCACAAAAACATAAAACTAACAAACAAATCAAATAACAAGAGAAAATAAACAAACACATAATTACACAATAAATCAAGTTTGCATAATTTTAATTAAAGCATTAAGATCAATCACAATTAATCTGGTTCTTAAAGTGCTAAACGTGTCAAAAGCCAATAGTTTGGTGAAAATGTCTGCAAGTTGATTATTAGTAGCAACATGATGTAATTTAATTTCTCCCTTAACTACATGATCTCTAATGAAGTGAGATCTTATATCAATGTGCTTGATTCTAAAATGTTGAATATGATTCATTGAAATGCATGTGACTCTTACATTATCACAAAAAATTGGAATGGTGCCAATTGAAAATCGTAAGTCAATCAGTAGTCGTTTTAACTAAAGAACTTGTGCAACACAACTACCTAAGGCGATGTATTCTCCTTCATTAGTGGAAAGGGCTACTGAATTTTATTTTCTGCTAGACCAAGAAATTAAAGAATTTCCTATGAATTGATAAGTTTCAAAAATATTTTTTTAATCAATCTTACATCCTAAAAAATCTGAATCATAATATCCAATAATTTTAAAAGAAGAGCTATGCTTAGGGTACCACATCCCTAAGTTTTGAGTTCTCAAAAGATATCTCATAATTTTTTTAACTGCTGTCAAATTTGATTCTTTTGGATCAGATTAAAATCTAGCACATAAATAAACACTAAACATGATATTTGTTCTACTAACAGTCAAGTAAAGCAATGATCCAATTATTCCTCTAAATTTTTTGTTTATCAATAGCTTTTCCCTTAGAGTTCTTATCTAACTGTACTGAGAAACTCATAGTGTAGTCGCTGATTTAGCATTGTCCATTTCATATTTCTTGAGGATGTCCTCAATATACTTCGACTGACTAAGACAAGTTCCTTCCTCATTTTGTTTTATATTAAAACTAAGAAAATAATTCAAGATTTTCATCAAACTCATTTTTTAAATTTACTACTCATTATTTTAAAAAAATCAACACAATATTTTTATTTGTAGATCCAAATAAGATATCATCAACATATATTTGAACAATAAGTATGTCATATCCTATCATTTTAAAAAGAGAGTGGTGTCAATACTTCCTTTAACCAGTGATATCTCTAATAAGAAAGTATTTAACCTCTCGTACTCAGCCTAGATAATTATTTTAGTCCGTATAATGCCTTTTTCAATTTAAACACTTGATTAGGGAATTTAAAATTTTTTATGACCTTGACAAATCGTAATGCAACTATACAAATCTCAAGAACGTGAAGATAAAAATTATGACTAGTTTATCAAATTCATTGATTCTTGGGAAATAATGCCTACGAGAATGACTGGATATTTTCAAACAAATATCTAAAGAATGTTGCAAAAGTGACCTAATATCACATAATAATAAGTCTATTTCAACCTTAGCACCTAGTATCAAAGAAATCCTCATTCTTTATGAAGGAAGAATGCTCTTACAAGAAAAGGTGTCAAATGTTTCTTGCAAAATAACCCCCAAAAATAGATTTGTCAAACAATCACATACAAGGAAGTTGAATTTGATCACAATGGATATGAGAAAATCTATAAAGTTGACACTTACGATGATCATCCCGTAGAAGCCAAGCATACACAATAAGAGCTTTAAGATGGTGTACATGTAGCTACTGTGGCAAACTAAAAGAAATCAACTTAGAAATTGAAGAAGATCCTTGCCCAACCTTCATAAGTTCTCTTCTACCGGAATACCAAGCAGAAGAAAAGAAGAGCTCCTTTATGAATTTAGGGATTGCTTTGTCGAGATATATGCTGAGACGCCTAGCTTATCCCCTGGAATAGTAATTCACAAATTAGCTATCAAATCAAATGTAGTGCCTGTCAAGCAAGCTCCGAGGAGAACGAGATTAGAGATTGAAGAATAGGCGATTGTAGAAATGAAGAAGCATATAAATGTGGGCTTCGTTTGAGAAGAAAAATATACCAACTGCATTGCCAACATCATCCCTGTAAAGAAAAAAAATGATTAGATTTGTGAATGTATTGATTTCAGGGGCCTCAATAAGACATGTCCAAAAGAAAATTTTTCACTCCCAGTATAAAAAATTCTAGCTGATAACATGTCTAATAATGTCATGTTCTCATTTATGGACGAATCGTCAGGCTATAATCAGATCAAGATGGCACATGAAAATGAAAAGCATACGTCATTCAGAACATCCATCAACATATTATGCTACACGGCCATTCTCTTCGGCCTGAAAAATGTTTGTGCCACCAATCAGCGAGAGATGACACACCTTTTTTATGAATTAATACATCAAAAGGTCAAGTGTTATGTGGATAACATCGACATTAAGAGCATGGACTGAAAAGATCACCTTAATGACCTGAGGATCGTATTTGAAAGGATCAAGAAGTATGATCCAAAGATGAACCATCTCAAATGCACCTTTGGGGCATTGAGAAAACTTCTTGGGTATGTTGTTTGACATTGAGGCATCGAGATTGACCCCAATAAAATCAAAGCGATCATGGAGATGCCACTGCTTAAGAACCTTCATCAACTATACTCATTGGAAGGAAAGTTAGCTTTCATTTGGTGATTCATATCAAATTTGTTAGGTAGATTCAAGATGTTTTCAAAGCTAATAAAGAAGGACATCTGCTTCAAATGGGATAAAAAAATATCAGGAAGTGTTTGATATTATCAACATATTCCTATTAAATTCTCTCATTCTAGCAACGCCAAATTTAGGGAAGCCCTTTATATTGTATGCGACAGTATTGGAAGAGTCCCTAAGAGCATTACAAGCCCAGCATAATGAAGAGAGCAAGGAAAAAGTCCTCTACTATATTAATTAGAGGCTAATTGTAATAATAATATGGTACTCTCCAATTAAGAAGTTGTTTGGTACTATCTTTTGTGGTTAAGAAACTCTATCATTACATATTTTCTTGCCAGATTAAGTTAATATCAAAGATCGATCTGCTGAAGTTATTGATGATAAAACCAATGTTGACATGTCACCTAGCCAGATGAGTAGTGATATATCACGTACATGTCACAAAAAGCAATGAAGAGACAAGCCTTGGCAAATTTTAATGACGCGCATCCTATTTCTACAGATTCACCTCTCAATGATGATTTACCTGATAAACATATTATGCATGTTGAAGAGCAAGAGAAGCGAGAAGTCCGAGAGATGTATTTTGATGGATCTTTATCAATTAAACCTCCTTAGCCTCCAAATCTTGCAAAAGCTCAAGCTAGCATCGATCTTATTTTTATAGCACTTGAAGGAAGCATAATGAGATTTTTATTTAATATGATTGAACCCCGAAGCAATAATGAGGCTGAATACTAAGCTCTGATAAAAGGTTTTATGATTTCCATTTAAGTTATAATCTAGTATCACCAAATCTTTGGCTACTCTCAGCTTGTGAAAAATCAAGTTCTGGCATTTATTAGATTTACAAGCTTGAGTTAGCCCACTATTGTCAGTGAGCTCTCAAGCTCCTGAAGCAAGTCCTAAATGTCAAGATAGCACGATTCCCTTGAGGTAAAAATGGAAAAAGCAATTTGTCTTTCCAAATTACCCAAGGAGATGGAAAATATGGATGACAAGGAGCATATACTAATTGGAGTTTACACTTGTCGACTCTTAGAGCTAGTGATCTTTTAATTCTCGTAGTCAAAGGAAATACAAGATTCAACCCAGCAAGATACAACTCTGGTTGATCCTTAACATCCCAAAAAGTAGTTTTTGAAAATCAATCATAAGAACACCATGTATCCAAAAGACGTAGATCCAAGAGAGGCTCAGAGTAGTGGTTACATTTCTTAGATATTAAAGAAGGAGATGATTAGAGGAAACCATTTATTAACTACTTCAAAAAAAGTATACTCCAAATAGATAAATATCTAGCCGCATAAATCAGTAAGAGAGCATTGTGATATGCATTTTTTAATGACACGCTATATTGATGAGCTTTTGATAAAATATGGTTAAGATGCCTACGGACCAAGGAAGATGATTAAGTAGCAGCGGAAGTCCATGAAGGACTTTGTGATGCACGCCAATCAAGTCTCAATATCGCTACTAAAATAAGGAGGATGGGTTATTGCTGGCTACCAATGGTGAAGGATTATATTGATCACACTAAGAGGTGTCAAGAGTGTCAGATTCATAGTGATGTTATATATCAACCGTCAAATCTACTACACCCAGCAATAGCAACTTGGACATTCAAGTATTGTGCCACAGATATAATCGGGTTGATAGATTCACCATAATCAGCGGGACACTACTTCGTACTTATAATGATCGACTACTTTTCTAAGTGGACAAAAGTGACTACATTTAAAGAAGTCACATCCAAATACGTTATTAACTTCTTTATCCACAATTTTATACATAGATTTAGTGTACCATGTTGTATAATGTTAGACAATAGCACATCATTCAAAAGTGCTAAATTTGCAAGTTTATCGATTGGCATAAAATGATTGGCGATACTCATCAATATATAACCCAAGAGCAAATAGTGTGACATAAGCCTTCAATAAGATGTTGGTGAAGCTATTAAAGAAGATCATCACCAAGAACAATAAAGAGTGACACACTAAAAGGGAAAAAACATTATGAGTATACTACAAAACTATTAAAATGACAACCAAAGCCACTCCCTATGTACTAATATTTGGGGTTGAATTAGTGCTGCCATTGGAGATTAAATTGTCGTCACTTCCAGTAGCTTGTTGCAAATCTATTTTCATGGATTATGTTTTGATGATTAGTAAAAACTCTTGTTTCTCTACGACTGCCTTTTTCTACTGACATTTCAGGGCCACAAGATCGGACGAAAATCGGAACCAGCTCAAGATTGGGTAGACTAGGTATGAGTTAGTCTATAATTTTCTTTTTCCCTTTCTTGAGTCAATTGTAACCATTGAAGTGTTCTAATGCTAAGTAACCCTACACACACACACTTGAGTGATTTTTTCTATCTAACTAAGAATTTTTATTTTTACTCACATCGTCCCAGACGATATTACTATCGTCCCAGATGATATTATTATCGTCATGGACGATAGGGTTCAAAATAGAAACCCTAATCAGTCATCTTAATTAAGGAAGCCATCATTAGACGATCAACCTGAATGATACATGTATCAGCCAAGATGATAGGCTTAAAACAGAAAGAATCAGCTGCCATGATCTGCTTAGGCATTCTTTATTTTTAGCAATCGGCCACGACGATCTTGTATCGTCCTGGACGATTTGATAAAATTATGCCTAAATTAATCTGATAATTAAGGAAAGCAATTAAGGATGATTGATACGATCACATCGTCTTGGACGATCGCAAGATCGGCCAAGACGATAAGTTAAAAAACCTTAGTTGCTCCTAGACGATAAATATCGGTCAGCTCAAATTCCGGGCGATGCTCTAGACGATTTTCCTCTGATTTGAACTAATCATGAGGGATGATCGTGAGATCGACCTAGACGATCAAGCTATTTTGGAATCGTCCAGAACTCTTTTTAGAGCGATTGTCTGGCCGATGGTCTGTGATTTGATACAATTATGCCTAAATTAATCTGATAATTAAGGAAATAAATTAAGGATGATTGATACGATCACATCGTCTTGGACGATAGCAAGATCGGCCAAGACGATCAGTTCAAAAACCTTAGTTGCTCCTAGACAATAAATATCGGCCAGCTCAAATTCAGAGCAATGCTCTAGACGATTTTCCTCTGATTTGAACTAATCATGAGGGATGATCGTGAGATCGACCTCGACAATCAAGCTATTTTGGAATCGTCCAGAACTCTTTTTAGAGCGATTGTCTGGCCGATGGTCTGTGATTTGAACTAATTGTACAGGACGATTTATTAACACTTTTCTTCTATTAGTCCCAGATCGTCCCATGTGATTAGGCTCAAAGTGCACTGATCGTAGAGGACGATATTAATATCCTTCTGGACGATAATATCGGCAACTTGTAATTAATGAGCTATTTTGAAGCTCTTCTATTTAAGGGCTATTATTCAACGATTTGAACAATATTTTGTTGCTGTCTTGACCTGAGAAAGCCTAGAGGAAAGAGAGAGAGAGAGAGAGAGAGAGAGAGAGAGAGAGAGAGAGAGAGAGAGAGAGAGAGAGAGAGAGAGAGGATCTTGTGAGAGGGAGCTTGTGAGGGAGATTCACAAGGGTTTCTCTAATTATCGTTCCACTTCTTCTTCCACTAGAGTCTCTTGTCCTTGGAAGGGTTGGGAGAGGTAAGCTTCAGCGATTGATCGAGGTTCTCTGCCTACTTCAGGAGGAAGCAAAAGGAGTTGGGTTCTCTACCTTGTCGGGGTGGCAAAAAGGAGATTTTTGTAAGGGCTTCTTCGCTTTACTGTGGGAGCAAAAGGATAGTCACTTTGGTAGTGCAATACTTGGAGGGCGCCTCTGGGGAGAGGACGTAGGTCGAGTTGACCGTACCACTATAAACCATTGTATTTTTTTTTCTTGCTTCTGCACTTAATTTTTTTGCACTTATTGGTGATTTTTGTTTGAGCTTTGTTGGTCTTTGGTTTAAAGATATTTTAAAATACTAATTCACCCCCCCCCCCCCCCCCTCTTTGTTAGCCTTGGGCCAGTTTGTTAAGGATCATAAGGGCCTAATATCCCTAACAAACTTTCAAGTGGTATCAGAGCATGACTCATAAAAACTGAGTTTGAAAACTTTTTGAATTTTGATCCATGGCTAACTTCGGAAATTATAACACAACTGAAGGATATTCTATTACTCGACCACCCTTGTTTGACAATCTACCTTTTGATTTTTGGAAAACTCGCATGTCTATTTTTTTATAATCAACTGATTATCGCATATGGATGCTTATTAAAGAAGGATATTCTCCACCTTCTTGTGAACTTAATGGAATTAAAACTGAATTGTCTTTTACTGAATGGACTTTTGATGAAAGAGAGTTAGCTCAACTTAATGCAAAGTGTTTGAATTATTTTTTTTGTGCTTTAAAATCTGAAGACTACATGTGTGTTTCTACATGCTCTACTGAAAAAGA
Source organism: Dendrobium huoshanense (assembly GCA_016618105.1). NCBI lineage: Eukaryota > Viridiplantae > Streptophyta > Magnoliopsida > Asparagales > Orchidaceae > Dendrobium > Dendrobium huoshanense. The sequence continues at coordinate 54,939,681 of CM028343.1, forward strand.
GATTTGGGATAGGCTGTGCATTACTTATGAAGGAACCAATGAAGTTAAGCAATCTCGTTTGAATATTCTCTTGCATAATTACGAACTTTTTCGTATGAAATCTTCTGAATCAATTTCTGATATGTATACAAGGTTTACTCAAATTGTAACTTCTTTGCATGCCTTAGGAAGAGAACTTTCAAATTAAGAAAAAGTAAACAAGATTTTGAGATGCTTTCCTTTCTCTTTTGATGCTAAAATCACTGCAATCAATTAATCTAAAGATTTAAATACCTATTTAATTGATAACTTACTTGGCTCACTTATTGCTTTCGAGCAAGGGGTGAATCAAAGAAATCTTGATGCAGGTGAGAAAAGAAAGGAGAAAACTGTGGCATTAAAGGTCAACAACAAGAACTCTAATTTTTCTGGGTCTGAAAGTGATGACATTGCCTTAATCATAAGGCAATTCAAAAGCTTTCTAAGGAAGAGTCATAAGCATCATCAAAATTGGAGAAAAGGTAAGGATAATAAATATTCTAAAGGATCTTGTGATATTGTTTGTTTTGAATGCAGGAAGCCTGGACATGTCAGAGCTGATTGTCCTACACTTCATGATCATTCTAGCAAAGAAAAGAATGAGGAGAAACCTATAATAGCAGTTTTAATCACATCGTCCGGGCCGATCGGGAATCGCCCCGGGACGATCAGTTCAGAAGTTGTTCCAGATTTTGTACAAAAGTTCCAGGAAAAGTTTCCTATAGGTATCGTCCGGGCCAATCTGGGATCGTCCCGGGACGATCAGGGCCAGTCAAGAATAAGGGATTTTTTCGTCTAAGGAAATTAATTATCGTCCTGAGATTCCCAGGACGATGTGAAATTGGTCTGATCGGCCAGAACGATCGTGCGATCTGTCGGGCCGATCTCGAGGTTACTTAAGGGATTTCAGCTCATTTGGAAGAGAGAGAGAGAAAAAATAAATATCTAAATTTCTGAGGAGAGAGAAAGTTGAGAGGAAAAGTGGAAAAATTGATTTTCGGTCAACGCCGGTCAGTTTTCGTCCGACGAGACAGTTCAGGAAATTGGTGTACGCAAGGTAAGGCACATTCCGTCTTTCTCAATTTTCAGAACGGTGAAGTTTGAACAATTATTTTTGTCCGGATTTCATTTTCGTTAGCGAATTTTGTCCGTATTTTCAATTGGTTCGGTTTTTACCGCGTAACTTTTGGTATGTTTCTAAGGTGCCGAGTGTGCACGTTTTGATTATTTTCTAGAGAATTTTTACCGGATAGTTTTGACTGGATTATTTTATTTTGACTGTGATATGAAGTCTGAAATCTGGGCAGTAGAATAAAAGTCTTGCAATGTTGTTGTGAATCTTCTGTGCTAATTTGGTAATTTGTGAAATTAGAAATTCTTGTGTAAATTCCGTATATTGCCGTTATGCTGCCGGATTTTTGTACGATTTTCTGAAATTGTCCGAATTTATTCTGAAATGATTTGATATGCTTGTGTGCTATAAAAAGGGAGTTATAAGGGGTCAGGATCCTGTGAGATCCTGTCTGTGTCAGAGAAAGCTAAAAATCTGAAATGAGCTCTGAAATCTGAAAATAAGTTCTGTTCCGGATCCGATGATTTCTGGTGCTATAAGCACATCTGTTCTGGTGCCATGAGCACAAAGGGAGGCATAAGGGGCCAGAATCCGAGAGATTCTGTCAGTGTCTGTGAAGGGAGGTATAAGGGGCCAGAATCCGTTGAGATTCTGTCTATGTCAGGGAATCTATTCTGATTTTTGATATGTTCTGATTCTGATATGATTTCTGATTTCCGTACGATATAATATCTGATTCTGATCTGATCTGTATAATTCTGTTCTGATTTGATACGATCTAATCCGTATGATTCTGTTCTGATTTGATCTGTATGTTTCTGTTCTGATTTAATTTCTGGAATTATGATTTCTATAAGTTATGTTCTGTTCTGATTCGATATACGATTTTGTTGATCTGATTTTTGTACGAATTTGGTCTGATGTGTTTGATATGGATTCTGAGGATTTGGATTGGAGGTTTGATGTCTTGCTGAGCTGTTGTAGCTCATCCTTATTTTCTGCGTAGTTTTCAGGTTCTAGGAGAGGGAAGGAAGTCTTGGAGTAGGAGTTCTGAGTTCAGAGTCTGATCTATTATAGGTATTTTGGACTTTTGATTTTTGTACATTCATGGCTTTTCTGTTCTGTCTTTCTTTCTGTCTGAAAGCTATGATCTGTATTTGTATATGATTGAATTTCTGATGAATGAAAAGATAGATTATATGTTCCGCTGCATTGGATTTTTATAGTAGCTCTGTGTCTTTTTGTGTAAATGTTTGGAAGAAAGTTCTGAAATAAATTCCAAAGCCAGATCTTGAAATCAGTTCAGTCAGTTTAAGTTTGTCCGCGACCCGATGCGAGCGGGATCCATCCCGATCGGGTTAGGTCATGACAAGCTTTAGTGGTATCAGAACAATGGTTTTGGAATTTAGAATCTGGATTATAAGACAGAGCTATAAGAAGTGATCTGAGTCTGTCTGGGGTAGTATTGGTCTATTCGGATTTTTATTGTGTTGTTTTTGTGTTTAGTTTTCCGAATTTTCTAGATTTTCTGAATGGATCTGCCAGACCCCGACATGACAGACGGTCAGAGTGCAGTTCAGGCAGCACCAGTGGGTAGTACAGCCCTAGTGGTTGGTGCAGATACACTTTCCCAATTTGCTTCATTGGTTGTTCAGATGATGAGCGAGACTCACAATAGAGCCTCTACTGTTCGATCTGAGGATATTGATAGACATCTTAAGATGTTTTTGAGATTGAAACCACCGAGATTTGAGGGCGCTGTTGAGCCCAGAGCAACTGAGGAATGGCTGAGGAGATTAGAGAAGACTTTTGACGGCATGCAGTGTCCGTCAGACAGGAAAATACCTTTGGCAGTATTTCTGTTAGATGGAGAAGCAGAGCACTGATGGGTAGGCCAGCAGGAAGCAAAGTTTCAGGGCAGATTGAACTCCCTGATTACTTGGGAAGAATTTGCTGGGGTATTCCAAGCTTGGTTTGTTCCCCCATCTGCTGTGCAGCAGATGCATGAGAGTTTTCTGAGACTGGTTCAAGGGAGTAAGACGGTGATGCAGTACGAGGCAGAGTTTACTGCCTTAGCCCGATATGCTCCGCAGCTGGTTAATACTTCTACTGAGAAGTGCTATCGATTTCTGAGGGGACTACGAGACAGTCTGAGACAGCCCCTGGTACCATTTCATATTTCTAATTTTTTCGAGCTTGTGGAGAGAGCTCGTCTGATAGAGAACGATCTGATGGCTACTCAGCAGCGGTGGACTACGAGTAGGAGGAGGTTTGGAGGTGATTCGAGCAGTAGTTCCTCTGGCAAGAGAAGATTTGTTCCTGGTTCTAGAGACTCCAGGAGGAGTGGACAGTCAGGATTTTTTGGTACTGCTACGACCAGTACGACCAATTCTGGATCTGTTAGTGGGGCACCTGTGTGCCAAAGTTGTGGACGACGATATTTTGGCCAGTGCTACAGGATGACTGGTTAGTGCTTCAGATTTGGTCAGTCAGGACATCGGATTGCAGAGTGTCCACAGGCTAGATTTGATCGACGATCCGAGAGCTTTGTTAGACCTGCCGGTTCAGCAGGAAGACCGAGGACTGTTCCTCCACGTCCTGTGACTGAGAGATTTTCTGGTAGAGGTGGTGGCTCGAGTTCTGAGCCACGGAGACCACCTACTATTTAGAGGGAGCCTAGTAGTTCCATAGCTTCAGCTCCAGCTCCAATTCAGCCACGAGTGTACAGTCTGAGTCAGCATGAGGCTCGAGATGCTCTGGATGTAGTGACAGGTACGATTTATATTTCTGATCAGCCCTGTCGTGTTTTGTTTGACTCTAGAGCTAGTCACTCGTTTCTTTTCGAGCGTTGTTTTGATGCTTTGCATCTGGATTCAATTTTACTTCCGGTTTCTCTTTCTGTGCTTTTCCCGGCTGGAAGTAATTTGATTGCTCTGAAGTTTTGTTTTTGTGAAATTGATATTGTTGGCAAGAGGTGGAAATCGAGTTTGATTTTGTTGCCGATTTCTTCGTACGATATGATTTTGGGTATGGATTGGCTGAGTCTGTATGAGGCTCAGATTTACTGTTTGAAGAAGCAAGTGAGCTTGCTTATGTCAGGAGAGAGATGTGTATTCCAAGGTTTACGAGGTGTTCTCTCTTGTCTAATTTCTGAAATGGAAGTGAGAAGAATGTGGAAGAAGGGTTGTCCAGTATTTTTGGCTTCGGTGCGGGATATGAACCTGGAGGTAGGTTCTATTTCTAATATCCCAGTGGTAAGAGAATTTGCAGATGTATTTCCTGAGGAGTTGGTTGGGTTACCTCCGGATAGAGATGTGGAGTTCTCTATTGATATTTTTCTGGGTACAACTTCGATATCTAAAGCTCCATACAGGATGGCACAGAAAGAACTTTCTGAGTTGAAAGTTCATCTTCAGGAGTTGGTGGATAGAGGATTTGTTCGTCCTAGTGTGTCTCCTTGGGGAGCACCAGTACTGTTTGTAAAGGAGAAGGACGGAACACTCCGTATGTGTGTTGATTACAGAGATTTGAATAAAATCACAATCAAGAACAAGTATCCATTACCACAGATTGATGACTTGTTTGACCAACTTTTTGGTTCTTCTGTGTTTTCGAAGATTGATTTAAGATCCGGATATTATCAGGTGAAGGTGAAGGAAGCTGATGTGTTGAAGACAGCTTTCAGTACTCGGTACGGACACTACGAGTTTTTGGTTATGCCTTTTGGGGTAACCAATGCACCTGCTATTTTTATGGATCTGATGAACAGAGTGTTCAGGGAATACCTAGATCAGTTTGTGATTGTCTTCATCGATGATATTCTGGTGTATTCTTCTTCTGAGGATGATCATGCCAGACATTTGAGCATGGTATTGGAGACTCTGAGACGGCATCAATTGTATGCTAAGTTCTCCAAGTGTGAATTCTGGCTGAAGAGCGTTTCATTTCTGGGGCATATAATTAGTGGTGAAGGTATTTCTGTTGATCCCTAGAAGATTCAGGCTGTTGCGAATTGGCCAAGGCCTACTACGGTATTTGAGGTACGTAGTTTCTTAGGCATGGCTGGATACTACAGGAAGTTTGTGAAAGAATTTTCTCAGATTGCTACACCTCTGATGCGACTAACTCAGAAGTCAATAGCTTTTATTTGGACACTGGAGTGTGAGGCTAGTTTTTAGAGATTGAAGGATTGTTTGACTTCAGCTCCAGCGCTAGCACTACCGTTAGGTACGGAAGGATTTCAAGTGTTCAGTGATGCTTCACTGAAAGGTTTGGGATGTGTGTTGCATCAGCACGGTAGGATAATTGCTTATGCTTCAAGACAGTTAAAACCACATGAAAAGAATTACCCGACGCATGATTTGGAATTAGCCGCAGTTGTCTTTGCTTTGAAGATTTGGCGTCACTACCTGTATGGCGTCAGATGTGAGATCTTTACGGATCACAAAAGTTTGAAGTACATTTTCACTCAAAAGGATCTGAATTTGAGGCAAAGAAGGTGGCTTGAGTTGATCAAGGACTACGATCTGACGATTCAGTATCAGCCTGGTAAGGCTAATGTGGTAGCGGATGCTCTGAGCAGGAAATCTTCTGGATTATTAGGTATTCAGCTCACTTCTGATGAATATCTGATACGAGACATGGAGAGATTATAGTTGGAGGTGATTTCCTCTACTGGTGCGGATTCTGGAGTTTTGACTCAATTGAGCATTCAGTCTTCATTGGAAGAAAGGATTTAGGAAGCCTAGAAATTAGATTCTGACTATTCGACGTTGATTGCTCAGATTGAATCTGGTAAGAAGCCTAAACTCCGAATTTCTGATTTTGGTACCATTTTCTGTAAGAACAGGTTGTGGATTCCTGTGTTTGGAGATCTGAGGAAAGAGATTCTGTATGAATCTCATCATTCAAGCTATACTGTTCATCCGGGAAGTGGTAAGATGTACGGAGATATGAAGAGTTTATTCTGGTGGCCGGGAATGAAAAAGGATGTAACCGAGTTTGTTGCTAGATGCGAGGCTTGTCAGTTGGTGAAGGCAGAACATCAGCGACTAGGAAGACTTTTGTAGTCGTTACCTATTCCTGAGTGGAAATGGGAGGAGGTAACGATGGATTTTGCTATGGGTTTTCCTCGATCAAGGCAAGGGCATGATGCCATTTGGGTGATTGTTGATCGATTGACGAAGTCTGCTCATTTTCTTCCGATCAGGCAGACCGATCTGGTGGATCGATTGGCATAGGTATATGTGAAAGAGATTGTAAGATTATATGGTGTGCCTAAGGTTATTATTTCTGATCGAGATGGACGGTTTACTTCCAGACTTTGGAAGGGTATTCAGCAAGGTTTGGGTACGAAGCTACATTTCAGTACAGCTTTTCATCCGCAGACTGACGGACAGTCTGAAAGGACTATTCAGGTACTGGAAGACCTGTTAAGACTTTGTGTTTTGGATTTTGGAGGAAGTTGGGAAGATCATATTCCTCTTATAGAGTTTGCTTACAACAACAGTTTTCAGTCCAGTATTGGTATGGCACCTTATGAAGCTCTGTATGGCCGGAAGTGTAGAACTCCTTTGACTTTGACTGAGATTGGAGATAGACAGGAGATGGGTGCCACTTTTGTAGATGAAACTGTTAAGAAAGTCAATTTGATAAAAGAAAGATTGAAAGCTGCACAAGATCGACAGCAGAAATATTACAATCAGAAGCACAGGTTCGTTGAATTTAAAGTTGGTGACTTTGTGTATGTCAAAGTCAGTCCGATGAAGGGTGTGAGCAGATTTGGCAGAGTGAGTAAGCTCAATCCAAGATATATTGGACCGTTTGAAGTTCTTGAAAGGATTGGTAAATCTGCTTATCGGCTGTTGCTATCTGATCAGATGTCTGATGTTCATAATGTATTCCACGTATCTACTTTGAGAAAGTGGATATCTGACTCTGGAAAGAAAGTGTCTGCTGACGAGGTTGAGATTCAGGAGGATCTGAGATATAAAGAAGAACCCGAGTTGATTCTAGCTTACGATGTTCGTAAGTTGAGAAGTAAACAGATTCCGATGGTTAAGGTACAGTTGAAGCACCAAACTGCACGAGAAGCGACTTGGGAGAAAGAGTCTGATATGAGGAAGTCGTATCCGTATTTGTTTTGACTGAGTTTTGATTGGACAATGTCGAGGACGACATTTTTTTTTGAAGTTGGGGAGATTGTAATAGCAGTTTTGATCACATCGTCCGGGCCGATCGAGAATCATCCCGGGACGATCAGTTCAGAAGTTGTTCCAGATTTTGTACAGAAGTTCCAGGAAAATTTTCCTGTAGGTATCGTCTGGGCCGATCTGGGATCGTCCCAGGACGATCAGAGCATGGCACAAGTCAGAGAATAAGGGATTTTTTCGTCCAAGGAAATTAATTATCGTCCTGAGAAATCGTCCCAGGACGATGTGAAATTGGTCTGATCGGCCAGGACGATCGTGCGATCGGCCGGGCCGATCTAGAGCTTAAGGGATTTCAGCTCATTTGGAAGAGAGAGAAAAAAAATATCTAAATTTCTGAGGAGAGAGAAAGTTGAGAGGAAAAGTGGAAAAGTTGATTTTCGGGCAACGCCGGTCCGTTTTCGTCCGACGAGACAGTTCAGGAAATTGGTGTACGCAATGTAAGGCACATTCCGCCTTTCTCAATTTTCAGAACGGTGAAGTTTGAACAATTATTTCTGTCCGGATTTCATTTTCGTTAGCGAATTTCGTCCGTATTTTCCGATTGGTTCAGTTTTTACCGCGTAACTTTTGGTATCTTTCTGAGGTGCCGAGTGTGCACGTTTTGATTATTTTCTGGAGAATTTTTACCGGATAGTTTTGACTCGGATATGTTTTATTTTTACTGTGATTTCTGATGAAGTCTGAAATTGTCTGGGCAGTAGAATAAAAGTCTTACAATGTTGTTGTGAATCTTCTGTTCTAATTTGGTAATTTGTGAAATTAAGATTTTTTGTGTAAATTCCGTATACTGCCGTTATGCTGCCGGATTTTCGTACGATTTTCTAAAATTGTTCGGATTTGTTCTGAAATGATATGATATGCTTGTGTGCTATAAAAAGGGAGTTATAAGGGGTCAGGATCCTGTGAGATCCTGTCTGTGTCAGGGAAAGCTAAAAATCTGAAATGAGCTCTGAAATCTGAAAATAAGTTCTGTTCTGGATCCGATGATTTCTAGTGCTATAAGCACATCTGTTCTGGTGTCATGAGCACAAAGGGAGGCATAAGGGGCCAGAATCCGAGAGATTCTGTCAGTGTCTTGGAAGGGAGGTATAAGGGGCCAGAATCCATTGAGATTCTGTCTGTGTCAGGGAATCTATTCTGATTTTTTATATGTTCTGATTTTGATATGATTTCTGATTTCCGTACGATATAATATCTAATTCTGATCTGATCTGTATAATTCTACTCTGATTTGATACGATCTGATCCGTATGATTCTGTTCTGATTTGATCTGATATGTACGTTTCTATTCTGATTCAATTTCTGGAATTATGATTTCGGTAAGTTCTATTCTGTTCTGATTCGATATACGATTCTGTTGATCTGATTTCTGTACGGATTTGGTTTGATTTGTTTGATGTGGATTCTGAGGATTTGGATTGGAGGTTTGATGTTTTGCTGAGCTGTTGTAGCTCATCCTTGTTTTCTGCGTGGTTTTCAGGTTCTGGGAGAGGGAAGGAAGTCTTGGAGTAGGAGTTCTGAGTTTTAAGTTCAGAGTCTGATCTGTTATAGGTATTTTGGACTTTTGATTTTTATACAGTCATGGCTTTTCTGTTCTGTTTTTATTTATGTCTGAAAGCCATGATTTGTATTTGTATATAATTGAATTTCTGATGAATGAAAAGATAGATGATATGTTCCGCTGCATTGGATTTTTATAGTAGCTCTGTGTCCTTTTGTGTACATGTTTGGAAGAAAGTTCTGAAACAAATTCCAAAGCCAGATCCTGGAATCAGTTCAGTCAGTTTGAGTTTGTCCGCGACCTGATGCGAGCGGGATCCGTCCCGGTCGGGTTGGGTCGTGACAAAACCTAAGTTCATGAAGGACAAGAAGAGAATTCAAAAGGCGTTCTAGGAAGAATCTGCATCCGATTCAACTAAAACTGAACCTGAGGAAGAAACAACAAACTTGTGTTTAATGGCAGAAGATCATCTTGATCAAAGTGATGAAGAAGAGGTATGTAAACCAACCTATGATCAACTGTTTGAAATTTATGAGAAAATTCATGCATCACACAAAAAACTTAAGAAAACTCATGCTAGTTTAAAATTTGAGCTTTTGAATTTACAAAAAGAGTATGAAATTATTCTCAAAGATCATTCAACGATTGATTCAAATCACATGACTTTACTTGATGAATTAAACAAAAAGCATTTGGAATTGATTGATGAGCATGATTCATTAAACGCTTCACACACCTCACTTGAATCTGATTTTAAGAAATCTAAAGAGATGGAGCAAAATTTGAGGATTAAGAATGCTGCTTTAGAAAGTACTAACTCGAGGTTTAAAACTAAATTAGAAACCATTAAGAGAAATTGGATGACACATACTTTTGATCTAAAGCCAAGACCTAGGAAGATGCATTATAACCCAAACCATTTAAGAAATCATTTTCTTGGTGTTAGATGATTTTCATGTGACATGCTAAGACACATCTTACACACTTGCACTGTTCACCATAGTACACATTGGGTGTGGAGACCCAAATTGCATGATTCATAGCATAGCATACATACATTGCATTCTACATTTCATAAGAAGGGACCCAAACCTATTTGGGTTCCTAAATCTGACGGTTGTTGAATTTTGCAGGATTGCTCTCATCAAAGACCTCGTGAGAGCATATGATTCTTGGACAAACGGAGGCTCGCGGCTCATAATTGCTTAAACTTGCTGCTTTATAAATTCTTGATTTGTATTTTGATTATTTTTGTCTTTTGTGCTAGCTTTTTTTTATTATTTGTTTTAGTTGTTTTTACTTTGGATTTCTTTGTCTTTATGATGATTTTTCCTTGTTCTTAAATTTTGGAGATTTATAACCAATAATTAACATTTCTAAATCGATTAAAGAGAGAAACACCGTTGATAGTTTCCCTCCCTCTAACCACTTTTAGTGGTATAATTTTTCTTTTCTAAATAAAAGTTTATCTCAAATTAACAACTGGTTTTTGAAATAAAGATCTTTTTTATCTTGCTACAGTAATCTACTTTATATTTATAATATCCAAAGCTTTTATATATATTTCAAGTTAAATGAAATCTTGTCATTGCACTTATCATATAATTGCTAAAGTCTATTTTGTGGTCTATTCTTTCTTATATTAGAGAGTGAGTTTTTTTTTCTCTAATATATGAAAGATCTACTCACAACTAATTATATTTTAAGAGTTGTTGAAAAAGGGATCTAGCTTGCAAGAACAAGAAAAAGAAAAAGGCCAATGATGTCAAAAATAAAAAGATGCGCAATGACGCCAAATTGAAAAATCTATATACACAAAAGTATATCAAAAATCAAAAGATGTACAAAGAGTACCATTCAAATAGACAAGAGGCATAAAATGAGCCCACATAAGACAAGCTTACCCCTCTTTCAAACTTTTAAAATTTTAGAAGAATTCATGAATTACTTGATATTTTCAAAGGCTTGATTTCAAATACCATGATTGAGAAAAATTGCTTTGGTATAATATTCTATAAGTTATTTTTCTTTGGAGCAAGTTTTGAACGGATCTTCTTTTTATCCAATTTGTTTATTCTGAGTTAGGCAATTTGTTTTCAAAAGACGATTTATGCCCTGAAAGAAGTTCGAGCTAGGGTTAACAGGATCGGATATTCTACCATTTTCAGATTTTGATATTGTTAACTCATTGATCTTTTGAATCTTTAAAATTTAATTATTTGAAAAATTTATCATATGCCGCTTTGCAAAAATTTAAATAAAAAAATTGTTTGTTTTTATCTTTTTTTTGTTGATGTTTTTAGATTGGTTTTAATTGTTTGAGGACTCTCTCTGATCATCTCCATCTTTCCCTGGTTTTTCAAATTTTGTCACATCATCATGGCCGATGTTTCTATCGTCCTGGACGATTGGACTATCTCTATTCAAAATCCATCTACTGGACGTTTCTGGCTTTGCTGAAATTCATCGTCCTGGACGATCTGATCAAACTCTGTTACGATCATTTTGATCATCTTGGCCAATAAAATTTTCATCCTGTTCCATGCCCTTATGAAAATCGTCCTGGCCGATACACCTGATCGTCCTAGATGATCCACATGTCAATACGTTTAAAATCTTTAAAATCGCCCGAGACGATCCATTTTTGGACAATCATCCTAGCCGATCCACTGTTCGTCCTGGACGATACACGTGTCGCATGATTTAAAATGCTTTAAATTTGGCCCGTACGATTCATTATTGAGCATCATCCTGGACTATACACCTAATCAGCCTGGACGATATGCTTTTTCAATGGTCGTCCGGCCAGACTCCTCGGGACGATCGTCTGTGTCTAATCGTCCCGGCCAATATCTGATCGGCCAAGATGATCGGACCGCCTTTTTGATCAATCGGCCTGTACGCAGTTATTGAACCAGATCGTCCTGGACGATTCTTCAATCGTCCTGGATGATGTGGTCGTTTCTTTAAATTCAGAGCATTCCAGCCATATTTCTCACTTCAATCTTCTTCTCATCTCTTGTCTACTTCCTGATCTCTTGCTATGGCTGGAAGAAAGCGCGTTTGTCAAACCTCTGGAAGCTCCTCGAGGGCCACATTGGACCCTCGATTCAGGGAGGCAGAAGATCAGGCTGCCTACCATTGATACAAAGAATGCGGGATCACTCTCTCCAAAATAATCAATCCTGTCCACCTCTCATATCTGGTATTAGACCTCTTGACTCACACTTCTCTGTGCTTTATTCTTACTCTCACTGTCCCCTTTTCTTTTGAACTCCTTTTCGAATTTTTTGCAAACCTTCTCATAAACTCCTCCTACACTGCCCTTACCTCCTATGTGAATTGACGCCCTGTCGAGATCACATACCAGGACTGTGCTGAACTGTTGCAGCTATCTACCACTGGGGATAAGTTGCATATCATTGTCTTTGATCCTGACTATAATTGGTCCTCTACAACCACTTTCTTCACCACACCAACGCCGCCTTTCATGTTGGAGAGACTAGCTCTTTACTCAAAGATGCTAGGATAATCCAACATGTCCTTCTCACTTTCATTATTCCAAAAGCCGGGTACCGAATCCACATCACTCCACTTCTTTCACTTACTACCTTTTACATCATGACACATAGAGAGTTTAATGCTACTAACCTTATCTTTCGATACATTGATCACTTGACAACAATCCGTGATCCAGGTCATAAGAGGAAACCCAACCTTACTTTAGGACACATCGTTTCATATGTTCTTTAAACCAAATACAATCTTCAATATCCTGCTCCATCCAACCATCTGCCTCCCTGCTACTCAAATAGTTCCTTCAATGTCCTTCATAGTACTCGTCTCCACCCAGGACATGGGGAAGCTCAGGGGACCGAGGAGGAGGAGGCTCTCGCTCCCGTTCCTGAACCCGTTCCTCTCCGCCAGCACTCCTAGTTGGATTAGTTGGTGGAGAGATTTGAGAAGTTGGAGGCTCGGTTCGACACTTTCGTAGCTCACCACCACCAGCAGCACGATGAGGACATGGCCCATTTCGATGCCTATGCTGCACACCAGCAGTACGACCAGGACATGGCCTGGCTTGGCTCACAGTTCGCTGCCATGTCCAGTTACTTCCAGTAGCCACCACCACCACCACCTCCTCCGTCTGATGATCAGGGCCTCTCATTTTTCTAGTTTTAGCGTCTGTTTTCTGTAGTTTGTTTTTTCTGCTTTGTGTTTTTCTTTTAGTTCTAGTTGCTTTAGTTTGTTTTTAGTTTCCGTCTTCTTTTTGAGATGTAAAAAGGGGGAGAAATATGGTTGTACCTGTTCTTTTCTGAAAATTTGAAAGCTTTTCTATGTTTTGCATTGTTGTTTTAGAATTAATCATCGAAGTGTTTTGCCATCATCAATAAGAGAGAGATTGTTACAAATCTGTTTTCATAGATTATGTTTTGATGATTAGCAAACACTCTTGTTTCTCTATGACTGCCTTTTTCTACTGACATTTCAGGGCTACAAGATCGGACGGAAATCAGAACCAGCTCAAGATTGGGTAGACTAGGTCTGAGTCAATCTGTAATTTTCTTTTTCCCTTTCTTGAGTCAATTATAATCATTGAAGTGTTCTGATGCAAAGTAACCCTATACACACACATTTGAGTGAATTTTTCTATCTGACTAAGAATTTCTATTTTTACTCACATCGTCCCGGACGATATTATTATCGTCCTAGACGATAGGGTTCAAAACAGAAACCCTAATCAGTCATCTTAGTTAAGGCAGTCGTCATTAACTGATCGGCCTAGATGATATATGTATCGGCCAGGATGATAGGCTTAAAATAGAAATAATCAGCCACCATGATCTATTTAGGCATTCTTTATTTTTGGCAATCGGCCAGGACAATCTTGTATCGTCCTGGACAATTTGATAAAATTATGCCTAAATTAATCTAGTAATCAAGGAAAGCAATTAAGGATGATTGATACGATCGCATCGTCCTGGACGATCGTAAGAACGGCCGGGATGATCAGTTCAAAAACCTTAGTTGCTCCTGGACGATAAATATCGGCCAGCTCAAATTCCGGGCAATGCTCTGGACGATTTTCCTCTGATTTGAACTAATCGTCCGGGACGATCAAGCTATTTTGGAATCATCCATAATTCTTTTTAGAGCGATTGTTTGGCTGATGGTCTATGATTTGAACTAATCATACAGGACGATTTATAATCAACACTTTTCTTCTATTCATCCCAGATCGTCCCAGCTGATTAGGCTAAAATTGCACTGATCGTACATTATTAATATCCTCCTGGACGATAATGTCGACAACTTATAATTAATGAGCTATTTTGAAGCTCCTCTTTTTAAGGGCTATTATTCAACATTTTAAGAAATCTTTTGCTGCTATCTTGACCTGAGAAAGCCTAGAGGAGAGAGAGAGAGAGAGAGAGAGAGAGAGAGAGAGAGAGAGAGAGAGAGAGAGAGAGAGAGAGAGAGAGAGAGAGAGAGGATCTTATGAGGGGGAGCTCGTGAGGGAGATTCACAATGGTTGCTCCAAGAATTGTTCCACTTCTTCTTCCACTAGAGTCTCTTGTCCTTGGAAGGGTTGGGAGAGGTAAGCTTCAGCGATTGATCGAGGTTCTCTGCCTACTTCAGGAGGAAGAAAAAGGAGTTGGGTTCTCTGCCTTACTAGGGAGTCAAAAATGAGGTTTTTTTAAGGGCTTCTCCGCCTTGCTTTGGGAGCAAAAGGAGAGTCACTTTGGTAGTGCAATACTCGGAGGGCGCCTCCAGGGGGTGGACGTAGATTGAGTTGACCGAACCACTATAAACCCTTGTGTTCTTTTTCTTGCTTCCGTACTTAATTTTTCTGCATATTTTTTCTGTGGTGATTTTGGTTTGAGCTTTGTTGGTCTTTGGTTTAAAGATTTTTTAAAATACCAATTCACCCCCCCCCCTCTTGGTTAGCCTTGGGCCAGTTCATAAGGGCCTAAAATCCCTAACATAATGCTCAAATAAGAAAGGAAAAGCTCAACGTTCTCGATCTTATTAGATTATAGGCTCAATAAAACTTGAAAATCTATCGAGAAAGAATGATGAAATCATTTGTGTTGCAATCCAGGATCCCTATCTGTGATTTTGATGATGACAAATATTATTGATTGAATTGTTATTTTTCTCATTAAATATATTAGAAGGCATATACTGTGCAAGGCTACTAGAAGCTCAAGAATGGATGAAAAAGGAATGTCAACTAAATAAAGTATATAATTTTATTTTTTTATTTTTTATTTCTTGAGTAGAAATATAAAAGTGTATATAATTAGGTGACTATGCACACACACAAAAGGGGAGATATGTTTTAAAAGTTAAAATTTTTATACTAATCGTATTGTATGATCAATATAGAAAGAATGGATTGAATGATTAATTAAATAATTATAAGTTAAAACCCTAACCGTTGAATGAATTAACTAAGATTTTTTTAATTCAATTTTTGAACTAATAGTATTGTACGATCTAATTCATAATGTATAAGCATTTGAAATCTTACTTAAATCTTACTTAAACTAACCCCTATAATTAGTCAACTAAATCATGATTTAATTAATGATAACATTTAGTATTATACGATCTTGATTGTGCCAAACTATTTCTAGAGACAAAACTTGGTCATCCTAAAGATGGTACCAAATGAAACCATAATTTTTGAATTAATCATATTGGATGACCTACTTGAAATCAACTAATTGTATTATACGATGATAATAGTACAGGATGACATACAAAGATTATTTCTAATCATCCTTGTACTCATCCTTTACAAATAAGAGAGAAAAGCTAGCAGATCGTACTAGACGATCTTTGCATCGTATTGTATGATGTGTTCGAAAAGATGAATAGTTCATCTAAACAACAATTTACATCGTACTGGATGTGTCTAGTTTTGAACTGATCGTATTGTACGAACTCTAATAATAATGTACGAATAGTGATGACTAACTTGAATTTCTAAGATTTCTTCAAGCCCAATACTTAAGAAAGTTTTTTTATTATCTTTGTAATTGAGAGGATTGTGTAACTATTGAAGGTACTTTGAGAGAGGAGCTTTTGAGAAATCCAAGGTTTGAGAGAAAGGAGAAGGTGAGATTGAGCATGAGGGAAGAGTGTGAGGGGACCATAGAGCTACTCCTACTAATTATGCCCTTGCTCCTCCTATGGTTATGGTGAATCATAAAGGCTCTCTTGGTAGAGATGCTACTAAGTTAAGTCTTTGAGGTACTCTGCCTTCTCCAGGAGGGAGAAAAAGGAGCTAAGGTGCTCTACCTTCTCCATAAGGGAAAAAAAAGTGCTAAGGTTCTTTGTCTTCTCAATGTGAGAGAAAAATGAGTCAAAGTCTGTTGTCATCACCGGGAGCGTAACATAGTGTTTGGTACTCCGCCACATCAGATTTGGTGAAAGTGAGTCTATAAGGGCTTCTCCACCTTATTATGGGAGCAAAAGGAGAGACACTTAGTGATTAGTATAATAGTTGAAGCAGAGGACTTCGAGGAGTGGACATAGGTCAAGGTTGACCGAACTACTATAAAACTCTCTGGTGTTTTTTTTTTTTTCATTTTGGCATTTTTATTTTTCCTAAATTTTTATTCCGCTATAATTGCTTGGAAAAATCTATGATTATTAATTTGTTTCATAAATTAAGATATAATCATAGTTAAACCAATATTTTTGATAAACTTGTTTACTTCTGCAAATAATTAAAGTTTGGTATTTTCAATTTCTAAAAAGTTTTCGAAAATATTGTTATTGTTATTTTAAAGTTGAACTTCTTTGTAAAATTAACAATTCCCCCCCCACACACACTTTTGGTGGGCCACACATTAATTCTTAAGGTTTAACAACCATTACGAGCCTTTGATTAGATGGTGTGTCATCGATTTTTCAAGAAGAAGATGATCCTGGTGCTGAGAAGGTCACTCATCCCACGCCAAAAAATTTATGACAAATTTTTATCTAATTGGAAAGGTGCATTTGTCATCAAGAAGGTATATCAAGGAGAAGCATATCAACTAATCGACCTAGACAACCAGATGCCCTTGTCATCGATCAATGGTCGATACAAGAAAAAGTATCATACATAAGAATATGTATTTAAAGTATCATGTACTCCATATGTATTCACTGATATTTGTATATTTTATATTTCAAAATTCTCTTGTGTTGCAATAATGCATTTTAAAATCCACCTTAAAATGGAGATATTTTAAATATTTATTTGGGTCTATATCACATCACGTGCCAAAATCTCCAAATAAATATTTAAAATTTTGATATACAATGTCTATTTAAAATTACCCTACAAGATAGGGACATTTCAAATATTTATTAATGTCAACATCATTCTACACACCGAAATCCTCAAATAAATATTTAAAATTACCAAGCTTAATATTCTTTCAAATAGGGATATAGTAATTTTTGCTATCAACATATATGTAGGAAATCTTTCAAAAGTTTGAGACACTACCTTTTCAAGTGTACCAAGATTTCAAAGGTCATGAAAGAGATTTTTGTGACTACATACTCATACAAGTCGAGTCGGATCATCTTAAAGTCTTTCGACAACCTAGAGCTTAAGGTTCAAATGGGTGTAAGAGCCCCAAAACCAACAAACCCAAATAATATCAGATCGCTGGCAATTCTGTCTGCTCAACAAGACATAAGAAAGGATGTAGTAGCAGAACCCCCACTTCGTCAACCCATCAGTAGGGACTAAGAAGCATAAAGGCTTATTTAACTTAATAAGTGCTAGTACTCGTAGTCTACTAAATTCTCCTATGTGACTGGAGAATCAAAGTTACCTTAGAAAAGATGAGTCGCAAGCAACTACCGAATTTGCATAGGCTCCAAAATCTTTAACCACGAAGAATGCATTATAATCTACCAGCTTTAACAGATTCAACATCGAGGAGCATATTTCACATAGCTCAAGTTTGAAGCCCGAATGGGTGTAAGAGGCCAAATCAAACAAGTCCAAATATGATCGAATTGCTGGCAGCTCCGTCCACTAAAAACGACATAAGAAAATCCATAGTTGAGGATGAAGAGCTATCAAAATCTAGCTCATCCAACCTGATAAACTCATGTGACATGGATTAAAGTTTCCTCAACTAGTTAAGGATCCAAATACTACCTAAATTTGGTACTATTAACTAAATCCAAAACCTACAAATCTTCCATCAAGTCCACTACACAAAGCACTAGATAGAAAAAGACAAAATTCCTAAATTTTGAGCTAAATCCATAACCACTAACTCTAACCAGTGGCTAAATAGACTATATTCACAACTTCCCTCAAAGGCAGGGGTATTTTAAGTCATTATTTGGGTCGATAATATTCACAACTATGTGCTGGGATCCTCAAATAAATATTTAAAATCCTCTACAACATTAATATAACTCAAAGTACAACAAAAAAGAAAAAAGAAATTAGTAAAAATCTTCAATGTATGTATATAATCATCCTCAAAAGGTACAAGTAAAATAAGGAGTAAAGTTACTATAGAGTATAGCTCACAAGAAAAATGAAAGGGGAGAAGACATGTCAAAGGAGGCTAGCATGTATGTCCATGGGATGTGTAACAATCTCTATCAAAGACCTATATTCTGCCTCTACAGTCAGAAGCTCCTATACAGCCCTTGCTAGTGTAGTGTCAGCAACCACCATCACTTGGTGTAAAGTCTGGTGGCACTGCTTCTCTCTCCTAAAGAGGCAATCATGATGATCATGTACCACCCACAAATCTAATCTCTTGGACATCACCCCTTGATGACCCTCTAAAGATCCTTCACACGAGCTCACAATCCCTCTATCTCATTGCTCTTGTTAGAAGTGCTCAGTGATGCCTCCTAAGAGCCTCTGTTCTCTTATCAAACTAGTCATGGGCGACATCAGCCACCATTTGTCGCCTGGTGACCCTCTCTTGCAATTTGGAAGTGTGACCTCAACCATCGGATATGGGATTCTGCCTTACAATATAGCATCTCCTAACAAAGTAGCTTAGAATTGTCAAGCATAAAGCCTTCCAGTATGCCAATGATTTTGTTGGCGGTAGCAGCAAATCAGTCCATGGACTCCTGAGATCCTGAGTCATCATGGGCCATTAACCCTCACAAAATCTCTATATAACTGTCTCACATGTTGGTGTTCCAGGGATCCAAGATTGGAGAACATAGCTATAAATCTCTAAAGTGTAATATGCTCTCTCGGACACTACATGAAGATTTACAAATAATGAGCATAATGATGAATATAAAAATAAAGTATCAAAATAAATCAACATATAATAAATATATATTTGTAAAAGGGCTCGTAGAGTTAGTCGGGTAACTCTCTAAGACGAATGAAGGAGCTACAGGAACTAAATCCAAGACTGTAAGTGTGTACGACGGTAACTTAGAAACCTCCACCCACAAAGCTACGCTAGCTCTAGAAGACTCGTGTGGTCAAAAAAAAAAACCTTTAATGGTCCACCAAAAAAAAAGAAGTTGGCAGAAGGTCCCATGATGTTATAGCTAGTGAAGTCTAAAATCCTCGCTCCATGGGAACTCTCCCCAAATTCTCAAGGGAAGAGCATACATCTAGAGACATCCGAGGTATGGTACAATGAGAACGAACTCATCTATCAGAAGGCCACGATGGCTCTGTGTAATCTACCACAAGTATCATATCAAATGCTCTGACCGGGGAAAAAGTAGTGTCCTCAATATGTCCCTATATCAGGAATGAATGAGATACATAAATCAAATTACCAGAAAAATTATTAAATTAATTGCTAACATAGAGAAAATGGAAAAGAGTAGGAAGATAACCTTATCATCTCCATCCTATAAAAATTCCCGATGAGGCCTCTGCCTCCTCGAAACTCTAAGCTCCCGCACCTTGCACTCATACCTCCTAGTGTCGTGTTTCAAAGCAGGATTGATAGACAACTATACCCAAGTTAATCTTATGTATGGACACCTATGTAGCTGGAAGATGGAGCTAAGAGAAAAATTGGAACCTATGTTGAGCTTCAATAAATGCAATCATATCAACACCACTGTGTAGAATCGAGTCTCCTATGGGACGGCCTCCATATGATGTACATCTACAACTCTAGGGACATGTGGCTGCCCATCATAGGTTATGGCCTAAGAAAAATTAAAATGCCTGTCCACTTAATGGGATAGTAGCCCCCCAATATCATAGTGTTGCCCGAACAGTGGCATAACCACCCAGGTGCATGCTAATGAAGTACTCAGCCACTATCAATGTATGTTTGTTACGTAGTAAAGTACATTATCTTCTCTAGTCAACCACATCCACCACAACTTTACCCCTTTAGTGAGGTAGTAAACTAACAACATCTGGCTGAGAAATTAGTGAGAAACTATCTGCAACCAAGTATGGAGCAAAGAGGAAAAGTCGTATCCAAGTAAGAAAAAGCACCCTGAATGTGTAGGTGAATCAATACATACAAGTAGTACCATGACCAAGTCAGGTCCTACAACTCAAAAGAAGTAGCCTCAGAGATGATGTGTAAAGATCTGTAAACCCTGAAAAGTGTTGTTGGAGCCAAGGAGAGGAAATGTCCCTATGATAGCTGACTGACGTCCAGAAGTACACTGCACCTAATGGACTATGCTCTGAGAGGAAGAATGAAAGTGTAGAGCCAAATAGCCAAAATATCTACTAAGAATAGGTCCTCATTGACACCCGATAAATTTGGAGAGGTGTCATCGGTAGAAGATGAGAGCTCGACGGTCTCCTCTAACAACGGAGCACCGCGCTGCAATCCAAAGCCACGTGGATCGTGTAATGACACTCCAAGAGTGGATAGGTACCTCTCTTGGATAAACCTACTGATATAAACACCCACAGGAATGGAAGCCCTAGCACGCCTTAATAAATCTGATGCTATATATGTCTGTTATTTATGCTGGAGAAATGGAGGGTAGACATATGACACCATCATTCCCCTCCTCTCACCATCTACTGAAGGAGCCCTCTAAAATAACTACTCATCTAGAGGAACACACTCCTTAAAATGGAAGCCAAAGACTAATAGCCCGAATACTGTTTGTAGTTCCGAAAGCGTAGCTATAAACTCATTTGCTCCAATCTAGCATACTCCTGGCCGAGTCCCAAAACTCTACCAAACTAGGAGGAAGAAGATGCCCATAGTCAAACGGCGAGGTGTATATAGCCTCGTAAATCCCTGTTGCTTGAAGAGTGCACCTGTGTGCCTGTAGAATATGGCGGGCTTAGTAAACATAGCCACTGGTAGGGCTCTGAACCTATCCAATAGTAGAACCATGTGGCCACTCCAAGGACGTCAAGTGTATTTGATGATGATTGAGAAGTCTCAACTGCACAACTAACTCAGTAGTATCTGATGTCGGTTCCAAAATATTGAAAGTACCCCAACTAAGCTGGACAACAATACTCTCCAACAAGTTGCACTCTTCACACTTTAGCTTGAGACTACTAACCCACTGATTAGGGTCCTGAAACTCCACTGAGTCTACAGAACACTCTAGAAGCATATGTTAGTAGGCAAAGAAGTTATAAAAAACATCATGCCCCCTTAACATATCCTGATGCTACTCCAACCTATCACAAACATCAGAAACACCTTAAGGGTCTTGTCTTTTGGTGACATCCCAAATGGGAGCCTTACTGGGCTCACCTGGAAGTAAATCATCAGGCCACTCCAATGAAACATTTTATGCACAAAAAGAAGAAGAAATGCGTCAAAAATAAGATAATAAGCTAAATACATAAAAGAAAGCTATAAAACATCATCAACAACATACAAAAATATGGTTTGCTCTAGACACTTACCACATTTATTGGGGCGCGTTTGTTGACCACTACACACCAAATCAGACACAAAAGGGGCAAAATCAACAAATCAAGCGACACACATGTTAATACAATGTATCACTTGAATGGTCATATAACCTTCAATTGCCCAATAGACTGCATCATTGCAATCAGGACGTCGAGTCCGCCTGAGTGGGGACCCCTCATAGTCATATGGAATGAGATCGGCCCAAAGGAACGACCGACACTCAAAATTGACATGCAACATCATTTAAATGACGTTAGATCACAAAACGAATTCCACTGTTATGTACAAAATATTAATGACACTTAAAAATCACTATTAACTTAATTGAAATTTCTCGATGAAATGACATGAATCCCAAGGTAACAACACAAACAAAAACATTTGGTGCGCGATGCTTCCCAAATGATGTCGGATTTAAAATAAACTTCATCGTTACATTCGGGACATCGTCAATACCGAAAAGTAATAGTCAGTTTAAGCAATTAAAGTCATGCAAGAATATTGGCACGCATCTATAAGTAATGAGTTCAAATCAAGGAATTTGACCAAATGACGTCTGCTCACAAAATAAACCTTGTTTCATTCGAAATATCAAAACTCAAAAATCACTATCAATTTGGTCAATGAAAGGCACAAGAGAAAATTGATGCAGGTCCCGAGGCAACGATGTCCAAACTGAGGAAATTAGAGCGCAACAATGCCTAAACAACATCCGATCAAAAAATGGACTTCGTCATTGCATTCAGAATATTTTCAAAACTCAAAAATTAGTCAATTTGGTCAATGAAAGGGATGCGAGGAAATCGACGGTTCAAGAGGCAACGAGGTGTAAATCAAGTAAATTGACATGCAAATTGAGACACGTTTAATAATAATAATAATAATTGTTGCAGACTAGAATATACGCGGCGGTAGAATTAGAAAGTATTTGTCTTAGCGTTGCACGGATATTCAGCACACAAACAGAAAATAAAATAACACAAGGGATTTTTACGTGGAAAACCCTGAAAAGGGGAAAACCCACGGGGTCTCGCCCAGTTGAAAAAGTTCCACTAGTGTTTGCTTGGAATACAAGTGACTGACTCATCCTTAAAATTTAGGATGATCATATTACAATAAATCTTTTCAGCTACAACGTCGGGCAGAGTTCCGACGCCATTCCAAAGTTGAGCAGAATTTCGGTGTCGTTTGAATGTCTGGTAGAATTTTGGCGTCGGGCAGAATTTCGGCGTCACTTGGGAAGAATTCCGGCGTCACTCAGGCGTCCGGCAAAATTTCGGCGTCACACGGGTGTCGGGCAGAACTCCGGCGGTGGTCGAGGAGTTATTCCCTCCTATCCTTCCCTTCTCTTCTTCTATTCTTCTTGCTTCTAGCTTCTTGCTTGGGTCCCCCCTCATGAGAAATGAGGGGTCTTATATAGATTTTCTGGAGTGATATAGCTTTTAAATAGGTGTGAGATCAGGGGTAAAGAGGGAGTGGTCGAATGGACGGTCGATATTGAATCCCTTGATCATGCACCGTTCATCAAACATTTGAAGGTCTTAATGATGTCGAAATTCGGTGATCTTGGGCTCGTTGGATTCATCTCGTCGAGCCGCTCGATTCGATTATAAGCTTGTCAAATTTGAAAACTATTTGGTAACCCAAATTATGATGTGAACTTTCCAACAGCGCTTCGGGTCCTTGATTTGGACTCATTTGGGCTCGTATTGAGTCGAATTTGGTGTCATTGGGTTCGTATTTCCGGGACGCTCAGCTTGACTATAAGTTTGCTGAAATCAAAGTTCAGGTGATCTCGAATTTAATTTTTGAAGTTTCGGGGTTGATTTTTCCTCGAGATTCGTGCCTTATCAAGATAATTTTTTGAAGATATATCTATAATAATAATATCCTATTATTAGTAATTTAATGAATGAAAATCATAAAATAAATTACCTTTTTAAATTTTGACTCAAATCAAGAGACATAATTACCTCGTAGCTCTTGCCTCCTACTCTATGTAAAATCCTGTAATTCCCATAAGAACCTCGGATGACTGCTCTGTTCAAATCTTTCTTGAAAA
This sequence comes from Dendrobium huoshanense, assembly GCA_016618105.1. Taxonomy (NCBI): domain Eukaryota; kingdom Viridiplantae; phylum Streptophyta; class Magnoliopsida; order Asparagales; family Orchidaceae; genus Dendrobium; species Dendrobium huoshanense. The sequence goes on from CM028343.1 coordinate 54,963,425, forward strand.
TTTGTTGATAGCCTCGATCAGATGAATAGCACGGTTGCTAAAGTTAAACTGAAGATTAAGAGAAGATTTTTCTCCCTACTTCTATGCACGAGAAATCTTATTCACCTATACACGCAAGCAGCTCTCGACACGTCCTCTGTTCATCTATGCTGAAGTTGTGCCTCTTTCTTGCATACATATACCCAACCGAAACCTCCAACCCCTATCACGGGAAATTATTGAGTTCAGACACAAGACACAGCTTATTGTTTGGAGACCAATCAGGTGCAACCACATTATCCAGTACCGAGAAATACAGAGCTTGATAACTTGCAGTACGAAGTTTGATACTGAGCGGTATCGAGTTCTACTAAGCTCGATAGTGTTGAATCTAGTAATTAGGTTGTTAAGCCTAAGTTAATGTCCCAAGGCTATCAAGAGGAGGGGTGAATTGGTAGTTTAAAAAATTTTAATCCCTCTTTGAATTTAAGTTGAACCGAAATGAAAATTTTTCTTTTAAGTTTTTCTAGAAAATGTTTTTCAACCACAGAGTTGTTAAAAATTAAAATAAAATGCAGAAACGTAAAAATTGTAAACTAAATGACACCAGATTTATAGTGGTTCGGTCTATAACCAGACCTACATCCACTCCCCAGAGGCACCCTCTGAGTATTGCACTAATATCAATAGTGACTCTCCTTTTGCACCCACAGCAAGGCGGAGAAGCCTTTACAACACACTCTTTTCACCACTACCCGGTGCGGCAGAGAACCGTCGTCCTTTTACACAATCCCCAGTGTTGGCAGAGAACCGTCCGTCCTTTCACACTCTCCTAGTGTGGGCAGAGAACCCTACAGCTGTTCACACTCTCCAAGTGTAGGAAGCGACCCTTTCGGTTATTCACACTCTCCAATTATCGGTAACGAACCGGATCTCCTTGACAGATCTTTCTCACAAGAAATCTAGAAGGAAGAAGGAAAAGAGTGAAGTAATCCCAATTCACAAGTAGATATTCTTACCTTTGAACTCCATGTGAAGCCTTCATGTTCCAGTGGTAAAAATCCTCCTTGGAATGCACTCTCACACTCTCTCCTTTGCTATTCTTTCAAGAGGCACGAAGATCAAATGACAAAAAGATTGGGTGGCAGTCTAATTTGGACTATTAATACAAAAGACAAGAAAAACCGTCCAAAAACTGCAAATTTTCAATTCTGTACATAGTGGATCGTCCCGTACGATCGTGGATCATCCTGGACGATTTTACTTAAACGCTTTGAAACGACCCTATTTGTATATGTGTACGAAATGTCTTCGTACACACTGATCGTCCCGTACAAACTAAATTCGTCCGGTACGAACGGTTATTACTAGGTCGGTTCTAGGAAACTGCTGAAAACCGTTCTAAGTCGGTTAAACGTCTTGACAAAAATTGGTTCGTCTGGACGAAATTTTTATAGAGACCAGATCGTCCTGGACGATAATTAATTTTGTCTGGACGAAAATTTTACAGAGAGCAACTCGTTTTCTGACGATAATTAATTTCGTATGGACGAAAATTTTATAGAGACCAGATCGTCCCGGACAATAATTAATTTCGTCTTGACGAAAATTTTACAGAGAGCAACTCGTTTTCTGACGATAATTAATTTCGTCTGGACGAAAATTTTACAGAGACCAGATCGTCCTGGACGATAATTAATTTCATCTCGGACGAATAGGACTTAGAAAATTTTTCAAGCCAATTCATATTCGTTCTATGTGCTCAATAGGAGATAACTATCTGATCGTCCCGTACGATCTGATATCGTCCTGTACAATCAGTATAAATTTTATATGATCTCCTTATGTGTGTGTGTATGTTTTTATTCACTCAATTACAATCACACCCTTTCAAATTTAATTCAAAGAAAAGAACAAGCTTCAAATTCACAAAGTATCTCATGTTGAATTTGATTTGAAGTCTTCATAGTCTGGAGTTTGATTTTCCTGAAATGTTAGTACACACAAGAGCAAATACAAATCTTCTAAAATTTTTAGGAGATAACTACACATTTGAACAATAATATTTGAAATCATCAAAACTATACAAGTTACAAAAATGTAAAGCATGCAAATAGCAACTATCTTAATAATCTCCCCCTTTTTGATGATGGCAAAATAATTATTATTTGTATGATTTCAATTTAAACAAATCTCCTTAACTCCCCCTGAATTGATGAATACATGAAAATAAGGAGGCATTTTGAAGCAAAGAACAATATTTTTATTTTTCAAAAAAAAAAAAATTAACAAAAATAACACTAGCCATAAACACAAAGTCATACACAAAATCAAAATGCAAACAAAACATATTAAAATAGTTGCTATTTGCATGCCTTATATTTTTGCAACTTGTATAGTTTTGATGATTCCAAACATTATTGTTCAAATGTGTAGTTATCTCCTAGCAATTTTAGAAGATTTGTATTTGCTCTTGTGTGTACTAACATTTCAGAAAAATCAGACTCCAGACTACGAAAACTTCAAATCAAATTCAACATGAGATACTTTGTGATTTTGAAGCTTGTATTTTTCTTTGAATTAAATTTGAAAGTGAGTGATTGTAATTGAGTGAATAAAATCATACACACACACACATAAGGAGATCATAAAAATTTTATACTGATCATACGGGACGATCAGACAGTTATCTCCTATTGAGCACATAAAACGAATAGGAACTGGCTTGAAAATTTTCTAAGTCCTATTCGTCCAGGACAAAATTATTATCGTCCAGGACGATCTGGTCTCTGTAAATTTTCGTCCATACGAAATTAATTATCGTCAAAAAATGATCTGCTCTCTGTAAAAATTTCGTCCAGACGAAATTAATTATCGTCCGGGACGAGCTGATCTCTGTAAAATTTTCGTCTAGACGAAATTAATTATCGTCAGAAAACGATCTGCTCTCTGTAAAAATTTCATCCAGACGAACTTATTTTCGTCCAGACGATTAACCGACTTAGAACGGTTTTCAGCAGTTTTCTAGACCGACCTTATAATAACCGTTCGTACCGGACAAACTTAGTTCGTACGGGACGATCAGTTGTACGAAGACATTTCATACACATATACAAATAGGGTCGTTTCAAAGCATTTAAGTAAAATCGTCCAGGACAATCCACGATCGTACGGGACGATCCTCTACGTACAGAATTGAAAACTTACAGTTTTTGGGCAGTTTTTCTTGTCTTTTGTATATATAGTCCAAATTAGACTGCCACCCAATCTTTTTTGTCATTTGATCTTCGTGCCTCTTGAGAGAATAGCTAAGGAGAGAGTGGAAAAGTGCATTCAAAGGAGGATTCCTACCATTGGAGCATGAAGGCTTCACTTGGAGTTCAAAGGTAAGAATCTCTACTTGTGAATTGGGATTACTTTACACTTTTCTTTCTTCCTTCTAGATTTCTTGTGAGAAGATCAGTCAAGGAGATCCGGTTCGCTGCCGACACTTGGAGAGTGTGAATAGCCGAAAGGATCGCTTCCTACACTTAGAGAGTGTGAATAGCCAGAAGGGTTCTCAGCCCACACTATGAGAGTGTGAAAGGACGAAAGGGTTCTCTGCCCACACTAGGATAGTGTGAAAGGACAGACGGTTCTCTGCCAACACTGGGGATTGTGTAAAAGGACGACGGTTTTCTGCCAACACTGGGGATTGTGTAAAAGGACGACGGTTCTCTGCCGCACCGGATAGTGGTGAAAAGAGTGTGTTGTAAAGGCTTCTCCGCCTTGCTGTGGGTGCAAAAGGAGAGTCACTATTGGTTTTAGTGCAATACTTAGAGGGTGCCTCTGAGGAGTGGATGTAGGTCTGGTTATAGACCGAACCACTATAAATCTTGTGTCATTTACAGTTTTTTATATTTTCGTATTTTATTTTAATTTTTAACAACTCTGTGGTTGAAAAATATTTTCTAGAAAAACTTTAAAAGAAAATTTTCATTTCGGTTCAACTTAATCTTCAAAGAGGGATTAAATTTTTAAACTACTAATTCACCCCCTCTTGGTAGCCTTGGGATATTAACTTAGGCTTAACAACCTAATTACTAGATTCAACAAGTGGTATCAGAGCATCGTTTCAAAATCATAAGTTTGAACTACTTTTTGATTAAAGTAGATGGCTATATTTGGAAACTGAAACACACCTGAGGGTTACTCTATCACTAGACCTCCACTGTTTGATAATATTTCTTTTGATTTTTGAAAAACACGCATTTCTACTTTCTTACATTCACTTGATTATCGCATGTGGATGCTAGTCCATGAAGGTTACACAAAACCAACTAGATTAGTTGATGGAGTTAGGGTAGAAACACCTTACGCATATTGGACTATAGAAGAACGTGACTTAGCACAATTAAATGCCAAATATTTAAATAGTTTCTTTTGTGCTTTAAAATCTGAAGACTACATGCGAGTTTCCACTTGTAAAAGCGGAAAGGACATATGGGATAGACTTTGTATAACTTATGAAGGGACAAATGAAGTTAAGCAATTAAGACTCAATATCTTGTTACATGACTATGAATTGTTTCGCATGAAACCTAATGAATCTATTTCAGACATGTATACAAGATTCACACAAATTGTCACTTCTTTGCATGCACTTGGTAGGGAATTAACTAATGCTAAAATGGTCAATAAGATTCTTCGTTGTTTATCTACTACTTATGATGCTAAAATTACTGCAATTACAGAGTCTAAAGATCTGAACATTTATTCTATTGACAATCTTCTTGGTTCACTCATTGCTTATGAGCAAGGAGTAAGTCAAAAAAAGATTGATGTAGGTGAACCACGAAAGGACAAGAATATTGCACTAAATATGGAAGAGTCAGAGAGTGAACACTCACAATAGGGGTGTCAATTCGGGTCAACGGGTCAGGTTCGGGTCGAACCCGAAACTGACCCGGCACTGTTCGGGTCAACCAGAACCCGACCCATTTTTAAAAACGGGTCAGGTTTTCCGGACCCGAACCTGACCCGATTCGGGTCCGGGTCAACCCGACCCGACACGAATGACATGGAATCGACCCAAAATTGTTAGTTTTTGGGTCAAAAATCGAGTCAATCTTCATTTTTCGGGTCAAAATCGGGTCAAAATCGAGTCAAAAATGGGTCAAACTCGGATTTTCGGGTCAAATATGAGTTTTCGTGTCACTTTCGGGTCAATTTTGTGTTTCCGTGTCAACCCGAACCGGACCCGATTTTTAAAACGGGTTGATTTCTTCAACCCGAACCCGACCCGTTTCAGGTTTGGGTTGACCCGAACCCGATTTTTTCGGGTCAGGTTCGGGTCGTGTTTCGTGTCGTGTCAAAAATTGACACCCCTAACTCACAACCTGAGGATAAAGACGATATTGCATTAATGAACTAGACAATTCAAAAGCTTTTTAAAGAGGAAGCAGAAGAGACGCCAGCAATAGAATAGAGGTAAGTAGAATAGAAATAACAAGGTTTCTAATGAAGTGATTTGTTATGAATGCATAAAACCAGGTCATTAAAAGACTGATTGTCCAAAACTCAAAGTCACTCCTAGCAAGGAGAAGGTAGAGGAGAAACCAATGGTAAAGAAGGGCAAGAAGAAGTTTCAAAGAGCTTTCTGGGCGGACTCAGCTTCAGACTCATTTGAGACTGAAAAAGAAGAAGAAGTCACCAACCTTTGCTTAATGGCAGATAATGTTGAACAATCAGATCAAGAAGAGGTATGTGATTTAACCTATGATGAATTATTTGAAGTTTCTGAACACATGCATGATGCATATAGGAAAATGAAAAAGTTCCATGCTAGTTTAGGTTTAGAATTGGAAGAGCTTAATAAGGAACACGAAATCCTTAGGAAAGATCATGCTTTAATAGATAACAACCACATGAAACTACTTAATGAATATTATGACTTGAATAAAAATTTTAAGAATTTAAAATCATCCTATGCTGAACTTGAAAAAGAATTTAAGAATTTTAAGGATGAATCTGAGAGCAAGACATATAGAATCAATTATACTAATCGAATCTTGGAAGATATGAATTCATTTTACAAACTCACAATAAGAGCTCTCGAGGATAATAGGAACCCCCCTAAACTTGAAGATTTTACAAATCCTAAATATTATCCTAAATTCATGAAATCTCTTAGAAGAGAATCATATGGAAGAAAATATAGGAATATTTTTCCTAATGTTAAATGTAATAATTGTGGATTTTTGGGACATATATCTCACACCTACACTTTAAAGATGAAAACTAATTTGGTGTGGAGAACTAAGATGCATAAACCTAGACATACCATACATGCATCTGATTATAAATTTCAAAAAGGTGAACCCAAACTTATTTGGGTTCCCAGGTCTAACATTTGATGTTTTTGCAGGAGTGCTCTCACACAAGACCTCGTGAGAATATATGGTACCTGGACAGCGGATGTTCAAAGCATATGACTGGAGATACTGCTCAATTCATAACGCTAGAAGCCAGGAATGAGGCAAGGTTACACTTGGAGATAATACCACAAAGAAAGTGGTTGGATCAGGTATGATTAAAAATTTGAAAAACTTTTTCATAGACAATGTGTTATTAGTAGAAGGCTTAAAACATAATTTGCTAAGCATAAATCAGCTATGTGATAAGGGCTATAATGTAAAATTTTTACCTACTAGCTGCATAATAAGCAAAAATGAGAAAAATGTTTTAAATGGAAAAAGGGTAATCAATGTCTACATGCTAGATTTAAATTGTATTCAATCTCCTACTGCTTTTTGTTTAAAAACTATTTCTGATGAATCATGGCTTTGGCATAGGAGACTTTGTCATTCTAGTATGAAAAACCTTAGGAGAATTACCAAAAAGAACTTAGTGAGAGGTATACCAAAACTAGACTTTACTAAGGACCACCTATGTGATGCATGTCAATTAGGAAAACAAGTGAAGTCCTCTTTTAAGTCCAATAAAGATCTTAGGACCAGTAAACGTTTAGAAATTCTAAATACCCAAATCATATTTTCAAGTTAAAAAAGACATTATATGGATTGAAACAGGCACCTACGGCTTGGTATGAAAGGTTGAGCACCTTCCTACTTGAAAGATCTTTTGAAAAAGGAAGTGTGGATACAACTCTCTTTTTAAGGAAAATTGGAAAGGATATACTTATTATTCAAATTTATGTGGATGACATCATCTTTGAATCTTGAAATAAAAATCTTTGTGATGATTTTTCTAAAATAATGAGTAGTGAATTTGAAATGAGTCTAATGGGAGATTTAAATTACTTTCTAGGATTTAGCATTAAGCAACTTGAGGAATATACATTCTTTAGTCAAACTAAATATATTAAGGACATCCTCAAAAAATATGAAATGGGCAATGCTAAACCTGTTAGTAAAAAAATGAGTTCCTCAGTTCAGTTGGATAAGGACCTTAAGGGAAAATCTATTGATCAAAAGAAATTTAGAGGGATAATTGGATCTTTACTTTACTTGACTGCTAGCCGACCAGATATTATGTTCAATGTTTGCTTACGCGCTAGATTTCAATCAGATCCAAAAGAATCACATTTGACAGCAGTGAAAAGGATATTAAGATATTTACTAGGAACTCAAAACTTAGGGATTTGGTATCCTAAGTTTAGCTCTTCATTTGAAATTATTGGTTACTGAGATTCTGACTTTGCAGGCTGTAGAGTGGATAGGAAAAGCACTTCTGGAACATGTCAATTTATTGGAAATTCATTAGTTTCATGGTCTAGTAGAAAACAAAATTCAGTGGCACTATCTACTGCAGAAGCAGAATACATTGCATTAGGAAGTTGTGTAGCACAAGTACTTTGGTTAAAACAATAGTTGATTGATTTAGGATTAACTATAGGCACTATTCCAATTTATTGTGACAATACAAGTGCTATTTGCATTTCCAAAAATCCTATTCAATATTCTAGAACCAAACACATTGACATAAGGCATTATTTCATAAGGGATCATGTATCCAAGGGAGAAATTGAACTCACACATGTTTCAACTGAAAATCAACTTGCAGACATTTTTACAAAACATTTAGCCTTTAATACCTTCAGTACATTAAGAACAAGGCTTGGTGTTATTGATTTGAATGCTTAAATAAAAATATTTTTGCAACATTGATATTTATGTTTTCTTAGTTTATTGGTCTTTGATTTTTTGTTTTGAATTTTATGATTTTTGAGTGTTTTTATTTTTGAGTCTGTGGTTTTGTCTTTGTTTTCTATGTTTTGTTTGTTTTTCTTCATTAAAAATTCAAAAATCTAAAAATGTGTGAAAATCATCCGGGATGAAATTTTTTCGTACGGGACGATGTGTGTTAAATTTAGTTTGCGTGATATGAAACGTTTTGAGAGCAGTTTTTAATGTAGTTCGTCTGTACGATCTAATGATCGTCCAGGACGAAATATTTATTTTCTCAAACGTCGGCACGTTTGAATGCAGCGGTTGAGTGGATAAGACAGTTTTAAATGTGAAGTTCGTCCGTACGAACTTTTTGTTCGTCCAGACGAACAGACGTCGTTTCATCGTAGGGGACGGTTTTCAACTGACATTAAAACGAATTAACTTTTGATCATCTGTACGAAATTGTTTCATCTGTACGATCGGTCAAGTCAAAAGTCTGTACGAAAGGACGCATCGTAAATTATGTTGATTACAAAAAGTCGTTTCATTTTGGACGATTTAGTTCATTTATACAAACCTTTTTCGTCCAGACGAACGATTATTTTCGTCCAGGATGAACAGTTTTTGTCCAGGATGAACGTATCATTTTTCTTTAAATATGAAGGCTTTCTAACTCAACAGTCACATCTCCAAACTTCTCTTTCAATCTCTTTCGACTTTAAATCGACAATGGCCTCCTCAAGCAAAAGACAAAAGGTGTTGGCTAAGAAACCTCACAGGAATAACTCTGAAAACTTCCTATCAAAAGCAAATGAGGAATTTTTCCTCATTTTCCCTCTGCCAAAATAACTCCCACTCCCACTCTGATTCAAGACGAGATAAATTTTAAAGTAATGCACCTTTTTGCCTCCACCCAGTTTCAATTCATTCTTTCTCTCGTCCACCTTTACAACAAACAAACATTTCTCTACTTTCTAGCCAACATGAGTTTTAATTCCGACCACTCCTACATAAGTTCTTTTGTTTTTAAACAAAAAGTTGAAATCACCAAGCACGACTTAGGTGCTTTTCTGAACTTAAGAACTGAAGGATATAAAGCCCACACCCTAATGAGTGAAAACAAATTCGAATGGTATCAAGTCAATAGGGTGATTAGAGAAATTGGCCTAACATATTATGTTGCTAGAGTTTCAGGAATGATCAGGAATGCTCGAATCATCCAGCATATTCTTCGATCTTCCATCATTCCCAAAGCTGGTGATATAATCAAAATTACCCCTCATCTTTCTGTTCTAACCTTTTTTATTATGGATTGTAAGCCTATCGACGAAGCTCATTTTATCATAGATCATCTCTATGGGCTTTCAGAAATAGGACATGCAGAGCATAAGAGAAAAAGGAACATCTCATTAGGACACTTAGTTACATACATTTTAGAAAAGAAATACAACTTAGTGCATCCTGATGATGAATACGAAGAGCCAGTATACTATAATGATGCTTCTTTCAGAGCAAGTTTCAAGGAAGAAAAAGGGAAAGCACATGCCAGTGCTTCTGAAGAATGAGAGCAAACTTCTACACCTCAATCAGATTATCAGAATTTGATTGAGAAATTTGACAGACTTGATACTCATGTTGATCAAAGATTTAATCAAATTGATGCTCAACTCCTACAACAACAGGACATTGGTATTATCAGAAATGAAGTTCATGAAATCAATACCAATGTTATGATGATGGCCTCCTACTTCAATCTGTTTAGTGGCATTCCTCCTCCTCCTCCTCCTCTAGAAGAATAGAAAATGAGATATGAATTTCTTTGTGTTTGTTGTACTAGTGTTTTGTTTTAAATGTTTTGTTGTGTTAGTTTTTATTTTTTTGTGATTGTTTTAGTTGTCTTTATTAAAAAGTTAAGTGTATTTTCTTAGTTATTTTAATGTTATGAAAAGAATATGTAATCCTTTTCATTAATATCAATGCATGTTATACTTGATTCAAATTTGGTTTGTTTTTTGGAATGTGGTTAATTTTTATGAATTTCATTAGTCTTATTTAATCTTAATTGTGCTTAAATTAGATTGTAATTTGAGATTAATTACATTAGAAAATCTAGTCTTTCTAAATTTAAAAGTTGTTTATAACTTATTATAATTAGAACTTTTAAATTCATATCTATTCATTTAGACTACATAAAAGTTAATATTATTATTGCAATATAGATATTTTTTTATTTTGTATTTCTATGCTCAAAGTGATATTTATGCACTTAGAAATATTTGAAATTTTAGATTATTAATTTTGGAAAGATTTGATCTCAATTACTCTTGAAAATTGTACAAATAGTACAAAAATCAAAAGGAATGCGCAAAGATTCACAAATATGAAAAAGAAGCACAAAATTAGCCAAATGTCAAAAGATGCACAAAAATGTGCCAAAATTTGAAAAAGATGCGCAAAGCACCACATGTGGTAATTCTCTTCTTTCCAAATTCTTTCAATCTCCTAATTCAAATTGATCTTATGTTCATTTATATTCTATTGAACTTTGAAATATAGAATTTTTATACATCTCTCTTGTAATGATTTTCTATATTCGAATGTCTAAATTGAATCATGTCTTTAATAAATTCTTCTTCCTTACAATGTTATATCACTTCTTAACTTTTATGAATTTCTATGATTGACCTAATATTATTAGTTTTAGATTTGCATAACTTATCACAATCACCATTTAGATTAAATTTTCAAATGAATTTCATATAATTACTTACATTTCTTATCTATTTCTTCTTCACTTTTTGTTGTTGTCAAAAAGGGAGAGAAATTCTTGTGTTTGTATGTTTTGTTTTTGTTTGTATTTTGGTTTTATGTTTAACTTTGAAATTTTGTTAGATTTTTTTTTTAAAACAAAATTTTTTTTTCTGTGGTTCAAAATGCCTCCTTATTTTCATGTATTTATAAATTCAGGGGGAATTTAGGAGATTTGTTTAAATTTAAATCATACAAACAATAATTGTTTGGACTCAAGACTACGAAAACTTCAAATCAAATTTAACATGAGATACTTTGTGATTTTGTTTTTGTTTGTATTTTGGTTTTATGTTTAACTTTGAAATTTTGTTAGATTTTTTTTTAAAAATAAAATTTTTTTTTCTGTGGTTCAAAATGCCTCCTTATTTTCATGTATTCATAAATTCAGGGGGAGTTTAGGAGATTTGTTTAAATTGAAATCATACAAACAATAATTATTTTGCCATCATCAAAAAGGGGGAGATTGTTAAAATAGTTGCTATTTGCATGCCTTACATTTTTGCAACTTGTATAGTTTTGATTATTCCAAACATTATTGTTCAAATATGTAGTTATCTCCTAACAATTTTAGAAGATTTGTATTTGCTCTTGTGTGTACTAACATTTCAGGAAAATTAGACTCCATACTACGAAAACTTCAAATCAAATTCAACATGAAATACTTTATGATTTTGAAGCTTGTATTTTTCTTTGAATTAAATTTGAAAGGGAATGATTGTAATTGAGTGAATAAAATCATACACACACACACACATAAGGAGATCATAAAAATTTTATACTGATCATATGGGATGATATCAGATCGTACGGGACAATCAGACAGTTATCTCCTATTGAGCACATAGAACGAATAGGAACTGGCTTGAAAAATTTTCTAAGTCCTATTCGTCCGGGATGAAATTATTATCGTCCAGGACGATCTGGTCTCTGTAAATTTTTGTCCAGATGAAATTAATTATCGTCAGAAAACGATTTGCTCTCTGTAAAAATTTCATCCAGACGAAATTAATTATCGTCCGGGACGAGCTGGTCTCTGTAAAATTTTCGTCCAGACGAAATTAATTATCGTCAGAAAACGATCTGCTCTCTGTAAAAATTTCATCCAGACGAACCTATTTTCGTCCAGACGATTAACCAACTTAGAACGGTTTTCAGTAGTTTTCTAGACCGACCTTATAATAACCATTCGTACCGGACGAACTTAGTTCGTACGGGACGATCAGCTGTACGAAGACATTTCGTACACATATACAAATAGGGTCATTTCAAAGCATTTAAGTAAATACGTCCAGGACGATTCACGATCGTACGGGACGATCCTCTGCGTACAGAATTGAAAACTTATAGTTTTTGGACGGTTTTTCTTGTCTTTTGTATATATAGTCCAAATTAGACTGCCACCTAATCTTTTTTGTCATTTGATTTTCGTGCCTGGTGAGAGAATAGCTAAGGAGAGAGTGGAAGAGTGCATTCAAATGAGGATTCCTACCATTGGAGCATGAAGGCTTCACTTGGAGTTCAAAGGTAAGAATCTCTACTAGTGAATCGGGATTACTTCACTCTTTTCTTTCTTCCTTCTAGATTTCTTGTGAGAAGATCAGTCAAGGAGATCCGGTTCAGTGCCGACACTTGGAGAGTGTGAATAGCCGAAAGGATCGCTTCCTACACTTGGAGAGTGTGAACAGCCAGAAGGGTTCTCTGCCCACACTAGGAGAGTGTGAAAGGACGAAAGGGTTCTCTGCCCACACTAAGAGAGTGTGAAAGGACGGACGGTTCTCTGCCAACACTGGGGATTGTGTAAAAGGACGACGGTTCTCTGTCAACACTGGGGATTGTGTAAAAGGATGATGGTTCTCTGCCGCACCGGGTAGTGGTGAAAAGAGTGTGTTGTAAAGGCTTCTCCGCCTTGCTGTGAGTGCAAAAGGAGAGTCACTATTGGTTTTAGTGCAATACTCAGAGGGTGCCTCCGAGGAGTGGATGTAGGTCTGGTTAAGACCGAACCATTATAAATCTTGTGTCATTTACAGTTTTTTATGTTTCCACATTTTATTTTAATTTTTATCAACTCTGTGGTTGAAAAATATTTTCTAGAAAAAACTTTAAAAGAAAATTTTCATTTCGATTCAACTTAATCTTCAAAGAGGGATTAAATTTTTAAACTACCAATTCACCCCCCCCCCCTCTTGGTAGCCTTGGGACATTAACTTAGGCTTAACAACCTAATTACTAGATTCAACAAAACAAACAAAACATACAAACATACAAACAAAATAATTTCTCCCCCTTTTTGACGACAATAAAAAGTGAAGAAGAAATAGATAAGAAATATAAGTAATGATATGAAATTCGTTTGAAAATTTAATCTAAATGGTGATTGATATAAGGTATGCAATCTAAAACTAATAACATTAGGTAAATCATTGAAATTCATAGAATTTAAGAAGTGATATAACATTGTAAGTAAGAAGAATTTATCAAAAACATGATTCAATTTAGATATTTGAAAATAGAAAATCATTACAAGAGAGATGAATAAAAATTCTATATTTCAAAGTTCAATAGAAGATAAATCAACATAAGAGTAATTTGAATTAAGAGATTGAAAGAATTTGGAAAGAAGAAAATTACCACATGTGACGCTTTACACATCTTTTTCAAATTTTTGACACATTTTTGTGCATCTTTTGACATAGGGCTAATTTTGTGCCTCTTTTTCATATTTGTGAAGCTTTGCGCATTCCTTTTGATTTTTGTACTCTTTGTACAATTTTCAAGTGTAATTGAAACCAAATCTTTCCAAGATCAATAATCTAAAATTTTAAATTTTTCTAAGTGCATAAATATCAGTTGAGCAAAAAAATACAAAATAAGAAAACATCTAAATTGCAATAATAATATTAACTTTTATGTAGTCTAAATGAATAGACATGAGATTAAAAATTCTAATTATGATAAGTTATAAACAAATTTTAAATTTAGAAAGATTAGATTTTCTAATGTAATTAATCTTAAATCACAATCTAATTTAAGCACAATTAAGATTAAAAAAAGACTAATTAAATTCATAAGAATTAAACACATTTCAAAAACAATCCAAAATCAAAATCAACTACAACATATATTGATATTTATGAAAAGGATTACATGATCATTTCATAATATCAATACAAAAGAAAATACACTAAAGTTTAAAACAAAGACAAACAAACACAACTAGAATAAACACTAGAACAAACACTAAAACAAACTCATTCAAAACACACAAAATTTTACAAAATCAAAACAAAATTAAAACAAATAAACTAAGAAAACGTAAATATCATTATTGCAAAAACATTTTTATTTAAGCATTCAAATCACTAACAACAAGCCTTGTTCTTAATGTACTGAAGATATCAAAGGCTAAAGGTTTAGTAAAAATGTCTGCAAGTTGATTTTCAGTTGAAACATGAGTAAGTTCAATTTCTCCCTTAGATACATGATCCCTTATGAAATGATGTCTTATGTCAATGTGTTTGGTTCTAGAATGTTGAATAGGATTTTTGGAAATGCAAATAGCACTAGTATTGTCACAATAAATTGGAATAGTGCCTATAGTTAATCCTAAATCAATCAACTGTTGTTTTAACCAAAGTACTTGTGCCACACAACTTTCTAATGCAATGTATTCTGCTTCTGTAGTAGATAGGGCTACTGAATTTTGTTTTCTACTGGACCAAGAAACTAATGAATTGACATGTTCTAGAAGTGCTTTTCCTATCCACTCTACAGCCTGTAAAGTCAGAATCTGAATAACCAACAATTTCAAATGAAGAGCTAAACTTAAGATACTAAATCCCTAAGTTTTGAGTTCCTAGTAAGTATCTTAAAATCCTTTTCACTGCTGTCAAATGTGATTCTTTTGGATCTGATTGAAATCTAGCACATAAGCAAACACTGAACATAATATCTGGTCGGCTAGCAATCAAGTAAAGTAAAGATTCAATTATCCCCTAAATTTCTTTTGATCAACAGATTTTCCCTTAAGATCCTTATCCAACTGAACTGAGGAACTCATTGGTGTACTAATAGGTTTAGCATTGTCCATTTCATATTTTTTGAGGATGTCATTAACATATTTAGTTTGACTAAGAAATGTTCCTTCCTCAAGTTGCTTAATGCTAAATCCTAGAAAGTAATTTAAATCTCTCATTAGACTCATTTCAAATTCACTACTCATTGTTTTAGAAAAATCATCACAAAAATTTTTATTTGAAGATCCAAACATGAAATCATCCACATAAATTTGATTAATGAGTATATCCTTTCCAAATTTCTTTAAAAAAAGAGTTGTATCTACACTTCCTTTTTCAAAAGATCTTTCAAGTAGGAAGGTGCTCAACCTCTCATATCAAGCCCTAGGTGCCTGTTTCAATCCATATAATACCTTTTTTAACTTGAAAACATGATTTGGGTATTTAGAATTTTCGAAACCTGGAGGTATTTCTACAAAAATATCTTCCTCAATTACCCCATTTAAAAAGGCACTCTTGACATCCATTTGAAACAATTTAAAATCTTTAAAACAGGCAAAGACAAGTAAAACCCTAATTGCTTCAAGTCTAGCTACAGGGGCAAAAGTCTTCTCAAAATTAATTCCTTTAATTTGATTATACCCCTTAGCAACTAATCTAGCCTTATTTCTAATGACTACTCTTGAGTCATTCATTTTATTGTTGAACACTCACTTGGTTCCAACAACACTTTGATCTTTTGGCCTTGAAGTTAATTCTCAAACTTCATTTCTTACAAATTGATTCAACTCTTCTTGCATGGCCAATATCCAAAATTCATCAGAAAGTGCTTGATCAATGTTAGTGGGTTCAATAGTTGAAATAAAGGCTGAATGATTGACTTCCTTGTTTAATCCACGCCTAGTTCTAACACCCTCACTCGGTTCATCTATAATTAATTCCCTTGGGTGATTTTTAAAAAATCTTAAATCTCTAGGCAAAGGGTTTTCTCTTTCCATATTCTCTTCCACATTTTCTCCAAATTTATTCTATCAATCTTTTGGGAGTTTTCTTCTATCTCCTCTTCAACAACATTTGGCTCTTCCAAATTTCCAAATTCATCAAATACAACATGTGTGGTTTCTTCAATGACTAAAGTTCTTTTGTTGAATACCCTATAAGATTTTCCAACACTTGAATATCCAACAAAAATTCCTTCATCTGATTTTGGATCAAATTTTCCTAAGGCAAATTTTCCATTATTATGAATGAACACCTTGCAACCAAAAATATGCAAATGAGACAAATTTGGTGTTCTACCTTTTAGCAACTCATAGGGTGTTTTATTCAAATTTGATCTCACATTCACCCTATTCAGAACATAGCATGCAGTGCTAACCGCCTCAGCCCAAAAATATCTAGGAAGTGAGTATTCTGCCAACATTGCTCGGGCGGCTTCTATTAATGTTCTGTTTTCCTCTCAACTACCCCATTTTATTGAGGGGTTTTAGGTGCAAAAAAACTGTGATCAATCCCTTTTTATTTACAGAAATTTTCAAATCTTTCATTTTCAAATTCTCCTCCATGATCACTTTGAATAGAAAATATTTCACTCCCTAGTTTCATTTGAATCCAAGTCAAAAAATTTCTAAATTCCTCAAACGATTCACTCTTATGAAAAAGAAATCTAACACAGGTGAATCTTGAGAAATCATCCACTATAACAAATATGTATACCTTCCCTCCTAGACTTAGAGTTCTTACTGGTCCAAAAAGATCCATATGAAGAATTTCTAAATGTTTATTGGTCCTAAGATCTTTATTGGACTTAAACGAGGACTTCACTTGTTTTCCTAATTGACATGCATCACATAGGTGGTCCTTAGTAAAGTCTAGTTTTGGTATACCTCTCACTAAGTTCTTTTAGGTAATTCTCCTAAGGTTTTTCATACTAGAATGACAAAGTCTCCTATGCCAAAGCCATAATTCATCAGAAACAGTTTTCAAACAAAAAGCAGTAGGAGATTGAATACAATTTATATCTAGCATGTAAACATTGTTTACCTTTTTTCCATTTAAAACATTTTTCTCATTTAGGCTTATTATGCAGCTAGTAGGTAAAAATTTTGCATTATAGCCCTTATTACATAGCTGACTTATGCTTAATAAATTATGTTTTAAGCCTTCAACTAATAACACATTGTCTATAAATTTTTTTTTTAAATTTCCAATCATACCTGATCCAATCACTTTCTTTGTGGTATTATCGCCAAGTGTAACCTTGCCTCCATTCCTAGCTTCCAGCGTTATGAATTGAGCAGTATCTCCAGTCATATGCTTTGAACATCCGCTGTGCATGTACCATATGCTCCCACGAGGTCTTGTGTGAGAGCATTCCTGCAAAACTCTCAAATGTTAGACCTGGGAACCCAAACAGGTTTGGGTTCACCTTTTTAAAATTTATAATTAGATGCATGTATGGTATGTCTAAGTTTATGCATTTTAGTTTTTCACACCAAATTAGTTTCCATCTTCAAAGTGTAGGTGTGAGATATATGTCCCAAATATCCACAATTATTGCATTTAACATTATGAAAAGTATTCATATGTTTTCTTCCATTTGATTGTCTTCTAAAAGATTTCATGTATTTAGGATAATATTTAGGATTTGTAAAATCTTCAAGTTTTGGGGGTTTCCTATTATCCTCAAGAGCTCTTATTGTCAATTTATAAAATAAATTTATATCTTCCAAGATCCTATTTGTATAATTGATTCGATATGTTTTGTTCTCAGATTCATCCTTAAACTTTTTAAATTCTTTTTCAAGATCAGCATAGGATGATGTTAAACTCTCAAAATTCTTATTCAAGTCATTATATTCGTCAAGTAGTTTCATGTGGTTGTTATCTATTAATGCATGATCTTTCCTAAGGATTTCATGTTCTTTCTTAAGTTCTTCCAATTCTAAACTCAAACTAGCATGCACAAATTTTATTTTCCTATATGCATCATGCATGTGTTCAGAAATTTCAAATAATTCATCATAGGTTAAGTCACATACCTCTTCTTGATCTGATTGATCAACATTATCTGTCATCAAGCAAAGGTTGGTGACTTCTTCTTCTTTTTCAGTCTCAGATGAGTCTGAAGCTGAGTCTGCCCAGAAAGCTCTTTGAAACTTCTTCTTGCCCTTCTTTACCATTGGTTTCTCCTCTACCTTTTCCTTGCTAGGACTAGCTTTGAGTTTTGGGCAATCAGTCTTGATATGACCTGGTTTCCTGCATTCATAACAAATCACTTCATTAGAAACCTTGTCATTTCTGTTATACTTACCTCTATTTCATTGATGGCGTCTCTTCCGCTTCCTCTTTAAAAAGCTTCTGAATTATCTAGTCATCAATGCAAAATCGTCTTCATCCTCAGGTTGTGAGTGTTCACTCTCTGACTCATCCACTTTCAGTGCAATATTCTTCTCCTTTCGAGGTTCACTTGCATCACTCTTTTTTTGACTTACTCCTTGCTCATAAGCAATGAGTGAACCAAGAAGATTGACAATAGAATAAATGTTTAGATCTTTAGACTCTGTAATTGCAATAATTTTAGCATCATAAGAAGTAGGTAAACAACGAAGAATTTTATTAACCATTTCAGCATTAGTTAATTCCCTACCAAGTGCATACAAATAAGTGATTATTTGTGTGAATCTCATGTACATGTCAAAAATAGATTCATTTGGTTTCATGCGAAACAATTCATAGTCATGTAACAAGATATTGAGTCTTGATTGCTTAACCTCATTAGTCCCTTCATAAGTTATACAAAGTCTATCCCATATGTCCTTTCCACTTTTGCAAGTGGAAACCCGCATGTAGTCTTCAGATTTTAAGGCACAAAAGAAGCTATTTAAACATTTGGCATTTAGTTGTGCTAAGTCACGTTCTTCTATAGTCCAATCTGCAAAAGGTATTTTTACCCTAACTCCATCAACTAATCTAGTTAGTTTTGTGTAACCTTCCTGGACTATGATCCACATACGATAATCAAGTGACTGTAAGAAAGTAGACATGCGTGTTTTCCAAAAATCAAAAGGTATATTGTCAAACAGTGGAGGTCTAGTTATAGAGTAACCTTCAAGTGTGTTTCGGTTTCCGAATGTAGCCATCTACGTTAATCAAAAAGTAGTTTAAACTTATGATTTTGAAACAATGCTCTGATACCACTTGTTGAATCTAGTAATTAGGTTGTTAAGCTTAAGTTAATGTCCCAAAGCTACCAAGAGGGGGGTGAATTGGTAGTTAAAAAATTTAATCCCTCTTTGAATTTAAGTTGAACCGAAATGAAAATTTTTCTTTTAATTTTTTCTAGAAAATGTTTTTCAACCATATAGTTGTTAAAAATTAAAATAAAATGCGGAAACGTAAAAACTGTAAAGTAAATGACAACAGATTTATAGTGGTTCGGTCTATAACCAGACCTACATCCACTCCCCAGAGGCACCCTCTGAGTATTGCACTAATACTAATAGTGACTCTCCTTTTGCATCCACAGCAAGGCGGAGAAGCCTTTACAACACACTCTTTTCACCACTACCCGGTGCGGCAGAGAACCGTCGTCCTTTTACACAATCCCCAGTGTTGGCAGAGAACCGTCCATCCTTTCACACTCTCCTTGTGTGGGCAGAGAACCCTACAACTGTTCACACTCTCCAAGTGTAGGAAGCGACCCTTTCGGCTATTCACACTCTCCAATTATCGGCAGCGAACCGGATCTCCTTGACAGATCTTCTCACAAGAAATCTAGAAGGAAGAAGGAAGAAGGAAAAGAGTGAAGTAATCCCAATTCACAAGTAGAGATTCTTACCTTTGAACTCCATGTGAAGCCTTCACGTTCCAGTGGTAGAAATCCTCCTTGGAATGCACTCTCACACTCTCTCCTTTGCTATTCTTTCAAGAGGCACGAAGATCAAATGACAAAAAGATTGGGTGGCAGTCTAATTTGGATTATTCATACAAAAGACAAGAAAAACTATCCAAAAACTGCAAATTTTCAATTCTGTACGTAGTGGATCGTCCCGTACGATCGTGGATCGTCCTGGACGATTTTACTTAAACGCTTTGAAACGACCCTATTTGTATATGTGTACGAAATGTCTTCGTACATGCTGATCGTCCCGTATGAACTAAGTTCGTCCGGTACGAACGGTTATTACTAGGTCGGTTCTAGAAAACTGCTGAAAACCGTTCTAAGTCAGTTAATCGTCTGGATGAAAATTGGTTCGTCTGGACGAAATTTTTATAGAGACCAGATCATCCTGGACGATAATTAATTTTGTCTGGACAAAAATTTTACAGAGAGCAACTCGTTTTCTGACGATAATTAATTTCGTCTGACGAAAAATTTTATAGAGACCAGATCGTCCCGGACGATAATTAATTTCGTCTTGACAAAAATTTTACAGAGAGCAACTCGTTTTCTGACTATAATTAATTTCGTCTGGACAAAAATTTTACAAAGACCAGATCGTCCTGGACGATAATTAATTTCATCTCGGACGAATAGGACTTAGAAAATTTTTCAAGCCAGTTCCTATTCGTTCTATGTGCTCAATAGGAGATAATTGTCTGATCGTCCCGTACGATCTGATATCGTCCCGTACGATCAATATAAATTTTATATGATCTCATTATGTGTGTGTGTATGTTTTTATTCACTCAATTAAAATCACTCCCTTTCAAATTTAATTCAAAGAAAAGAACAAGCTTTAAATTCACAAAGTATCTCATGTTGAATTTGATTTGAAGTCTTCGTAGTCTGGAGTTTGATTTTCCTGAAATGTTAGTACACACAAGAGCAAATACAAATCTTCTAAAATTGTTAGGAGATAACTACACATTTGAACAATAATGTTTGGAATCATCAAAATTATACAAGTTGCAAAAATGTAAACCATGCAAATAGCAACTATCTTAACAGATAGTACCGAGTAGGGGGTGATGCAGCACATTTTCATTGGGCTCTAGACAACGTCCGGTGTCCAAACCCAATAATTTCCCTATCTCACATTCTTCATCACCTCCCCTCTTCGGCCCGTCCATTCATGTGAAGCCGAACCTGCACAAAATCTGCTTGATTTCCTCTACTTCATATAAAACCCAAACACATCACATTTTCCTCCCCACACCCCCACAGTCTAAACAGCAGCTACACCTCCATCTTCTTCTTGCTAAACCAAAATGTAGCTCTTCTTTCACTCCTCTTTCCCAAATATTTGCTCCCTCTAGCCAACCGTGATAAGCTAGCCACCTTATAACCAACTCTGATCATTTCATGTGCCCACTAAACCTCCATGTGCAGAGCACAGATATGGCAGCATTTTACCACCATTGGATTGCAACGGATTGATCACAACCGATGATGTTATTTTCAGGACTCTTCCTCTATATACTATGTAACCCATAACATTTTGCTCAATGAAATAGTGACCAAAATTACTTGCTCTGTCTTTCTCCTTCACCTTGCAATGTAGTGTTTTGGCTTGTTATCCAGCTATAGGTAACTCGTCGGAGAACGCAGTTCAACATGGTATCAACCGATGTGCCCAACGGCCTGAACTTCTCTCGCAATCATTATTTCGGTGATTCCCGTTTCTCTCTGATATGGATGATCCTTCTCATTCCTCTACTTCTTCTACTCATGCTCCGCAAGTGGCTGCTTCTTCTGTCACAGTGAAAATGGCGGAAGTCTCCATTCCGTCACAACTCAAATTTCTAATGACTAATGTTAAGTCAGTGCTTAACATTCAATTGACAGCAGAAAGTTACCCTCTCTGGAAGTCTCATATTTTTAAGTTGTTCACCACGAATGGCTTTGATGGCTACTTGGACGGATCGACGCCTAAACCTCCAAAACTGGTTTCAACTGCTGCTGGGCTTGCTTCTAATCCAGAATACTCAACTTGGCTGCTGATAGACCAAAATCTAGCAGCTGTTCTGTACTCCACCATCTCCCCGACGTTTCTTCCTTATGTTCTCAATCTCAACTCCTGTTTTGAGATCTGGACAATAGTTGAACGTCGATTACAATCTACAAATCATTCTCGCATTCTTCAACTTAAGAATGAATTGCATCATGTCTCCATGAAAGATAAGTCAATGATGCAATATCTCTCTGAGATTAAGAGCAAAGTGGATGCCATCGGATCAGCTGGTTCTCCGTTTCCTCCAGATGATATTATCATGTATACATTGAATGGTTTGTCGTCGTCTTATCAAGGTTTCAAAACGGCAATTAGAACAAACTGGAATCCAGTTAGTTTGGATGATTTCTACTCACTACTTTGTAGTGAAGAACTTAATTTGGCCGCTGATTCCCTTCGGGATTTATCAATTTCATCTCCAGCCCCTGAGTCTATTCCGGCATTCACAGCTCAACGCGGATGAGGTCGCGGTCGTGGATATCGCGGTCGCTCCTTCTCTCATCCTCCTTGTGGACGTTCGTCACCTGGTCGTGGTTCGAACGCAACACAGAATGTCGTGGAATGCCAAATCTGTGGAAAATTTGGGCATAGTGTTTTTAAATGTTGGTATCGTGCCGATTTCTCGTTACAACCGCCAAACGTCTCTGCTTATTCTACCGATACAGCTCAACCCTCATCAGAATGGTTGCTTGATACTGAAGCCGCTTCTCATTTGACGTCTAACTTTGCTCAAGTTTCTAATCCCAAACAATATGTTGGAAATCAGCAGGTAATTGTCGGCAATGGTGAATTACTACCCATTACGCATACTGGTAAAGGTTTATTGCCGACTCCTCATCGTAAGCTTCGTTTGTCTTCTTCATCTCGTTCCTAATCTCACACGAAATCTGTTATCTGTCAATCGTCTAACTAATGATAATTCTTGTTCTATTCTATTTGACCCCTTTGGCTACGAAATTAAGGACCTGAAGACCAACCAAATTCTCCTTCAAGGTCGATGTCAACGCGGTCTTTTCCCCATCTCTACTGAAACAGCTCATCCTTCTTCTCATTATGCGTTAACTGCAACGTCGTCTTCATATCAACTTTGGCATCAACGTTTAGGACATCCTTCACATCAAGTTCTTCTCAAATTGCCGCCTCCAGCAAGCTCCGATCTACCATCTGCATCTAAACTTTTTAATTGTACTTCTTGTGAACTTTCAAAAAGTCACAAGCTACCGTTTACTGCTTCTTCTACTAGGTCCCTCTCTATTTTAGACTTAATTCACAGTGATGTATGGGGTCCCTCCCCAATCCTAACTTTATATGGCTATAAATATTATGTTATGTTTATTGATGACTTTTCTTGTTTTACATGGCTTTATCCGTTAAAAACGAAATCTGATGTTCCCTCTTTATTTTATCATTTTAAAGCTCAAGCTAAACTGCAATTTAATAAACAAATTAAATGTCTCCGATCAGATGGCGGAGGTGAATACTTATCTAAATCCTTCCAGAATTTTCTTACTCATTGTGGCATTATCCATCAAGTAACTTATCCTTATACACCTGAACAAAATGGCATTGCCAAACAAAAGCATCGCCATATTGTTGAAGTTACTCGAGCTCTACTTCATGATGCATCATTGCCACAAAAATTCTGGATGCATGCTGTTCTCACTGCTATTTTCTTATCAATCGTCTTCCATCCTTATCCAAGAAATCTCCTTCCTCGTATCAGTTACTATTTCACCATCCACCAGATTACACCAGTCTTAAAACATTTGGCTGCCTTAGTTATCCTTTTTTACCTCATAAAGTTCACAACAAATTTCAATCCAAGTCTTTACCTTGCATATTTCTTGGTTATCCCTCTCATACTAAAGGTTATGTTTATTTTCACATTGAATCAAACAAATCCTTTATTTCTCGTCATGTCAAATTTTGTGAATTCCATTTTCCTTTCTCCAAACAAACTACTTCCTCATTCACTCCAGATATTTCCAATGCTACTTATACTTCTCCATCTCTGTTTATTCCAATAAATATACAACATCCCTCTCCAAATATTTCTTCACCAGAAAATTTCTCAACTCTGACTTTACTTCTCAGGATCCTCTGCCAATACCCACTACACAACCCATTCCATCTGCTATGGACAATTCAAATTCTATTTCACCACCTGTTCCTCCTTCATCTCCAGAAATTCCTCAAGCTCCACCTCAGAATACTTCTTCTCATCCAATGCTCACTCGATTCCGATCCGGGAAGCTCACACCAAAACATATTATCAATATGCAAACATACACTATATACCTATTGATCCAACATCTTATACATAAGCTGTCAAACACTTTGCTTGGCGACGTGCTATGTCAGATTAATTTATAGCTCTTCAGCGTCAAGCTACTTGGACATTGGTTCCTCCAGATCCTTCTCACAACATCTTGGGTTGTAAATGGATATACCGGACTAAGTTCAATACTAATGGTTCGGTTGCACAGTATAAAGCTCGCCTTGTAGCACTTGGTTGTCGATAACAATTTGGCCTAGACTACTTTCATACTTTCAGTTCGATCGCCAAATTACCCACCATTCCAATATTTCTTGCTGTCACAACCTCATTTCAATGGAAAATTTATAACTTGATGTCTCTAATGCCTTTTTACATGGAGAACTTAAAGAGACGGTTTATATGAGTCAGCCTCCTGGTTTTAAAGACCCCTTACATCTTGATTATGTGTGTATTCTACACAAGTCTCTCTATGGCTTAAAACAGTCTCCTCGCCAATGGTTTGAAACCTTCTCCACTTACTTACTGCAGTTCGGTTTCCAGCACAGTACCGCCGATCCTTGTTGATCTACAACAAACAATCAGTTATTCTTTACATACTTGTGTATGTCGACGACATATTGCTTACAGGCAATGACAATGCAACTATTACATGCTTATTAACGGCACTATCCAGTCAATTTTAGATGAAAAATCTGGGCCGAATTTCGCATTTTCTAGGAATGCAAGTTTCTCATACTTCACAAGGACTTCATTTATCTCAAGCTGTTTATGCTGCTCAGATTCTCCAACGTGCTGGTATGTCCGATTGCAAGCCCATTTCGTCTCCAATTCCTACAAAAATGTCTATGGAGATGGATGAACCTTCCATTGATCTATCTACTGAAGCTTCGGATCGATTTCGCCATTTGGTTGGGTCACTTCAATACTTAACCATCACCCGTCCGGATATTACCTTCACTGTTAATATATTATGCCAACATATGCATTGTCCTCAAGAGCCTGATCTTAAGCTTCTCAAACGGCTTCTTCGGTATCTTAAAGGTACTCTATCCTTTGGCATTCCAATTACCTCTACTAAGCTTCAATTACATGCTTATTCGGACTCCGATTGGGCTGGCGATCCCTCTGATCAAAAATCTACTACCGGCTACTCTGCTTTTCTTGGTTCAAATCTAATATCCTGGCAAGTCAAGAAACAAAAGACGGTTGCTCGATCCTCCACCGAAGCCGAATATCGTGCACTTGTCACGGCTGCTACCGACATCATTTGGCTGCGTCGTCTTCTACAGGAATTTCGCATTCCATGTTCTGAACCAACCGTCTTGCTTTGTGATAACATCTCCTCGATAACCCTTGCCAACAATCCAATCTTTCGAGCACGAACCAAACACATTGAAATAGATTTTCATTTTGTGCTTGAATGTATTAAGAACAAACTACTCACCGTATCATACATTCATACCACGGATTAGTTGGCTAACTTGTTTACCAAGTCCTTATCCATTCCTAAATTTCATTTCTTGCGCGACCAGCTACACATTTCTGAAGCAAATGTTAGCTTGCGGGGAGGTGATAAGCCAGCCACCTTATAACCAACTCTGATCATTTCATGTGCCCACTAAACCTCCATGTGCATAGCACAGATATGGCAGCATTTTACCACCGTTGGATTGCAATGGATTGATCACAACCGGTGATGTTATTTTCAGGACTCTTTTCTCTATATACTATGTAACCCATAGCATTTTGCTCAATGAAATAGTGACCAAAATTACTTGCTCAGTCTTTCTCCTTCACCTTGCAATGTAGTGTTTTGGCTGTCTTGCAGCTGCAGGTAACTCATCGGAGAACGCAATTCAACAAATCGAACCTACAGCCGAAATCAAGCTTCCTCTTTACAGCCAATTTCACCCCATGCACTACGCCCTTACACGATGCCTCATTTGGAGGTTGAACAGCTCCGTCTAAGTTCCCCTTCTATACACCTGCTCGCCAGCCCCAGCCAAGCAAAGTCACTCCCCCCTAGCTCCCTTTTACATGTGAAAGTTGCCCTATCTTTATTCACGTGAATGTTCTGTAACTAGCTTTTTGTCATCATTACATTCAGTTAGAGTTTAGTCCAGCAATTTCTTAAGAGGCCACATACAACCCCTCTCAAGGCAGCAACTTCACAAGCACATTTAGCCTCCTATCTAGCTCAATTCTATCCCAAAGCCCACTAAACAACCCAGACATCACCAAAATCAGCCTAAATCCCACAAACAGTAAGCTATTTCTATCATTTCATTTTAATTAGTTGATATTAATTATCATTATTATTTAAAAATAATGTTATTACTTCTGTTGATTTGTGAGTTATTTGTATATTTGTTATTATTAAATTTGAACGTGTATATATGTTTATATACAAGTACATATGTATAAACATGTATGCGCGCGCATATATATATATATATATATATATATATATATATATATATATATATATATATATATATATATATATATGTATATATATGTGTGTGTGTGTGTGTGTGTCGCATGCGCGCATGCATATGTAGATGTGTGTGTTTGTGCAAAGAAAGAAAATGAAAAAAAATGAGAAAAAAAGGAGACGAGAAAATGAAAAAAAAAATGAGAAAAAAGGAGATGAGAATGTATATTTGTATATACAAGTAAAAGAAATTGATAAAAAATAATGAATGAAATGAGGATGGGTGAAAATGACAAAGGGAGGGGTGATAAAAGAAGTATTTGTGTTTTCTTTCTATGCATTTACATTGTCAACAACATCACCCTCATAATCAACACCTCCGCGCAGGTGTAACCCTTTTCAAACTAAAATCCTATTTTCGACGTTTGCGACGAGCTAGAGAACCCCCTCTATGTGCTCTCGTAACACGATAAGAGGAAGCCCAGTGAGACGCATACACTGAGGTGAGTAGGCCTATACATGCTCTTGTACCATGACAGGAACATTTCTAAGTACATATACACGCTCTCGAAGTATATCATGGAAAACAATTGTCTATTTTCAAATAATTACCTCGAAGACTCGTACACGCTCTCGTAACATTGTGGGATTGAAGAAATATGTCTGCGGTGTCACCCGACACCTAACATATACGCTCTCGTAGTGTGGTGGGATGACCTAGACTCCTGAAATTTCTCCTAAACGGTAGAGATGCCAAGAGGCTGCTGAATTTTACAGTGACAGAGGACCTAACTTGAACAATTGGCCGAAGCCTTGAATTTAAATACGATGCATGAGACAAAACTTATGAACTTGAGTTGAACAAAATAATAGGAAACTGGACACGTGACTAGACTACATAAAACAGAACCTAAAGCAATATATTGGACTTAAATAAACGCATGAAGTTGAACTCATAATTCACCAACTAAGAAACAATTGAACACATAAATAAACGTGAAACCAACAAGGAAATTCAAACATGACCTGTATATGAGCCACAACGCAAAAACATTTAACGAATAATATGGCTTATTCATAATAATTTAAATGCAAATGCTAATTAATAATCCTTGTTATCCAAGAAATATCAACAAAAAATTGCAAGAACTTGTGGTTTCTCAATATGACCTACATACAAGTAATAAAAACTGAAAGGGGCTTATAATCTAATTGCAATTAGACATATAAAGCCCTTAGCAGACATTACACTTGTGAGTTGATGCATGGTACTCACGCTGGTCATGTAAGCAAATATATATGTCCCTCACAAGTAAGGGAATTTGACATACAAAGAACATGATGATTCACTGACGGCCATAGATAAAGAATGCAGCATACTTGCAAACAAAGCAAGGAAGTTGCTAGGAAAGTAATATGCCTACTGTCAACACAGTTAATTGATAGATGTCTCGCATATACATGTAATAGCCCTTCAACGAACATGATGCTTGCATGAGTGCAACAATTCATTTGCATGAAGAGGAAGACTTGCAATACACATCAACCTGTCTGCTAGCAATGACAACAAACGCGCTTGTGACGCAAAAAAGTTCCTCTACGACCGGTGTTAGTGAACTTACAAACACCCATAGCAGTTTTCATGAACACTGAAACACATGCAAGCAAATGTAGAAGGTCACCAATAAACATACATAGAGAAATTGATGACGAAGGTAGTAATTCAACAGTCAATATGTATGGAAAGATGGGTAACAAATGTAGCTCAATCAATGGATAACATAGGTTTGCAAACGAATATGTTCATCTACCTACAAGTAGTAAGAACAAATACATTGTGAGGGGTCATTCGTGAGCAAACAGAAATTGACATGTAAATGAATGTGAACATCTACCAGCAAAGATGAAAGGATTTTTTTGGATACACAGTAGCATGTATACAACCGGTAACTAGCGACGAGAAATGAATGTTACAACTGCCTTGTGGTTGACGACCACTTAGTGGAGGGCAATTATATCGACCCCTTTACAACCAGAAACGAGTGATATACATCAAATGGAATACATATAGGCAGCTATAGAAGACCCTTCATGCACTCAGCATGTCCCATACAGGTCAATACAAAAGTTCTACGAAAAATACAAGCTTCTATGAGCTACCATAGAAGACCCGTTAAATATTCCAAAAATGCCCCCACACATACACATACACATACACAAACACAAATAAATATATATGCAATTGTACACCCGCATGGGCCCCAACAAGTGTATTATATATATATATATATATATCCCCTAAGATAAATATTCACCCCAGATCCACACGGTTCCCTTAGACTATGCAACCCATGACAGCTGACAAGGATCCTTCTATCATGTTGGGTCAACTACCTCCTCTAACTAAGTAGACCAAGGACCATGATGGCCTGAAACTACAGAACCATGGGATCTTGATTGGACTCATCATCATTTCCCCCACCATCCGCGTTAAGTGCGAGATGGTAAAATTTCAAATTTTAGATATTAATTCTAAAACATTTAAATCCATGCTTCTACTATATGCCAAATACATGTATATCTACGTATCTATTTGACGACAAGCCTTAATTGAAAGTTCTCTCTCGTTATCTGGAGGGGTAATTAACTATAGAGGCTTGCGCCTAAAGGAAACCAGAACTCGGATCTAAGGTCCTTGCAAAATGAGGGCGAAATCTCTGGGTAGTGTCTTATCTACAAATCCAATCAGCCTTCTGAAAATTTACCCCAAAATCTAATTCGTTAAAACTCTCCCGAGAGAGCAATTTTGGGTGTACAGCAATAATATTTTTATAGAATCAAATGAGCAAATAAGAACCAAATGAGGCAGCCATTAAAATTTCACATGACTGATGTAGCATTTATAACCATAATATCAAGACGAGATACTACGTGATTTCATCATCTACCACCACTTTCTAGCATACAGAAAAGCATACCAAAGTACATTAGCAATTTTGGATGAAAAAAAATCAAATGATAATGTTCATTTTTCTAGATTAAAAGAAAGAAACCGTGGTCCGATAAGAACCAAAAAAAAAAACAATTAACAAAAGGCTTGCATGATCATCTAGACACATTTACATGAATATGAACGAATGCAATTCACAAAAAAAGAGGATATAGAGAAATCACATCTATGAACAAGTGCCTAATTATGTCTCACAGGCACTACTTTAAATTATACCAAAATGAATATGTTGATGTTCTACAGGAGCATAATTAAAAGCACCAACCCCAACAGGAGAAAGATGGAGTACGTCCAGTTCTTCGGATATATTCGGCCTGTTCTGCTGTTCTTGCAGCTTGCTGGTTCCTTCTTGCCTCGGCTGAAGCACGCTTTTCCTGGGCTTTATGTTTTGCAGCAGCTAGTTTGCTCATAACCTTGTCATGGGCCCGAGCCCTCATTCTTTCCACCTCAACCTAAGTATCATTCATTGATACAAAAAACATTAATTTTCAGTTTTGTTCAATTAGTCAATTCTCTTGTTCTAACTCTTTGATTAAATGAGAAAAAATAGCAATCCATGAAGATTCTTGAGCACAACTCTGATTAA
Organism: Dendrobium huoshanense; assembly: GCA_016618105.1. NCBI lineage: Eukaryota > Viridiplantae > Streptophyta > Magnoliopsida > Asparagales > Orchidaceae > Dendrobium > Dendrobium huoshanense. The sequence continues at coordinate 54,993,663 of CM028343.1, forward strand.
ATTTAAAAAAAAACCATAAAACCTCAAACATTGGCCATATCGTCACACATTGAGTTTGTTCCTCGGCGATATTGGGTTTATGAAATGTATTACGCACTAATTTATTGCAAAAAACCATACTAATTAATCATGACATGCATATTCACCAAAAACATAACCAAGGTAACATACGGTGACAGCAACAATTCTTGTAATTGACGTTTTACCAATCACTCATATGTGCACTTCAACAATCTTCCTCTCACATGAGAGTCCTTCGCGTTGGCCACCACTCTCAATTCAACTAAGTATCATGCACCAAAAGTCCTCTCAATTATGTGAAGTTTGTGTGGAACTTACTCATAAACATTTTTTTACTATGAAAAAAGCCACAAATAGCCATCTTCATCACAAACCACATGAAACTGTTGATCCAAGCTAAATCATCGACTTTGATGGCACTTGTTAGGAGAGTGAACACTTGAGGTCAAATACAATCCAATGTACCAATAGATAGAAATACATAAACCAGAAGCTTTAGCCAATAAGAACCACAATTATAGCAAAAATGAGGCATGAAGCTCAGCATTGAATAGTTAATATAGTTGATGCGCATTCCCTCCACCAATAAAATAGTAACCATTAAAAGTAAAAAACGCATGAAATGAAATGATGCATCTGCACATCAGAAATATAATGAGAGAAGAACAAATGGTAGAGAGAAGTGATATTAAATGAGGGAAAAGTTAGAGCAAAGAAATTACTTAGTTGATAAAGGCTTCGGATTTACTTAAACAAAGGCAGTATAACATATATAATTATAATGGGTATGAGTCAGTTATTAGTCATTATTACTAAAAGATAAAATAATATCTACGCATCATCATCATAATTAGTCGTATCCAAATAATTTAAGTTCAGCTTTATAAATTCTCATTTAATTAAGTAATACTAACATATGTTAGGATTAAATAATTTGGATCTATCATATTAAAACTTAATGCTATAAATGCTACACTTACGGTTGGAAGACTAAAATATATAAATGCCTCAAGAGAAACATGAAATAAGAAAATATTAGGGAAATTTAATGGTAAATTTTATAAAACTACTATTAGATCAACCTTCATGTAATACTCTGAGTGTGGGATAATAGATAAGTCATTAATAAACAAGCCAAGAATGATATTAATGAAATATTAAGGCGTATAGGTGGAAAAATTAGAAGTAACAGTTAAGAATTGATTATATTAGGATAGTTGAACAAACAACTATTCAAGATAAGAGAGTAAAAGTAAATTAGTTGGTTTGAGGATTTATAACTAATTTGCACTAATATGGCATGTAGATAAAGTTAATACAATATATTAATTAATCAACAAATTTTATGCTGGCTATCGACTATCTACACAACCCTCCATTTTTCTCATCTACGACTTGGGATCTGACAATGAAAGTGTTTATAAAAAGTTCATTGAAGGATAAAGGAAACAAATGGATAAGCTAAAGGTGACTTGGCTCGAGCATAGCACAAAAAATATCTGTGAGAAATAGGTTTAATAAATCATGCAACACTAAAAATATATAAGCGACCAGCATCAAAAAACTAAGCCTAACGAGTAGGCATGATAGAACAAATGATGATGATTGAAAGATTTTCACTATTTTTTGTTCTTTTCATTCACTTGTTATTTATCAATTTTTTTAAGGCCCTATGAGGTTAATACATACTTTATTTTCTTTTCTTCAATTAATTTTAACACATCTCATGGCATAGGATTAAAAGAAAATGCAAGGAGCTAGTATGCCACATGTTTTCAAATTAATTTTACCTTGATCAGTGGTCAAATAAAAATTATAAAGGGATTAAAATCTTGTTAATTGAGACTATGGGAATTATTTGAAATAAGTAAAATCATTCCTAAATCACAAATTATTTTTCCGTAGATTTTTATAAAAGGAAAATCAATTAGAAAAGGGGAAAACTATATATATATAAGCTTACTGTTTCCACAGTGAGAAGATCCATGAACGCTGCCTTGATTGCACTACTATGCGGACTTTTATTATCAGATGGAGCCAACCGACTAGCCTCCACCATGTCCACACTATCTTTCGCATTGGCATCAACTTAATGGTCAAGGATTCTACTTCCCTCCATACAAACCACAAACTCACACCCCTTGAATATCACAATTTTTGGCTACCCGTCATGGTGCAATCTAAGGCCATCATTCTTGCATCAAAAAAAAAAAAAAAAAAATTTGTTGCATGAATTTGAAACTTAAACCTCCACTTTAGAGATCAAAGATAATATCACTCAACAAAGAGGTTGGGGATTTGAAATTCTCTCTTGATGCATAGCTTTCATATTGTCTTCTTGATTCTTTACCGCTTTAGCCTAAGTACTTGATGGAAGGACAATGGTTTTCGAGTTCTGTGGACTAGATGCTACAATTGTATTTCTGGTAGTAAAATGTTCTCACAAATCTTAGCTCCGATGGGGTCTTGCATTGGTAGTTGGATAGCTTGGTCTGACAATACCATCTTGAAGGTTTAGCGATTCAGTCATTGTGGGCACGCCAAAAGTTTGTGCCATGTGACTTTCAGCATGGACTTACTAGATTATTTATAAATGTTATAGTGACTTTGCGGTTATTAAAAAAATCTTGAGGCGTGTAAAGTTAGTCTAGTTATTTCTAAATAATTATCTAGTTAACAATATATTATTCTAATCCTCTCCTTTTTATTATTATTATTATTATTATTCTAATCCTCTCCTTGATAAACTGGGAGACATTATTTTCAAAAGAGGCTATCTCCTTATGAATGGAGCCATGGTTAGATGAACCTTCTCTTCTACTTTATTTACATTCTCTAGGATCATTTGAATTACCTTGTCTTTGTGATTAATTTAGTAAATTCAATATGATATCAAAATATTTACTTAAAAAAAAACAGATGAGTCCCTTATCCTCTCTCTAGAGCTTTTTAAGAGAGAGAAGCTCTAGGATGGCTAGAGGGGGTGGCCTTAGGTCACCTCCTCAAAATGGTGGGAGAGGCGACGGCAGGCGGGATTCCCGTCAAAACAAAAACTACTGGCATCTGATTGCTCCTGCTGATGAGGAGGCAAGAGAGATTTCCAAGGTCACTCCAGTGGTCAAGACAAAGAGCAGCTCCCAAGTTCGGGATCCTGTTTCTAGGGAATACTGGAATGTGGTGGCTGCGAAAACTCAAGCCAACTTCCAGCGGGGCAAGGAGGATATCAGTGAGCCGAAGTGCCCGAAATCTGGGGTTTCTACCTGCTCAACAGGTGCAGTTACTTTGCCCGCTATTTTATGGACAAATGTCAGGAATGAGGGCAGAAAAGAAAAGGCGTTAGTCAATAGAATACCTCCTCCTCCAGGAAGTGCATAGCCATGTGCGGTTGTTCAGATCAACTAGTCCAACCAGTCGCTAGAGCCGGGTTCTTCAAGAGAAGGTAGTTCGGGGGAAGAATCGGACAACTCCGAAGATGACATGGAAGAGTCAACCGTTGAGTCCGAGTCTAACTCTGATATGGAGGACAACCAGCTCGAGCAAGTCAAGCCAAACCATTCTATACAGGTTTCTGGTGACTACTCTGGTGAAGTGGGCTCGGATGATTCCATGGGGTCGCCTAGGCAACCTTCTTTCGAAAGTCTCGACCTGCACGCTGCGACGCCCACCTGTAACTAGTTCGATCCCGCCCAGGTTTGTCAATCTCTTATCCTCCCGTTTGGGGAGTTGAATTCCCCTACAACTGATGTTCTTGGTGTTGCTTATGGACATTGCAAGGCTTGGTGTGTGGTGAACTCCCCAAACTGCAGGTGTACAAAGCCTCTTGACTATTCCCAAATTCAGCAATTTGCTTCTAGAGAGCGCACTCCAGATGTTTGTGTTATTGTTGCTAAATGCCCACAAGCTGCTCGCCCCCTTTGCCAGCCCACGGTTGCATCTCCGAAATGTAGTCCGGCCCCTTCGCTTGGAACAAGGTCCAATTCGTCAAGTTGGATAAAATGCCAAGTAAAATTTTTTTAGCCAATGATGGGATGTCCATGGAGCCGGAAGTGGCCGATGTACACGAGAACATTGCCAAATTGGATAGAGCATTAGTGGCTAAGCTCATGGGACGGAGGGTTGCTTTTCCCTACCTTCTTGGTGAGCTCAAATGTAGGTGATTCCACTTCAGAGAATTCAATATCATTACTACAGTTCCAAACTCTTTTATTTGTATTTTCCAAAGTATAGAGGCAATGGATGCGGTGCTCATGAGTGGGTCGTGGATTATAGCATGGAACATCATCGGAATGGATAAGTGGTCTCCTACCTCCTCTCCAAACTCTCTTCATGGGCTTCACTCTCCCATTTGGATTTGGCTCCCACAACTCCCTCTCATGTATTGGGATACAAACAATATCACTCGACTTGCCAATATGCTAGGGGAACCTCTGTGGATGGACTCACACATAAGTACATGGGGAAGATCGGAAAGAGCTCAGATGACACTAAAAAGTGCTCTGATACCACTTGAAAGTTCGTTAAGGATGTTAAGCCTTTATGAACTGGCCCAAGGCTAAATAAAGAGAGGAGAATTGGTAAAAAATATCTTTCAATCAAAACACAAAACTCAAACCAATATCACCATAACGAAAACCAAAGTGCAGAAATTAAATGCGGAAGTAATAAAGAAAGAACACACCGGATTCGGCTCCCACAACTCCCTCTCATGCATTGGGATACAAACAATATCACTCAACTTGCCAATATGCTAGGGGAACCTCTATGGATGGACTCACACATAAGTACATGGGGAAGATCTGAAAGAGCTCAGATGACACTAAAAAGTGCTCTGATACCACTTGAAAGTTCATAAGGGACGTTAAGCCCTTATGAACTGGCCCAAGGCTAAATAAAGAGAGGTGAATTGTTAAAAAAATATCTTTCAATCAAAACACAAAACTTAAACCAATATCACCATAACGAAAACCAAAGTGCGGAAATTAAATGCAGAAGTAATAAAGAAAGAACACACCGGATATATAGTGGTTCGGTCAAACCTTGAACTACGTCCACTCCTTGGAGGCACCCTCCAAGTATTGCACTAAAACAAGTGTCTCTCTTTTAGCCTCCACAGCTAGGCAGAGAAGCCCTTACAAAATCACTTCCACCTTCCCCGGTGCGGCGGAGTCGCCGGGTCTTTTGACACCAAAGAGATCTTCTTCTTTGGTGAACTTCCCTCGATACAAGCCTTGAATCCGACGGTATTCAGGTGCAAGCTTGCCGGAGCAACCGTGTGGAACCCCCTCCACGCTCCCATAAGTCCCCCCTCACAGGATCTTCTCCCTCTCTCAAACTCCACCCTTTCCTCACTCCCTTTCAAGCTTTCTCTTCAAGTTTCTCCCAAAAGAACAAAGTTACAATGGCTGCCAAAGACACTTAACAAGTGCCTTGACAAAGCTTAAATAGAAGCTCTCAAAACGAGCTCATTAATGCAAGTTGCCAACATTATCATCCAGGACGATAGGCATATCGTCCTGTACGATCAGTACAATTTAAGCCCAATCAGCCGGGACGATTTGAGACGATCAAAAGAAATTTATTCATATCGTCCAGGACAATAATATATCGTCCTGGACGATCAGTACAAATTGTGTAATATTGTCCTCGATATCGCCCTGAAAAACAACTATCTGATGACCAATCGTCCAGCATATCGGTCAGGACGATCTGGCGATCGTCCAGGTCGATTTGATTGTGAAATCAAGTCATAATTGCTTTCCTTAAATTTCAGAGAAATTTTGGAAAAATTGACCTGGATCGTCCTGGACGATCCACCTGGACGATATCCAAAAATAGATTATTTCTAAATAGATCTGGCGGCAGATTCTTTCTGAATTGAGCCTATCATCCTGGCCGATACAAAATCGTCCAGGACGATGTGTTTTGCATAATGACGGCTGCTTTAAAGAGAATGCCCTAATCAGGGTTTCTGCTTTTGGACAGATCATTCATGACGATATAAATATCGTCCAAGACGATGTTACCAAAAACAGAAATCTTTAGGGAGCAACAGAAAATCTTCCAAGTTACAAATCATCAGGAGCCATACCAAATACAATAGACTCAAGAAAGAAAAAAAAAATACAAACTGACTCAGACCTAGTTTACCCAATCTTGAGCTGATTCTAAATTGCAGTCCGATCGTGTGAACTTGAAATGTTTGTAGAAAATAGTCATAGAGAAATAAGAATTGTTTGCTATCATCAAAATCATAAACCATATATCCGCAACAAAATCATCTTATGCAAGAATTTTTGTTAGGATTGATCTTTCTCAAAAGCTTCAAGTTAGGGCGTGGATTAATGGGCTTCAAGGACGATTTTTTCAACGAGTCGAATATGAAGGGCTTACTAACTTCTGCTTCGATTATGGTTTCATAGGTCATGCCAATGGAGCTTGCATATCCAAGGCTCCAACCCGTGCAACTAAATCTCCCCCTTTACAGTCGACGTCGCCATCCAAAGTGCAAGCAACATCCGATAATGTCCCCCACATACCTACTCCCACTCCTGAGTCAAAGCATACAGCTATTGAAGAGCCCTTTCATAGTGAGGACAAGGATGAATCCTCCCTTGGATCTTGGAACATAGTCACCAGGAAAAGAAAAAGCAAACCTAGAGCTCCTAAAGAACAAGGCACTAGTCCACAAGCTGAACCTCCTACCCTATTTTCGGTCGAGAAGTTAATTACAGCAAATGGAAGAAACTTCCAATATGATTGTGAATTTTTGCAAGCAACAACCAAGAGTATCCAAGTCTCGTTTGGACAAAGAGCTCATCCGACTGGGGCCTTCAAGTGCTTTGGCCAACTCCACTAGGAAGAGGAAGAAGACTTCAACACATTTCACAGGCGGGGACTTGGTCCCCTCAAGTGGTTAATGAGTGACTTCATTGGTTCGGATTGGGTTTGTTGTGCAATACAAACCAATTAAAGGGTCCTCCTTACCACTTGAGGGGTTTTCTTTCTTTCTTTTTGTCTCTGTCTGCGGCTGCTTTTGGGGTGCTTTTCAAGTTATATCCCTTCCCCTTTTGTCTTTGGGAAAAGGAAGATTTTCCCCCACATGTTTGTTTCTCTCCGTGTAACCTTCTTTTTTGGTTTTAATATATTCGATTGAAAAAAAATAAAAAATAGTAAATTCAATATGATATCGATTTCAATCAAATTTGATACGTTATAGATTTCTATGCTGATTTGGGTTTCAACTTTAAATTTAATATGTAGCTTTGATAGAGCACAATAAATTAGTTTTAAATTAGTTTATAATATATTTGGATTTATTTTATTTGAAATTTTATTGAATTATCTTTTTGGATAATTTAAGATTTGAATTTGAATTATTTAGGATTATATTAAATTTAATTTTTTTTTTTTTACTTTGTAATCTTATTTCCATAAGTTAGAATTTATGACTTGTAATTGAATTAGTTAATTGATGACTTGAAATTAAGCATCTCACCTTAGTTTCTTTCGTCTTTCTCTCTCACTCACTCCATAGGGAGCACTAGCTTCTTCACTTCTCTATTATTCCCGCAATGCATTCCTAAATATATCATGTAGTGTTTGGCATACCATAGAGGGTGATGAATTAGTTTAATGGACTAGCTTCTTTGTCAATATTTGTCCATGCTATAAGAACCCTTGCTTATGTAATACTGCACTTGGGCACCGATGCAGCATTCCTTGCAAATTCCTCACTGTATTCAGGTCATACAATGCATCGCTTCTAGGGAACGCCCTAACATATAAAACATTGTTCAAGCATTTTGAATTAAATGGCGCATACTTCTCTCAAAAGTCCATTCATTTAATGGAATTTCAACCCTTCTCTAATTTTTAGCCTTATTGTACTATATTCTACATCCTATAGTCAATGAATTGTATAAAAGTTGTCATGCATACTTCCCAAAAGTCAAAAGAGAAGTTGTCATAAAGTGGAGGTGGAGAAATTGAATATCATTCCAAAGTATTTATGTTTCCTAGTTATGTCATATTTTGATCTACTTGAGGTGATTAAATCTCACGAAGTAACATGCTCTAATCCAAATTGTAGCATTTGGCATACCGAAGAGAGCGGTAAATTTATGTGTCTTATTTTAATTCTTATACCAATTAAAATTTTCCTCTATAATATATTTAAAATATCAAAAAAAAATTCTTTTTTTAGAGATGAATAATTTTATAATAAATTTTAATTAGTTTCAAGAGAATCTTAACCTTAAATATATTCACACAATAATGAACCTTATTAACAATAATTTCCACAAATTATGATGCTATTGCAATAAAAATAAAATGCAAAAAAGAAAAATAATAAGAAAAAAAAAGAGTAAGAAATTCAAATAAATTTAGAGTGATTTGGTTCATCAACCTCCATCCACTGCCTAAGTTCTCTACTCGAGAATTCTACTACCACTCTTTCCTTTTGCTTCTAACAAGACAGAGAAGTCACTCTCCTTCACGAGTAATGAAGAAACCCTATACCCCTTTTTTCCTCTAAAAATAAACCAATCTCTAGCCACACCAACTAGATCCATAAAGTAGAAGAACACCTTTTTTTTTCTTTTTTCCAGTAGAAGAACACCTTAAGATATCTTCGATCTCTAAAATCACAAGTCCAAGAAGCTCTCAATCAAGAGCTCTTAACTTCAAATCAAAGGTGTTGCAACCCGAGCTCCGAAGTTTATGATTTTGATGATAACAAATATTATTGATGACCTCTTTATTTCTCATATTATTTATACTGCATATTTTTTTATGTGTTAAGTAACATTTCAGGTACAACATGTACCGATATTTGAAGATTCAAAGCTCAAGATGGGGTAAAATAAGTTATGCTGAAAGAATCTATAATTTTTAATTATTTATTTTTAATTTTTTGAGTCAAGTCTTATAAGGTGTATGCTAGCCTAGTGATCGTGCACACACACACAAGGGGAGCAAAACTAATTTTAAATATTTTAATTTTTCTGTACATCATACCATATGTACTATACAATCTGGTATTACAGAAATTAATTAAAATATATTTTTTTCTTTAAAAAATAATTTTAAAATACAACTATTCGTACAGTACGAACACCACATCATATTAGACGATCTGTTATATTAGAAACCCCACCGTTCATTAAATTAGGCAAAATTTTGAATTTGAAAAGTTATTATATTTGTACTGTATGAACTTAATCGTATTGTATGATGCTTAAAATATTGCCTAATTTAATTCTGTGATTAATCAATTGAATTTGCTTGATTTTGATATTTTGATCGTACTGTACGATCAACAAAGATGATATTTGGTCATACAACGATTCGTCCTAAACGAACTGCATTTCAGTTGAACTAATCGTACTATACGATTGGTCATTCATACTGATGATCATACAACACTAACAAGCAAAATTGAACGGATCGTACAATACGACTGATCATTCGTACTAATGATCATATAGTATTAATAACAGGTCAATTTCTTCACATCGTATTGGATGATCCTGCGATCGTACTGTACAATCTTTGACGGCTAAATTGAATTTTTAGGATTTTTTAAGCCCTCTATTTAAACTTTCTCATAAGACTTTGTAATAGTCTTTTTGGCATTCATTCAGTTGATTTCTTCTAGAGAAAACTTGAAGAGAGAGCCTTAAGCTAGAGAGAAAAAGGGTGAGGTTTGTGAGAAAGGGAGAAGATCCTTATGGGTTTCAAGGAAGTGTAAAATAAATATCCAGTTCCACATGGTTGCTCAGACAAACTTGCACCTGAGTTCCTCCATATGTCAAGTTTTATCTTGAGGGAAGTTTTTAGAATAAGATCTCTTTGGTATCAAAAGACCCGGCTACTCCGCCGCCTCAAGAAGGGTTAAAGGGATTCGAAGTACTCTACCTTTGAAGGATTGTGGTTCTCTGCCATCTCCAAGAGGGAGAAAAAGGATTCGAGATTTTTTGCCTGTGAAAGGATTCTGGTTCTTTGTAATCTCCAGAAGGAAGAAAAAGGATTCAAGGTTCTTTTCCTGTGAAAGGATTCTAGTTCTCATTTAGATTCACAAAAATGATATGCATATCTTACAGTACAATTCAAATCATAAAATATGACCTGCCATGAATGAAGTGGTTTTAGTTAATTGATATATTTTTCTATATTTCAACTCTCATTTGTATTTTTGTGCATAATTGTTTAATAAATCAACTACAATATATAATAAGACTCAATAAAGCATTGATGTAAATAAAGTGCTAGTAGTTGTTTTTTTATTCAAAGGTGGAGAGAGAGCAAAGTTGACCCTTGGAATGTGTATGAGCAATCACACTTAGACTATATATATGGATGGGAGTCATATGATGCAAAGTCCCACTAACGTTTGCAGCATTTCATGTTTGAATGAGAGCCAATCCTATCAGGATTTCCTCTTATAACGGAAGACGCCATTCTTTTAACTTAAAATTCACTAATCATTGATGCCATATTATTTCTCATAATACTTCATGATTTTATTGTTGCTTTAGGGATTTTACAATTTCCACCAAATTTCATCGAAGTGTAGTACGGCAAGATTTGTCACATGGCAATCCACGTCAACTGAATTGAGTTCTGGAGTGGGCCCAGGATAACCGCTTATAAATCATATTGAGTAGTCCAGTAAAACCACTATGCACTCCTGTTGATTCCATTAACACCAGATTCCATCAATGTATGGATCAATCAGAGGCTACCACGTGGAAACCAAAGCTTCCACATCACTATACCTAAAGACTAAAGTGGGCCCATCGTGGACATATGTCGCCAAATAGATCAATCATGCACTGATGCGTGACACGCCATTTACCAAGTCAAAGCCAACCTTGGTCGCTATATGGCTAAACCAATATAACATCTCCATCTGTCACATTAGCATACCCAAGCCCATGTGGGTACCATAGCCATCTAAGAAAGACACGTGGCCCAAACAAAGGTTGGCATGTGATAGCATTAATTTACCAAGTCCATACTAACTTAAGTCACATCTCAGCTTCACAAGAAGCCACGTCAAAGACCAAAACATTCTAAAATTAATAGATACAACCCTAAGGAAATTAAATATTTAAATGTGAACCACAAGAGTAACTTTAAAATTAAAATTATATCCTTTCTTTGAATACATTTAAAATTTATAAAATTGAAATAATAATGAGAAATTACAAAAAAAAAAGAAAAATCCATAAAATTATAAGAAAATTAAGGTAAATTGCAAAATATAAAATGACATTTTATTCACATATTCAATAAACTTGTAAATATCTAAATTATTCTCATAATTTAACTTTTTTGGAAAATTCAAATTCATTGGGAAAATTCATAAAAACTCTCAAAAAAATATAAATTCCAAATAAAGACTTGTGGATGACATGCTTGACCATTGTTTCAACTTAGGTTTGGCAAACTAAGTTGGCCTTAGAAGCATTCTAATACACTAAAGCTTCATTTGCGACGGCTTTTTATTTCTTCTTAAAGTAGCTTTTTAGTACAAAAATTTAAATTTTTATACTAGAAAGCTATTTTAAGAAGAAGTAAGAAAGCCATCGCAAATGAAGTTTAAGTATCCAACCTTGCTCTGAAAAGTCTTCTAAGGCACCAAGTCATGTTAAAGATTATTAAGTGATATTAAATAGCTCACATATTCATAAACTGGCTCAGGACAAAATGCTCGTGTAAATGAATGATAATCATGTTGATGCACCAATAAGAATACCCATGTACTCAAGGTTCCAAATTGGCAATATTACATTTTAATGCACCCATGGATCTCTAAAGGACCTAAAATGGCTAAATGCTAATTGTTCTCAAAGTGCTAACCACATTGCAATGCATGAATATTCATTTTTGTTTCAATGCGTAAAATGTAGCAGCACTTTTATTAATTAAGAAAATCATAACTTGTATATTATACATACATATTTATAAGCATTCAATAGTTATTTAATTAATCAAATTTTTTTTTAAAAAAAAAGGTAATAACATTCTAGCAAATAATTATATGTTTAGCAGTAATGTTTCAGCTATTGAAGGCCAAAAAAATAAAAAAATATATAAATGACATAAATAATAAAGTAATATAATTAATAAAGGACACCAGTACAACTACTTAAATACCTGCTTATATACATGTATCTAGAATTAGGATTCTTGGCTTATCTATATATACTCCTACTATATCCACTTATGCATGCAACTTGATTAGACAATACAATTCTATTCTTCTCAGTTCACATGGTATCAGAGCAGTCTTCCTCCTTTCCTCATCTCTGAACCCATCGCTCTTGTCTAGTTTCTTTCTTTCTTTCCTCTCCAGCAAGATGGAAGCCCCCTCTACATCTCAGTTCACACATCGTCAAGATTCTGCGAAGGATGAAAGCTACAACATCCCAGCAGCTCTCAAGTTCGTTATATCAAATATCAAGATCATTGTCCACACGCAACTTTCTCCCTACAATTATTCGGTATGGAGACCTCAAATTCTTAAACTATTCAACGCCAATGGTTTCGCCTCTTTTCTTCTTCCGTCGGCTTCCACTCCTGCTCGCTACACAGATCTTCCGGACTGCAGCAAAGAACTCAACCCCAAATACCAAGAATGGGTTCTTGTCGATCAAAATCTAGCGACGGCACTGTGCTCTACGCTTTCACTGGAAATTCTGCCCTACTTCATTCATCTTGAATCTACCTCTGCCATTTGGACAAAAATCGAACGAAGGCTTCAATCCTCCAACAGATCGCGTGTCATACAGCTAAAAAATAAATTGCACAATGTTTAAATGGAGAATCAGACAATGTCGCAATACCTCACACAGATCAAAACCATCGTGGACAACAAGGCTGCTGCGGGGGTGGTTATTGATCAAGAAGACATAATTCTCAATACGCTCAATGGTCTACCACCATCATATAATGCTTTAAAGACCTCCATTAGCATGATATTAAATCCAATCGATCTGGACAACCTTTACTCGTTGTTAATCAGCGAAGAAATTAATATTCAAGCTGAATCTCTTCGAACTGTCTCTGTAGTCGATTCGTTTACAACGTTGTATTCCTACAGGGGCAGGGGACGACTAGGTCGCGGAAGAACCTCAACTCAATCGTCAAGAACGAATCAACACACTAGCATTCAGTGTCAAATTTGTAGTAAATGAGGTCATTCTGCCAACAATTGCTGGCAGCGTCTCAACATTATTGTTAATCCTCCGGAAACACAAGCTCCATAGCCCTCATCTCATGCCCTGGTAGTTGCGAATGATAACTCCAATGCAGACTGATACCTGGACTCGGGTTCTTCGGCACATCTTACAAAATTCCCTAGATAACCTTTCTCAAGCCAGCTCTTACAATGGGTCCGACAATATCACTATTGGTGATGGCAGATCCTTACCTATTGCTCACTCAGGCAATGGTATTCTGCCAACACTGTACAGTAAGCTTAAACTCCATCCTCTTCTTCACGTTCCAAAACTATCTCATAATCTTTTATCCATTTTGAATCTAACTCAAGATAATAATGTATCAGTTTGTTTTGACTCACATGGTTTTGTTATTAAGGACTTGAAAACAAGTCGAACTCTGCTATCGAGCCCAAGTAGCAAAGGTCTCTACCCCGTTCGCTCGACTGCTCCTTCCTCCAGGACTGCACTTGCTGCTAAGCATCAAGACTCGTTTATATGGCATCAAAGACTAGGCCATCCGAACGCTCAAATTGTTCATTTAGTTTCTACCACTAATAAATCTTTGTGTATACCTACTAATTCTTCATTTTGCTCTAGCTGTAAAACCTCTAAAGGCCACGAACTTACGTTTTGTAATTCGTCTGATAGAGCATGTTTTTCATTAGCTGTTATTCATTCAGATGTTTGGGGTCTTTCCCCGATACTTTCACATCAAAGTTTCCTATATTACGTGGTTTTCATAGACGATTTCTCGCGTTTTACTTGAGTTTTTTCCATGCGACATAAATCTGAAGTTTTTTATATTTTTCTTGAATTTAAACATTTTGTGGAAAAACAAACCAATTTTCAGATTAATAAATGTCTGCGATCTAACGGATGCACTGAATATGTGAACTCTACCTTCAGACACTTTCTCACTCAACAGGGTATTCAACATCAAACTTCTTGTCCCTATATGCTAGAGCAAAACGGTTTGGTGGAGCTCAAACATAAACACCTAATAGAGACCACTCGCACTCTATTGCACAGTGCCTCACTTCCTCACTCATTTTGGTCTGATGTTGTTCTTATAGCATCATATCACATTAATCGCCTACCTTCTTCCACAACTAACTTCACTTCACCTCTTTATTTTCTTTTTCACAAATTACCTGATTATGCCTTCCTCAAAATCTTTGGATGAGCTTGTTTTCCCTGGATCCCCCCAACTAAAAGGCACAAGCTTGAATCTCGCTCTCGGCCATGTGTCTTTCTTGGGTACTCAAGCATCTAAAAAGGCTACAAGTGTCTTGATCCCACAAACAACAAAATATTCATTTCAAGACATGTAGTCTTTGATGAAACATGTTTTCCCTTCCAACAACACATCTCGTCATAGTTACCACAGAATTCTACATCCCTTCCTTCATCTCTCCTTGTTTCTCACCCTACCACATACCATCAAAATCAACTTAATAAATCTGTCAAACACACTCCTACTTCTCGGCCAACAAATCAGCAATACTCAGCAACAACAAATTCCATTTCCTCAACTGAATTGTCAAACTCTCACACTATTATTCCATCTTCCAAAATTCCTTCAATTTTGATTCAATCCCTAGCCATTCAACCACCTACTTCGGGCCATCCCATGACTACAAGACTTAAAACTGGTTCTCTCAAACCAAGTCAAAAACTCAACCTGCTCCACATTCAAAATCATTCTCAATTCTCTCCATCGTCTGAACCTCCGCTGTCTGAACCCAATAATGACCATGAAGCAAGCAAATATTCTCAGGGGAGAAAAGTCATGGCAGATGAATTATATGCTTTGCAATGTCAAGGTACATGGCAGTTGGTACCACCTCCTCCGGATACATCTATACTTGGCATCCGTTGGACTTTCAGAACAAAATACAACTCTGACGGTATCATTGAAAGGTTTAAAGCTCGATTAGTCGCACAAGGCAATAACCAATAATATGGAATCAGTTATTTGGAGACTTTCAGTCCTATAGCTAAATTTCCTGCTATAAGAGTTCTTCTTACGATTGCTCCTACTAACAAATGGCATGTACATCAAATGGATGTAACAAACGCGTTCTTACATGGCAATCTTGACAAAATCATCTACATGAGACAACTAAAAGGCTTTGAAGATGAGATTCATCCCGATCATGTATGTCAACTTAAGAAAGCGATCTACAGCCTCAAACAAGCACATCGACAGTGATTCAACTCTTTTTCCACATACCTATACACTCGGTTTTTCTCATGGGAAAGCAGATTCATCTCTCTTTGTTCTTCACAAAGATAATATTCATATCTATATAGCTATCTATGTGGATGACATACTTTTAACAGGCAATAACGCTTCCATGATCGCTAATATCATCTCTCAGCTGAACAATCGGTTCTCCATGAAACATCTCGGTCTTGCCAACAACTTCTTGGGAATTCAACTTAAGACAGATAATAAATCCTATTTCCTATCTCAAACAAATTACGCCACTTCAATTCTTAAGCTGGCTGGCATGAGCAAAAGCAAAGCACTGTCCAACCCGTCTTGTACCAAGGTTCCAGACATTATTCCTACAGCAAACTTGCTAACCAATCCTAAGCTATACAGACAGATCACGGGCTCTCTGCAATGCCTCACATTAACAAGGCCAGAAATCTCCAATGTGGTCAATTTACTTTGTCAAAATATGCACAATCTAACCTCCACAATCTAACCTCTCATCACTTCTATTTACTTCATCGCTTATTAAGATACATCTATGGCACGCTTTCATTTGTCCTTCCTATTTTGTAGGGTACTCTGGAGCTAAAATCATTCTCAGATGCAGACTGAGCAGGTGACAAGGCAACAAGGAAATCTACCTCCGGCTACTGCACCTTCTTAGGCAACACTCATCTCTTGGAGTGTCAAAAAGCAACATACAGTAGCTTGCTCCTCAACAGAAGCTGAGTACATGGCCATAGCATCAGCTCTTACTGACATTATCTGGTTGAGAAGACTTCTGCTCGACTTCAATATTCAACTCACCTCTCCTACAAGCCTACACTGTGATAGTATGTCTTCTATAGCACTCGCCAACAATCTTGTCTTCCATGCACGAATGAAACATATTGAAATCGATCATCACTTCATTCGTGATCACATTCTGTAGCAAAAAGTCAACATCTTTCCAGTTTCTACCAAAGATCAAATAGCAGATATCTTCACCAAACCGCTCTCGACCAAAAGATATCATTGGCTTCGTGACAAGCTTATTGTCCATTCCGGTCCATTAGCTTGCGGGGCTATAATAAAGGACACATGTACAACTACTTAAATACCTGCTTATATACCTGTATCTAGAATTAGGACTCTCGACTTGTCTATATATACTCCTACTATATCCACTTATGCATGCAACTTGATTAGACAATACAATTCTATTCTTCTCTGTTCATAATAATAGTACTTAAAAAACAATATTATATTCTTAAGATTAAGCGACCAACTAGAAATTAAGAAGCAGAATCCTAAGTGAGAAAGAATGAAGATATGGAACTGAGAAGCATTTTCAAGAAGAAGATTGTGAGCAAGAAGCTCCTAGCACCAGTAAAAACGTTTATAAAATAGCGAGGGATTGAGCATGAAGTGAAGAAGCACCACGAAGTGACTAGCTCCAATGAGAGAACTAATGAGTAATGACTTGATTGTTAGCAGATAACACAACTCTGGAACGATCCGCGTATGACCCACCAGAAAAACGGTTAAATGCCATCCTGGACTGTACAAACAATAGGCACTCAACTGTTCTTGTATAGAGACTTTAGTATAAATACGTGTCACCTGTTATGAAATAAAGCAAAAAAGTATTTCGTGTTCTTTCTCTCTTTGGTGTGCTTGGTTTATCTCTGTGCTTGTAGATTAACATTGATGACTACCAAAAAAGCAAGGAGAAACAAACGATAACTAGTTATTGTGCTAAATACTGAATCGAACCATAAAAACTAAATTAGAATTTCACTTTGAGCAAGAATTGAGGGCACAACGCTATAATGTGGTTTAATGAAGAGGTGTATATCGGTGAGCTTGCACTTCACAATTAAGTAATGTGCAGAATCAATGAATTGCTTCACTTCACTCTTATAGCACGCTTTCAATAGTGCTTTTAACAACACTGGCTGCAACATACCCATTCAAAATGTCTAATATCACTAATTGAGTTGCGGCAAGTGCCTACCAAATAAAGCCTAAGAAAATACTAAACTGATGCATACTTTGCATAGAGAAGCAATTCAATTTCATAAAATCCAATAAGTACCTCAACTTTTCTCATTTCAGCTTCAGTTTTTGCTTTTTGATGGTTTTCCCAAGCGTCAATTTTGATTTCTTCCCGTTTAAACCTAAAAAATATATGTTCATGATGAATTTGTATTACAATACATGATAACAACTGTTACTTGCAATAGGAGTGTGAACTTGGGCAGCTACCAAGACCACTGAATTAAGATTAGAGCATCATAAATGGCAAACCGAGTTCTTTTGTATACCTGGCTAAATATTTGGCCTTTTCAGCCTCTTCCCAAGCTGCAGCACGAGCCTCTACAACATTCTTGGATTGCTGTTCTACTGAATTCATATTCAAGGTGGCAGATGCATCTGTTTCTTCTTCCTCCTTGCTCGCCCAGGCAGTAATGTTCATCTTACCCAACTGTGTTCCAAGTACCATTATCTCCCTTCTAGTTCTGATTCTTAGCTCCTTTTCAGACAATGCTTTATCCCTATTGAAATCAGCAGATTCAATTGTAGTTGCAGTTCTTGGGGGTGTAGATGGTCTGGAAGAGGTTGGGCTCCTTGTAGGTGTTGTTGCTCTCACGGGAGTTCCAGTTTGAGAGGGCTCTTGGCTAGCAATGGGGGTCATTTCAGTGCCCATATCCCTCATGGAAACAGATTTTACTGTTGTTGGGGAAATACTGAATGTAGTTCCAATGACAGCAGATGCTGAAGTATCACGCTCGCTAAGACTAACTGCACAAAGTTAAGTATCGAAATCAAGTCCCCACAACCATGAACGTTGATGAAAAATGCAAGATCCGCCAAAATACAAATTAAATCAATATCAGACTCATTTCAGAATGTTAAAAAGTAATTTTAAGACTTGGTTACTATTGAAGTGAAAAAAAGAATCTTAGGCCGAATATATAGCAGAAGATAAAAATTAACACATTAAGAAAAAAATCAAAGATTGATTGTTAAAACCAAAATAGAACTTATGAGGCACACTTTTCCTTTTACAAAGTTGGATTGGGGTGGGCTAAGAAAGCACAGGGAAGACGAGATGATTTCTATATCCCTTTTTTTTTAATTTTGTTAAAAAGCAATTACCTGAAGTCATCCAAATAAGTGAAGCCCCAAATTTTGGGTTATAAATTGGCAAATGCCTCGTGTTATTCCCTCGGCCGTCCCATGCATATTTAATGGAAATTGAAAGAATTAAGGATAATAAAAAAATACATTCTCACAATAATTTATAAAGATACTTCTCATAATAAGAATTATAAAATTTAAATAACAAATATTTGTTGTCAACATAATTCGCTCATGCTTATGTTCTACATTAGTAAGAGAGCGTACACCAATCCCTCTCCAAACTATGGAAAATGTCATTTAACCTTTAAAAAAATACCTCATTAAAAACCAAAATGAATTTTTTTAAACCTTCCAATTAATATTAATTAAAAGAACAAAAAATCTTAAAATCTCGCGTGCTTATAATTGAATCAAGCGTCTCAACAAGACAAATCCAACAAACTCATATATGTCAATGGTGGAAAATGGAGCGTACAATAGTACATGACGCGGCGCACATACGGCGCTGTTTGCGCCATGCATGGGTAACGGCATATAATAGCTTGTATTTTGATTTTTCTATTTTTTTTTCTGGAGTCATTATAACTCCAAAGTGCAATCCATCCTTGCCATGGTATTTTGATTGAAGTATTTTACTTACATTAAATTTTTTATAATTTTTGGACACCGGTGAAAATCCTTGAGGAATTGGTACTTGTCGGTACAAGTTAGGATTTCGAGATTGTCAGGTGTCCATTTTGCAAAACGATTTCACCAATATTTTTTAAATAATATGTTTTATTTTATGGATATTTTTCTGTAATTTTTAAATTACTGAAATGATTTATATGAACTTTATACTAAAGAACTAATTAAATTAAATATTATATTAATATTATATTATTATTTTATTAAAATATTTGAAGTTATTATAAAACTTTATTAAAACATGATTTCCTTAAAGCATTTCGGCAACAGAGACGTTTTAGAGAGAGAGAGAGAGAGGAATGTGAGGAAAGAGAAAGAAGGAAAACCTAGGATTTGAAGGCCGAGGTGCGATTTTCATCCCTCAGATCAGTTGGGATAATTGCTCGACTCGCTGTAAGGAATCCATACCCTAATTTTAATTTCTAAAATTTTGTGTTTTTGACATTTTTCTGATCAAATTGTGTTTCCGTTAACGAAAAATGTGAATAACTTTATATTGGCAAAATTTTCACAACGTAACTTTTTGTATTTTATAGAGATCATGATTATGAATATTTTGAATATTTCTTTGAGATTTTCACCAAATGATTTTGAAAATATTGCAATTTTTGTCTTATCCGAAATATATTTTGACCTCTAAAAATAATGTAATACAAGAAAAGTCTTAAAATATCATTTTATATAATTCCTAGTATTTTGAATATTTTTTGAAATTGTGCATTTTTGCCTAATATGATTTTTATTGTCTACCATTATGATATTTTTGCATCTTCATAATTAAGCTCAATTATAAATTATTTGCTGCAATGTATTGAAAATATATGTTGATATGTGCTTGAGTAATAACTGATCGTTATTATTGTTATAGTATCATGATAATAATATGTGTGTGTGAAACAAATAAGTAAAGACTGGTTAACCAATTGGTTGGAGACTGATTGACCTGTATAGGATAGTGCGCCGACGGGCTTTCCTTTAAATAATGAGGTTTGGTATTATCTTTTATTAATTCACATGATAGATTAATTGGGAGTTATAAGGAAATTACTATTGTGCCGACGCGCAAAGAGTGACGACTCTATTTACTGAGTCAACGGTTTACTAACACTGAAAAATACCGTGATAGTCAAGACTTCTACTTGTTTAACGTGACTACTGCAATACATGTTTTGAGGCATTATTCTTATATTGTACGGATTTATTGTTCCTGCACGAATTTATTGTTATTGCATTATTCTACTATTTCTGCCACTAAATTGTTATTGTTACTGATATTATTTGATACTAATAATTCACTGTACTGATACTGAGCATGTGATATATTGAGCATGTGATGTATAGAATTATTGAGCATGTGATTGAGATATTGAGCTTGAGATTGAGATACTGATTTAATGCTGATAGATAATAACTGAATAGCATGTGAACACTCGTATATGATTTTACTACATTAATTTGATTTCAACTGTCTTTACCAATATTTTGATTCAAAGCTTTATCTTATTTCTTTACTGATTTGTATTACGAATATGACGATTGCTTTATAGATTTGATACTTGTACTAGTTTACTGCTTTACAAACTTCCGTATTGTAATATTTTAGTGTTTATAGATTCTACTACTATATGTGAATTTTATGATAATGACATGAATCCTTTAAGAAATTATGTTAATGCTTGGGCGTCCATTGGAAGCGACGCGTTGTATGGCCTGAATACAGTGACAAGTGTGCAAGGGCCACTGCACCCGCACCTGCACCCGCGCCCGGGTGCATTGTTAAATAGGCAAGGGTTCCCACATCAAGGATGGATGTGGGCAAAAAAGCTAGTCCATGAAACTAAAATTAGGATAGGAACTTGGAATATAGGTTCCCTTACAGGAAAATTAATGAAAGTAATAGATATTATGATTCATAGGAAGTTAAATGGGTTGGAGAGAAGGCTAAGGAAATTGATAGTTTAGGATTTAAACTTTGGTATTCGGGTAGGAGTCGTACTAGAAATGGTGTAGGTGTTATTATAGATAATGGTTTAAAGGATAATGTTATAAAAATTAATATGATTGGAGATAGAATTATAACTTTAAAGATTGTTATTGATGATAAGATCGTTAATATTATAAGTGCTTATGCTCCTCAAGTAGGTTTGGATATGAGTTCTAAATTAATTTTTTGTAATGACTTAGAAGAATTAAAACAAAAGATACCTTTTGAAGAAAGAGTTTTTATTTGAGGAGATTTAAATGGACATGTTGGTAGAGAGGTAGATGATTTTAAAAGCATTCATGGTGGCCATGGATTTGGAACTACGAATGAAGGTGGCAAAACCATATTGGATTTTTATTTAGCTTATGATTTTTCAATTGCTAATACCTTATTTAAGAAAAAGAATGAGCATCTCATCACTTATAAAAATGGATATAGTACAACCCAGATTGACTATTTTCTTATTAGAAAATTAAATCGTTTAGATTGCAAAGATTGTAAAATTATTCCGAGTTAAAATTTATGTACCCAACATCGATTATTAGTTTTGGACTTTAAGATAAAGGGGCATAAAATAAAAAATAAAGTAAAATGATTTTCTAGGATTAGATGGGGGCATTTAAAGAATATTAACAAAAATATTTTTGGGAATAAGATTTTATATCTTAAGATTTTGTTATGTGGGAAAAAATGGCTAGTGATATTAAAAATATTGCAAAAGATGTCCTTGGAGTATCAAAGGGAAAAGCTCCTAATAGTAAAAATAATTGGTGGTGGAATCCAAATGTGCAAGAAAAGATTAAAAATAAGAAGCTTTGTTATAAAAATTGATTTTGATTTTAAAAATTTTAATAATTGCGAAATATATAAAGTGGCTCGTAAGGATGCTAAGAAAGCAATATGCGATGCAAAGACATTAGCTTTTAGTGATTTATATAATAAATTAGATACTAAAGAGGGAGAAAGATATTTGTATAAGTTAGCCAAACAAAGAGATATGAGTAGTAAGGATTTAGTTCAAGTGCAATGTATTAAGGATGAAGATCAAAAAATACTTTTCTTAGAAGATGATATACAACAAAAATGGATGAGATATTTTGCTAAACTTTTAATGAAGATTGTGAAAATAAGATTGACTATAGTGACCTTAGCACCCTAAATGAAAATAAAGATTTCTGTTTTTATCGGCGTATTAGTAAAACTGAAGTTCGAGAGGCTTTAAAGAAAATGAAGGGTGGAAATGCTTAGGAGATGAAGGAATTTCATGGCTTATTAAACTTTTTAATAATATTTTGAAGACTAAAAAGATGCCAGATGAGTGGAGAATGTGTGTGTTAATTCATATTTTTAAGAATAAAGGTGATGCAAAAGATTGTGCAAATTATAGAGGTATTAAGTTAATGTGTCATACTTTAAAACTATGGGAGCGAGTTATGGAGCATAGGTTGCGGCGTGATACTAATGTTTCTCAAAATCAATTTGGATTCATGCCGGGTAGGTCGACTATGGAAGCCATACATTTATTAAGAGGTTTAATGGAGAAATATAGAGAAAATAAGGAGGATCTACATATGATATTTATTGATTTAGAAAAAGCATATGATAAAGTTCCAAGAGAAGTGTTATGGAGAGTTCTTGAAAAAAAAGGAGTAAATAATTCTTAAATTCAAATCATTAAAGATATGTATGCAGGAGCTATTACTTGTGTTCAAACACAAGGTGGATTGACCAAGTATTTCCCTATTTCGGTTGGGTTACATCAACGATCAGCCTTAAACCCATATCTTTTTGCTTTAGTCATAGATGATCTCACTAGACATTTGCAAGAGGATGTACCTTGGTGTATGCTTTTTGCTGATGATATTCTTCTTGTTGATAAGACTAGAGAGGGAGTTGAAGGTAAACTTGAATTATGGAGGTAAACCTTAGAGTCTAAAGGTTTTCGCTTAAGTAGATCTAAAACGGAATATATGGAGTGTAATTTTAGTAGTAATAGACCTAGTGAGGGGATTGTGACTTTGGGCGATCAAGTCATTAATAAGAGTACACGTTTTAGATATCTTGAATCTATTGTTCAGAGTGATGGTGAAATAGATGGGGATATTATCAGTAGAATTCAAGTTGGATGGTTGAAGTGGAGGAATGCATCGGGCTTGTTATGTGATAGAAATGTACCCCTCAAACTTAAGGGAAAATTCTATAAGATGGTAGTGAGGCCTGCAATGCTTTATGGTGCCGAATGTTGGCCATTAAAAGAGAAGCATAATACTAAGTTAAGTGTGGCAGAGATGAGGATGCTCAGGTGGATGAGTGGCTTTACCCTTAGAGATAAGATATGAAATGAGCATATACGTGAAAAGGTTGGAGTAGCTCCAGTAGAAGATAAGATTAGAGAGAGTCGCCTTAGATGGTTTGGTCACATAAAACGGCAGCCTTCCGATGACCCAGTTAGGAGAGTATAGTAGAGGTATTAGATTTGACTTATGTTAAGAAAGGTAGGAGTAGACCTACAAAGACTTGGTTAGAAAATATTAGGAATGCCCTTTCCTTATTAGATTTAAACGAAAATTTGACTTTTAATAGAACACAATGGAGAAAAAGGATTCATGTAGCCGACCCCACGTAATGGGATAAAGGCTTGATGTTGTTGTTGTTGTTGTTGCATTGATTCAATGGTCATATAGATACAACTGCTATGATTTGATTGGTAACATGCATATTATTTCTTTATCGTGCTTTGAATTCAGTTGTAGGTTTTGATAACCCGCTGGCCTTTTTAAGCTCATTATATGTGGTTAAATGATTTCATGTCATTGCAGGGGAGCAGGAGAGTGAGACTGGTCTGAATTCTTCAAGTTCTATTTCTTTTTATTATAGTCATGAATAGTGTATATAATTTTTTGAAATGAATATAGATGTGTACATATATGATTTATAGTATAGAATCTATTTTGTTGTTTATTACTGATAGATGATATAAAATAGTTCTGATAATTATTTATTTAAAGAATAAATGAATAATTTTTTCAATTTAGATTCTAAGGCATCACACAGCACATTACGCAAGGCACAAATTGTGCACAATATTTTGTTAACATGTTATAAATTTCAAATTATAAATTATAAATAAATTTTTTTAGGTTTATATATTAATTTAATAATTAACTATTAATTAATTAAATATCAAATTAATAAAATATTAAAAATTTAAAGGATTTAACTTTTTAAAGGATTTAAAGCTATCATTTTTGCTATTTGGCGGGATTTAGACTAAATTATGCTTAAACCCTACTCAAATCTATTGATGTGAGTTTTTGTAGGATTTAAAATTGACATTTTTGTTGTTTAACAGGATATTTATGCTTAAAGTTTATTTTAATCAACCTATTGTTTGTTATTTAATGGTATTTAATATTAATAAATATATATTTATTATTTTATATTATACACCATATTTAAAATAGCACGTGTCGTACTGTTCGCTATGCACCATAGCTCCACGAGGAACTTTGCACCGTGGTGCACCATTCACCATTGACAAGTATGAACGAGCCTAAGATTGCTTGATTTTCAAATCATTAAGACTTAAATGTTTAAGAAATGGTATAAGACCGAGGGAATCAATAAAGGCTATCGGATATAGTGTTTTAGATTTTGGTTGTATTTATGGGGCGTGTCATTTTAAAAAATCTATAAATAGAACATTACTCTCTACATGAAGGGAGCTTAGAGTCTGAAGCTTGAACTTGGGCTTAAGATTTAAGAGAGCATAGAGGCTCTAAGGATTTCAGAGCACCACCGCCAAATCATCATCTAAAAGTCAACAAACCACTGATCGACCACTATCGTTGAAACAACACCTGACCGTCGTAGTTGGACAACCACATGATCGTCACCATTGGAACACTGCCATTGAACCACCACCATTGGAACATCAACTGACCAGTGTCATTGAACCACTACCTGAACGCCACCATTGGAAAACTGTCCAACCTTCAATAAACCATCACCTGATTATAGATCTTAAATTTCAGCCAAATTTAAGATGTCCTAACCATAGGAAAACAAATTATTTAATACATACAATCCAAAAAGAAATCTCTAAACAATCTCTACATTCCAATTTCCCTCCTAAACTTCTCCTAAAACCTTCCTAATCTACTCTTTTGAACTAGGCGGTTTGATCAGCATATGAAACAGGCGGAACTTCTCCGCCCCTGTTGTCTGTAAGCCAGTCCTGTATGAACCGAACTAATAAATTAATAGGTAGAAAACAAAAAATTTTGATCACTTTTTCAGAATTTGAAAGTTCTCTACCTAATGCATGCAGGGATGTCACTATTTGAGTAAATCTAGTGTACATGTGTGAGATGGTTTCATTAGATTTCATGCAAAAGAATTTATAACATGCAATAAAATGTTCAATTTAGATTATTTGACCTCACTAGTACATTCATATGTAATACATAGTTTATCCCAAATGTCCTTGCTCGTGGTACAGGTAGAAACTCTCATGTTATCTTCAGACTTAAGAGCACAAAAAAAATAGTTCAAATATTTTACATTTAATTGAGTTAAATTCGTATCCTCATTTCTCCATTCATTAAACGGTACTTCAGTTTTGATGCCATTAACAAAACGAAAGGGTGCAGAATAACCTTCTTGTACCAAAAGTCACATGTGAAAATCAATAGATTGCAAGAAAGTGGATATGTGAATTTTTCAAAAATCAAACAATTTATTATTAAATAAAGGTGGACGAGTTATAGAATAACCATCCACGATGTTTCTATAACCGAAATGTGCAATGGATCATTTTTCTCAGGGTTTTCTAAAAAGCTAATTGTGAGAACCGCTCTGATACAAATTGAATGTTCGATGTAGAATGTTAAACCTCGGTGAACTATCCCTAGGCACACCAAGAGGGGGAGTGAAATTGATTTTTTTAAAAAATTACTTTAACACAAAATAATTTTTGAGATTTTTTTAATACTTAAAAAAAATAATATTATTCCCCGATGCGAAAGAAAATAAATGAAACAAGATTTATAACTATGGTGATGATGAGTTACTTTAATCAATATATCATCAAACAGATAATTTTTAACATGCAATTTCCAAAAAATTAAAGCATCGAAAAATAAATTATAAAAGTAAAACTCGGAATGAATACATTGGAATTTTATAATGGTTCGGTCAAATAATGACCTACGTCCACTCCCCAGAGTACTCTCTGAGTATTGCACTAAAACTTTCGTATCTCACCTTTAGCCCCATCAACTAGGCGGAGAAGTCCTTATAATTATTTTCACCAACCTGATGCGTCAGAGAACCTTGACCTCTTTTTCACCCTCCTGGTGAAGGCAAAGAACATAGCAATCATTTTTCACCCTCCACGTGAAGGAAAAAAACCTCGACGGTCTTCGAGCTGATGATCTTCTTCCCAAAACCACCCAAAAAACCAAGCAAGACACTTGGATGAAATAAGAAAAAAGCTTGCTCGGAGCAACCGTGTGAAAACCCCTCACACTCATCCCTCACACACAAACTCTCCTTTATCCTTTACAAAGCTCTTTAAGATCTTTTATCTAAGCTCTCTCTCTAGAAAATTCAACAACCAAAGACTTGAAACAAGTCTATTAAGGGAGCTTAAATACAAGGCTTCACAAAAAATCCTAATAATTCAATTTTGTCAACACTAGTCGTACAACACAATTCCAAATCGTACAGTACAATTAGTTCAAATAGCCATGTTAGTATTATACGAAGAATAAGGCGTTGTACGATCAATTCAAGTATTTTATCTGATCATCCAGTATGATATAAAGCATCGCCTAGTATGATTAGTTCAATCGAATTGGATTATCATCATGTATGATTGGCAGCAAATAATTTTCATCCCATATAAAGATTGGGTCGTACAATATGATTGGTCAAATCGTACAGTACGATCTGACTAGATAAAGTTATCCAAATTCGATCCTCTAATTGCAGTAGTTTAGGCAAGATTTGATGATATTGTACAATACAATATGTATCATATGGTATGATTAGTATAAATTTTGAATTTCAAAATATTGCCTAAAATATGATTTGGCAACTGAAATCTTGATATTAACTGATTGTCCTGTACAATCTAGATCATATAATACGATGAGTTCAAATAGCTTTAATTATTTTAATTAGCCGTTATAATAATTTTCTAATAGCTAATTGCACAGTACGATTAGTTCAAAAAATTACACTTCTAATTTTCACACTTTCTCACTCCCCTAAGTATGTGTCTGTACAGTCACCAAGTTTAGCATCCACCAAATACAAGACCTTAACTCAAGAAATGTATAAATAAATAAAAGTAAAAATATATACTCTTAAAGACAATTAAACTTATTCTACCCAGTATTAAGTTGATCATTTTGTGCGGTGTACGGCGGACCTAAAATGTTAGTGCACAAGAACAAATATTCAATAATAATAATAACAAGAGATGACATAGTAGACAACCCAATAATATTTTTTATCTTCAGAATCACATAATGTGGGTCCAGATTTGCGACACTATCACCATCAAACCTTTGTCACCCAACTATGAACCTCTGACCACTGTCACCCGATTACGATCGTCCGACCTCAGTCTCCTGACAAGGCCATCCGATTCCCATCGCCTAGCTAAGGAATCTGACCCTAGTCGCACAAATAAAGTCCTCCAATCATCAATCGATTATGATCCTCTAACCTCTATTGCCCGACTATGATCCTCCGACCACAGTCACCAGACAATGATCATCCAACCACCGTTGCTTAAATATGATCCTCCAACTTATATCATGGCACCAAAATCTCTTGACTACATTACTTTATCCTAAAGCCTTCTTCTTACCATTGTCACCTAGCTACACTGACACCTGTTGGCTTCAACACCTATCATCGCTAACTTTCATGCTATTGTTTATAAGATCGATGCTAACCATCGACATGAACTCTAACTCCCAACATCAATATGGAGGTTTTTGTTAGACTTATTAGTCTCTAGTCTCATCTCCTCGAAGCGGTAAGACCAAATAAACAAGAAAATGGCATCTTAAATCTAAATCCCATGGCTCAAGGTTCTAACAATTTTAACCACATAATATGTTATATGTATTATATATTTTCACATTGAATCAGTGTCTTCCCTAGAGGAAGAGCAACATTGCAATCAATAACAAACACTAATGAAATCATTTTAACTTGGACAAGCTCCATGGTTGTTTCATTGCATGGGTTTTACAAATAAGAAATCAGGTATCCCTTACTAATCCTTTCTTATATGTGCATGTGTTGGATTTTTGGATAAAGCTAAAATTTAAACTCATTATGTCTCTACTTTCATAAATATTCTGGCTCACAATATAGTGGAGTAAAATTTTCATATACAAATAAATAATGTTTTATTATTTTTTCAGTCTAGATAACCTCTAAACACATTTGTACAACCATAAGCTCTAAAACCCATATGATTGAAAAATAAGGATGATCTACTAATTTTATGCTATTTGCAAGGAGATACCTTCAAGTGTACTGCAAAGCCAAGCATGCCATTATATTTCACAGCATTTCCAAGCTATGTTTTGTATGTTAGACTTTAACATCTTTTAAGCATCATGAATTTCAAACCGCATAATGCTAAGTTGTTATAGATTGAGTGACAATTATCATTTCCCTGGCAAAAGCATGTATTAATGCATTCAAAATGGAAAGTTCTCCAATTCAGAAACGGATCAAAGGTAACTTGTGCAAGAAACCACCGGGTATGCAAAGACAACAAAATAAGATATATATGCTTTTAAAAGTTTACTTGGGTAAGCAGACTACGGACAATTTACTTACTTGCAGTATCTGGCACAGAGTCCTCAACCATAGGAGCCGACTTCATGCTCCAGTCCACAAGAGAGTAAGCCTCCGGTACTCCAGTTACCCCCTTCTTCCTGACCATCTCCTTCCTTCCCTGGTACAGATCGATCTTCTTAGTGCCCGGCTCCTCCGTTACTTCTAAAATCACCTTCGATGCCACAGCCTGCTGCTTGCCACAATACCCTATTAACCCGGTCTTCTTCTGCTGCGCCGCCCAACCTTTCCCTTGCCTTATCGAAGTAGGGCTCGCGATCCACTTCTGCGCGTCATCCCACTTAGAAGGTGCCGGCTTCGAGAACGACGGCATGAGAACCGACCGATGATGCTGAGCACGCTCCGCTCTCTGGAACTCGAACCCCGACAACACGCTCTCTGTGTCCGGCGAATCTTCTTCCTGTGATGGAATCTTAGAACTCAGGCTCACAATTTCCACATCCTTGCAGTTCTCCACTGTGCTCGTACCTAACAAAACGAAACTTCATCACAGATCAGGCTATAGAGCTCACACGAAGCAAATCAATAAAGATGCATTGAGATCTCACGTCGGTTCTCTGCCTCTCCGATGTCAGATGTTAGGGAAAACCTCGCCTCGAGCTCCTCCTTCTCAACCTGCCTCCTCTTTTCCACTCCGAGAAGCATGGCCCTGAGTTTACCTGGTGAAAACCCGCCACCCTGCAGCACGAAATAGGATGAGCTCGTCAGCGTCCAGGAAGAATGTACCAGCCGACAACAATGGCAGGAAATCAAACGGCAAACGGGAACCTCTCAGATCAAATATTGTTTTCTGTGATAGCATTGGGTAAAGAGAAAGCTGAGATCGGAGGTGTGTGTCCGAGAAACAGAGAAGATTGGAGGATTTTTACCGTAGGTGAATGTTGCTCAATCCGTTCGTAGTCCATTGGGAATTGAGAGACTTTCAACCTCCGCAAGCAACTGGGAAGACAAGAAGGACAGCCGGAGATGGAAGGTCGAAGGTAACCTCGCCGCTGCTCACCGCCGCAATAGTGTGACCAGAGTAGTATTATTACTAATACACTGAACGGAATACCATGGACATCCGTTTCCTGGATATTACAATGATGCCATTGCTGAAGCCGTTGGTCAAATCTATGGTCTGACCGGTCGACCTGTTGCTACTTGGATGAATATGTTGTCCTCGCACGCCTGTAAGGCGTGAAGTTTATATTGATTTTATCAAATTTAAGGGTAACAATATCGCGCTCTTCGATAAACACCTAACATGATTTTGATAATTCCTCTTACCTGGACCATTACAAGTATTAGTGTGGCGTGGCGCATGTGCACATTCTAAATGGAATTGGGTTTATTCCAGTTTGATATATGTCCATAGTGGTGGATGCATGGAGCTGACATCTTGATCTGTGGTGTCAGATTTAAATTTATTTTATAGGCTACATCTGATTGTATTAATAAGTTTGGCAATTTAAAGCAAGAGAATCAATTAAGAAATTTAATAGGTGTGAAGAGCATGTGAGAAGCTAAAAGTTCACTATATCAACAATAAAAAAGGCCAAAATTTTAAGACAAATAGGTTTTATGTTACTTTTACAAAGAGGAGAACGAAATTTAAAAAATATTAAAACGAGCATATGCTGATTGGGTTCGGGCATATTAGGCTTGTTCGGAATATCCCAAGTTTTTTTTCGTTTTCCGAGTTAGCTTCGACGTATTTAGTTAAATTTGGTTAAAAATTTTAAATGATTTGTGAATAAAATTAATTGTTTAGAATTATAATTATATTTCATAAGCTAAATTTAATATAAAAATTATATTTCATTTAATATAAAAATTATATTTCATTTAATATAAAAAATATATAATTACTAAAAATTTGTGTTATAAGTAAAAGGTAATAGTTATAAATAGTTTAAATTTATAAAAAAATATATTTTTTAATTGATATAAAATATATAATTACTAAAAAAGTTGTGTTATAAGTAAAAGTTAATTGTTATAAATAATTTAAATTTATAAAAATTATATTTAACTTTATATTAAAAATGTAATTACTAAAAATATGTATTATAAGTAAAACTTAATAGTTATAAATAATTTAAATTTATAAAAATTATATTTCATTTAATATTAAAAAATATAATTACCAAAAACATGTATTATAAGTAAAAGTTAATAGTTATAAATAATTTAAATTTATTAAAATTATATTTCATTTAATATAAAATATATATAATTACTAAAAAATGGATTATAAGTAAAAGTTAATAGTTACAAATATTTTAAATTTATTAAAATTATATTTCATTTAATATTAAAAATAAAATTACTAAAAATATGTATTATAAGTAAAAATTAATAGTTATAAATAATTTAAAATTATAATTTAATTTAATATAAATAAATATAATTACTAAAAATATGTATTATAAGTAAAAGTTAACGGTTATAAATAATTTAAATTAAAATAAATTTATGTAAAATGATTTATTTTAACTAAATTGATTTATTTTATCTAATGATTTAAATGAATATTTTTGTATAATTATTTATAAATAACTTAACTTTTAAAATATGTATAATTATTATAAAATTGAATAATGTATGTAAATATTATTAAAAAATTATATAAAATAATATTAATATTATAATTGGTGATTATATATATATATATATATATATATATAATATATATATATATATAATATATATATATATATATATATATATATATATATATATATATATATATATATATATATATATATAAACGTTTCAATTTGCAAAAAAAAAACCTTTAGCAAGTTCGTTAGCAAGTAGCGAGTCCTCTCTTTAAGGTGAAAAAGTCAAGCTAGTCCCGAAAGCTAGATTCCCAATTCGGTGTGAAAAGCATAGGTCCAGCTTGTTTTAGCCAGGATTCTTTTATAAACCATTCTCGTATTCCACTCGAAGGGATATGCGTTATAGCTGTGGATGTAGCCTAGCCTGAATTTAAATAGGTAGGAAGAACGAGGCAATAGTTTGATTCTAAAGGCAATAGTTTTGTTGTTTTTATTGAAGTTGAAAAGCGAGCGGATATGATTAGGAGCGAGACTTGAGCCTAACCCTTGGATTCTTAGAACTCTCCGTTGCTTTCTTGATATTTCCCGCTATCACTAGTGATGGCATTCGAACAGAGGATTGAATCAGACCATAACTATTGAAATTGAACCTCGCCTACTAGAACTTTCCCTTTCACTTGTCTAAGTTCAACGTTGTGCGCCTTTCACTGGGGATAGCTTCTACTTCTCAATCGCATCTTACCTTTTCAATTTAGATAACGGGGTCTGATTCCAGTTCTAAAAGCACTTTAGATGGCTCAAACTAGAGATTTAGAATCTCAGAGTGAAGAGCTGGTGCTTTACGCTTAGGCATGATGATCTGGACGTACTTTTTCATTGAAAAAATATTTATTCAGGAAGTTTTTGTACTGACTTGCTGAGATAATTCATCATTAGAGGGCCTGCCTTTCCTAATCTTTCTATAGTTATTAGGGTCAAAGTTTCGGTCAAGAGTCTCCGGTCCTTGGCTAACTAAACTTTCACTTTTCCTTTGAAAAACTTCCTCTAGCTCGAAAGTAGACTTCTATAAGAAAAAGAAATTGAGGGTTGCTACGCACCTTTTCATTCTTATATACGATTGGACAGAATCAAGGGCACATGAAAGAGAAAGTTCAGGCGCTAGTTTTTTTCATTTCTTTCAAAAGGCACTAGTTTTATAAGAAAAGGCAATAGTTTTCTTCTGAAATAAGAAAAGGCGCGAAGCGTTTTGTTCTTCAAGAAAAAAAGGTGTATTGAGAACGAAAAAATAAGCGCGGGTTTCTTTATCTCGACAATCTTTCTTTTTTCCATTATCCTTTGCATTGAAATAAAGATTCAAAGAAAAATGATATGATTCAACCTCAATTTGAACTATCGCTTTCACTTACGCCAGTGAAACGCTTCGTTTTTCTTTTCATTCGATTGCCCTGTTTTAGTCCTTCGATTCGTTACCCTATTTTGACTTTCTTCTCAACAAGCAACTAATTTGAATGGACGCTTCCCAACCACCAGTATCTAGATTAAGTAACGAAGGTTACAACTGGGACTAAAAAAGAGAGTCCAAAAAAAAGGGAATCTATCCAGCCTGTCCGCCACAACCAGGAAAGGTAGTAAAAAAAAGTATATAAAAAGATATAGATATATATTTCTACTATATATAGACTCTGTCTTTCTTTTCGTATCAAAAGAAAGTCGTTCAACTTTGAAAAAGGCGCGAAGCGTCTGTGTCAAATCGGGTGTTCAGTCTATCGCGTTCAAGCCATTGAAAATCATGCCATCCTCCCATCAGACTCTAGTTGGAAAAACCAACGCCGAGGCGATGATCAGTCTCTTTTAGGGAGCAGAGCAGTCACAGAATGGAAATCCAAATGATGTTTGACTTCTTCAGGATAGATGATTTGACCATAAACGGAGTACAAGGTGAAGCCTATAGGGATGCCTTGGATCTAGCAAGGATAGGTCCCAACCCACTTGAGCAATTTGTCATTATCCCGTTGATTCCTATTCAGATAGGGTATTTTTCTTTCTCATTCATAAATCCATCTTTGTTTATACTGCTCTCTCTCAGTTTGGTCCTACTTCTGATTTCTTTTGTTACGAAAGGGGGGGGGGGTGGAGTCAGTGCCAAATGCTTGGCAATCCTTGGTAGAGCTTATTCATGATTTTGTGACGAACCTGGTAAATGAACAAATAGGTGGTCTTTCCAGAAATGTGAAACAAACATTTTCCCCTCGCATCTCGGTCACTTTTACTTTTTTGCTATTTCGTAATCCCCAGGGTATGATACCCTTTAGCTTCATAGTGACAAGTCATTTTCTCATTACTTTGGCTCTCTCATTTTCCATTTTTATAGGCATTACGATCGTTGGATTTCAAAGACATGGGCTTCATTTTTTTAGCTTCTCATTACCCGTAGGAGTCCCACTGCCATTAGCACCCTTTTTAGTACTCCTTGAGCTAATCCCTCGTTGTTTTCATGCATTACGCTCAGGGATACATTTATTTGCTAATATGATGGCCAGTCATAGTTCAGTAAAGATTATAAGTGGGTTTGCTTGGACTATGTTATTAATGAATAATCTTATCTATTTCATAGGAGATCCTGGTCCTTTACTTATAGTTCTCGCATTAACCGGTCTGGAATTAGGTGTAGCTATATCACAAGCTCATGTTTCTACGATCTCAATCTGTATTTACTTGAATGATGCTACAAATCTCCATCAAGTTCAGAAAAATGAGGAGCCGAAGATGTTAGAGGGATATAACCTAAGCTTTTGCAGCACTGAACATGGTTCCGGCAAGATATTGTGTTTGGAGGGTAGATAGACAGGACTGCGTCTTGCTCGATCAGGACCCTAGCTTGATTGCTAGCCAAAACACCCATATTTTTGAAGAGGGAACCTTTCTTTGACGTTCTTTCTTGAACCGTTCCTCGGCTCTACCAAAACAAAAACACCTAGTTCACTCGCTAGCGCATCCATGGTTGAATGGTGAAAGCACCCAACTCATAATTGGCAAATTTGTAGGTTCAATTCCTGCTGGATGCACGCTAATGGGAGCAGAAGTCTATTGGAATTGGCTCTGTATCAATGGAATCTCATCATACATACATAACGAATTGGTATGGTATATTCATAACATATGGAACAGTAAGAACTAGAATTCTTATCGATACTGGAACTCATAGGGAAGAAAATGGATTGATGGATATAGTCAAATATGCAGTATTTACAGAAAAAAGTATTCGGTTATTGGGGAACAATCAATAGACTTCTAATGTCAAACCAAGACCGATCAATATCCGAACGAAACGGATTCTAACTCTTCTTTGATGTAAAGTTAATAGCTATGAATAGTCATCGACTCCCGGGAAAGAAAGGGTAGAAGGATGGGGACTATTACGAGACATACAATGCAATGCATTACAGACGTATGATCATTACGCTAAAACCGGGTTCTTCTATTCCACCTCTTATAGAGAAAAGAACTTCAAGCAAAAGTCTTAATAACACGGCAATACATTTCTCAAAAACTTCTAACCCGAGCACACGCAATGGAGCTGTAGACAGTCAAGTGAAATCCAATCAATTTGAGTTGTGGTAAAGGTCGTAATGCCAGAGGGATCATTACTGCAGGGCATAGAGGGGGAGGAAGAGAAATAGGCAAGAAAAAAGAGTCTGGCAAAATGGCATTCAATGAAAGGCGCTAGTTTCTTTCAACATGCTGACTTCCAAACTGGCATTCTTTCGTAGCTTTCGAGATGAGGGCTCAGGCAAGCTAACTAACTTCTTTGATTGTTAGGGTACAGGATTGGAATGGCGTACGCTCGCGCCCTTCCTCATTAGCCAATAGCAAAATTTGAAAAATAAATATCCATTGAAACCTTAAACCTATTCGATGTGAATTGAAGAGTTGAGCTCTGAGATGCCAAGAATTTGGTCTTGGTTCCTTTCGGACGGTACAGGTGGATCCTATCTCCTTCTTTTGTTCTGGTTCCCATGCGTGTAGGAAATTTTGACTTGGGTTTTTTAGAAGCAAGGAGAGTGTGCTTTTGCGCTCTTTCTACGGCCTTGTATTATTTTCTTTCCCGGCTCGGCATGCTTTCGATTGAAATGTGAAAATATCGACAGCATTTTTGGTGTCAAGACCAATAGAAGTAGCAGCCTCAATTAAGGCTCGTTCCGAAAGAGATATATATGGAGTGGAGCGGTTCCAGTCTGGGGTGGGAATTAGGCCGTCTTCGGTCAGCAGAATGACTTTCCAATGTATAAACATGGCTTTGTATACTATGAAATTTTCTATGAATGTGACTTATGGGGGCTTCTCGTGGAAAGATTTACGGTTCAGAATCAAAATCGAATCTCTTTCACGCTCTTGATCTTTAGTTCATCTCGGTAGAACAAGGAAAAAGCCTATTTCCCACAATAGCACATATTCATTACTGATTGAATGAATCCACTATGAAATTTCATAGTCAATGAATCGGCTATATGGCATAGATTTTCAAGAGAGTGGGTCACATTTCTTTCTTTTTGAAAGGTGGTAACTACGGATCCACTCAATAATCATTTTGGCATTTTCGCAGCCTATACACATCGTTATCAAGCCACCCCTCCTCTCTCTATTCAATTATAACTGATTGACAAACTTACTGTAGGACCTATGGGGGAGCGAAATAGCAAAAGGGAATGGATTTTCATTTCTAAGATATCCGGGCCTAGAACCGGAGGAGAGAGTGCTAACAACATGTGAAGTTTCTCTCGCAAGATATAGACTAGAGCCTTTAGCAGCATTTCTCAAAGTAGCATTCCCATAAAGAGGAGGAAACCCTGCTTGTTTATCCCAACTTTTAGGACATTGAATTGACCGCTCCTTGTAGTCGCGCCTAAATTTGCCACCATAGTGATTGGTTCATTGAAGGGACCCTCTCTCACACACAATGCTGAGAAATGTTTTCTGCTCTGCTCTTTGATCGTGTCCTGAATTTCATAGTAAAGGTGTGAAGCGTTAGACTTGACCGACGTTATCTCTTACTTCCTTCAATACGTGAATAGGCAAGGCGCTAGGCATATTCGCTCTACCCGAACTTTTCTTTTTCCCTGACAGAATTCTCCGTAGCGACCATTTCTTTCATTGGCAGAATAGAATGTCAGTCTTCAAGAAATCCTGATTGGTGTGAAGCAAGAAAGAAGAGCCCAACCTGCTGCCCCTTCGTGTGTTATGAAGTGAAAGCACCATGAAGAGGGTAAAGCATGACCTTTCTTCCAATACCAAGAAGCATAACAGAGATAGGTTCACTACCATTGAGAAAGAGAAGAAAGCTATGGACGTGGGTTCGGGAAGTCAGCCTCAGGTAGCGAACACAGACTAGAAGCTTGACTTGACTGGCATGGATGAACAGCCACCATCGATATAGGTTCAGTTACAGGTGCTCGCCAGTGGGAAGTTGGGATTGAGACGATAAAGGCCAAGCACGATATAGCGCCTTTTTTCCCAAAGCACCAGTTGTTCTAGCGCCTTGGTCTCGGGCAGGGTTTTCATTCTGAAGCTGTGTATGAAGGAAGACCTATGTGAAATTGCTCTGATACCAATTGAAATTACTAAACGACAAGAGGGGGGGTGAATTGTAAAAGTCTTTTTAATAATAAAATTAACCCTAAACAATAGTTCTAATTTTTGTTATTTTTGAAACTTTAAAACAAAGATTTATGCAATTTTTCTTTCACAAAATTTCACATGCAATAGATATAACAAATTTAAAATGCAAGCAAAAAGTAAACAACAATAAGGAAAGAACACACCAAGAATTTTATAGTGGTTCGGTCAAAATATGATCTACGTCCACTCCCCGGAGTCCTCCACTCCGGGATTTTCACTATCAAAATAGTTCTCCTTTTGCCCCCCTCGACAAGGCGGAGAAGCCTGTACAAACCTCCCTTTCACCAACCCGGCGTGGCGGAATACCAAACTCTATTTTCACCCTCTTGGCGACGGCAGAGAACCTTCTCATTTTTCTCCCTCCTGGAGAAGGCAGAGAACCTCGAGGTAACGGATGTAGACGAGCCTTTCCCTTGGAGATCCTTCCTCAAATCCTTCTCGGGCCACAGGAGGAGCAAGATGCAGCAAGCTTGGAGCAACCGTGTGATCTCCCTCACACCTCTTCTCCCTCACAACGCTCACCTCCTCCTTCCTCTCTCAACCCTCAAGAATATCTCTAGAGTTTTCTCCCTTGGAATCCCTCTCTAACCACGTTCACCCCCTCTGTAAATCTTACTCAAAAAGAACTTGATTGATATCTAAAAAAGGCTCCAAAAACCTTTGAATTCAAAAGTAGCCGTTAATGTTCGTACAGTACGATTCAACATCGTACAGTATGATCTTCATAAACATCCGTCGTCCTGGTACGAAGATGTACGAACAGTACAAAAACAAATCGTACTGTACGATATAATATCGTACGGTACGATTCAACAAGATACTATTCATACAGGACGATGGTCTGGACGATCGGATGTTGTCTTTGTTCATCGTATGGTACGATTACTATCGTACAGTACGATGTTCAAATTTTCATTAGGCCTGGATTACATGCACTAATCACGGGTTAATTTAAGTAAGTATTAAAAACGGATCGTACAGTACGAACCTGTTCGTACAGTACGAACCTGTTCGTACAGTACGAACGGCACAAAATCACTTACTTAAACTAAGTCACGGCTAGGGTTTTGGATCTGAACATATCGTACAGTACGAAATACTTCGTACAGTATGATCTATTCATAGAATTGTCCACATAGCTTGGATCGTACGGTACGAAATAAAATCGTACAGTACAATCTTCAGAGAAGAATTTTAGTTATATTTTGTAGTTAAAAAAGAACTCTCCCCCTGTGTGTGTGCATGGTTGCTCTTACTCTTACGCATTTTGTGGCCAGACTCAATAAAGTAAAAATACAATAAATGAAAAAATACAATGTTTGACTCATACTCCTAATCTACCCGGTCTTGAGTCTTCCTTTCTTCCTGAGTCACTTGTGATCTTTCTGAAATGTTAGTGCTCAAGGAAAATAGTAAATAAAATAATAATCAATGAAAAGCAGTTCCAAAATACTCATTATTTGGCATCATCAAAATCTCAAACTCGGGGTCATGGGTTGCAACAATCTCCCCATTTTTGATGATGTCAAATAATTTGTTGCAAGTAAGAAAGAAAAACATTTCTTTTGAAAAACATTTCTTTTGTTGTTTTTTTTTTTTTTTTAAATTAAACACAAGAAAAAAAAGGTACTACAAGTAAGTACGAAACAAAAGATACTGCATTTAGATAAATAGGCATTACAACATTACAACAAACTTCTCCCCCTTTTGACAGCACAAAAAGGAGGATCAACTAAAAACACAAAAGAAGAAAAAAAAAAGGAAAAACTACAAAGCAAAATCTAGTTAGACGGATCCTGATCAGTTGGTGGTGGAGGTTGATTTGGCTGAAAGTATTGAAATAGAGTATCGAAGCGATGATCAATTGCAGTAAAACGCTCTCCAAACCAGTGCATATCAGCCTCGTGTTGCTGATGTTGTTCTTGAATATGCATGTCGAGACGAGTCTGCAGCTGGTCGAAGCGGGCGACTAAATCATCATTTGGGTGTGCTGGTGCTGGAGCTGGTGCAGGTGCTCGGGGTGCAGCATGGCGTCGTGGTCGAGCTGGAGCTGCGGTTGGTGCATCTTCTCCTTCTTCTTCATCAAAGACGGGTTCTTCAGGCTCATGTCCCCGATGAAAGAGGATACGGAAGGAAGCATCCATATAAAAAATAGGAAGCATGTCGGGTTCACCAGGGTAGGATAATTGATATTTATGGTAGAGGATATATCCTATTAGGTGACCAAGAGCCAGATTTTGTTTCCATCGAGTGGTGGGAAGACGAACAAAAGTCATGTGCCGAATATAGTTGCTAATCAAATCGACCTCATCAAACTTAATGTTGGACATAATAAGGTAGGTAGCGACTGACAAGGTAGGGGTCAGATTGATGCGGTCGCCACCTTTGGGTATGATAGAGGTTCGAAGAACATGTTGAATGATATGGGTATTTCGGGTTAAAGATTGGACTAGAGGCTGGTGTTGATGAAAAACAGTATTCCTAAGGACTCTATTTACATCGCTCCAATCAAAATCATCGGTAAAAAACGAGCGAACCATAGGTCCTTCAGTGGACAGCCCAATATGTTGGGCGATGTCAGCTCTAGTTATTTCAACGGGGCAGCCACAAACAAAGGAGTGAAAAGTGGTGTTATTGACGGTGTATGTGAGGTTGGCGAAAAATTCAAAAAGCAGTTCAGAATTGTATGGAAACGCTAGGGTGAGTAGGAATTGAAAGGTGGTGGAGACAAAGAGGCCCATTACCTCGAAATTTAGAGCGGCCTGATTAAGCATTTTTGAGGGAGAAATTTTGCAAGCCTTGTATCGGTAGTAGGCTTCCTCATTCTCACTATTCAGAAAGCGATCGGGTTGACGATTGGATGAGGACGAGCTTCCGGCAGTCATCCGACCTCGTTTAGACATTGCAAGAGGGCAAGAAAACGAAGTGAAGGATGAGTGAGGAGAGGGTTGAGTGAATTGAACAGCCTAGGCAAGGGTATTTTTAGAAATTTCCGTAAATCGTACAGTATGATATGGGATCGTACCGTACGATATCCAATTAATATTCTGACGAGTCGTTTCGGGAAAAGACAGTCAAATCGTACAGTACGATACGTATCGTACAGTACGATCAGGCGAATATCGATCGTCCCGAGGCCCTCAGTACGACTTTTGACCAAAAGTTTCGAACTGTACGAATAGGTGGATCGTACAGTACGATACATAATAAATATCGTACCGAACAGCAATTACTCAAATTGTCCTTTTGTGATGATGTGGATCGTACAGTACGAAGCGAATGGATCGTACAGTACGATACTCAATAATGTCGTACCAACCGGCTTTAATTCATCCCAATCCGTGCTGACGTGGAGCGTACAGTACGGTATGGATCGTACAGTACGATGAACAGTCAATGTAAGTGTTGATATGGTGAGTGTGTGGTGATCAGGAGCAGCCCTAAAATTTTTTTTTTTTTTTTTTTTTTTTTTTTTTTGTTTTTATGCATTTATATGTATGACACCTAATCTAGTCCTCAAGGTGCTAAAGGTGTCAAAAGCTAATGGTTTTGTGAATATGTCTGCCAATTGATCTCCTGTAGCGATGTGATGTAATTCTATATCTCCCTTAGCGACGTGATCTCTAATGAAATGATGTCTAATGTCTATGTGTTTCGTTCGAGAGTGTTGAATTGGATTCTTAGAGATACAAATTGCACTTGTGTTGTCACACATGATCGAGATGGTTCCAACAGGTAGTCCAAGATCAAGAATTTGTTGTTTTAACCATAGTACTTGTGCAACACAACTTCCTACCGCAATATATTATACCTCGGCTGTGGAAAGTGCTACTGAGTTTTGCTTCCTACTAGACCAAGAAACTAATGATTGTCCGATGAATTAGCAGGTACCAGAGGTGCTCTTTCTATCTATCATACATCCTGCAAAGTCAGAATCTGAGTACCCTAGGATTTCAAAGGAAGTGCTGTGTCTGGGATACCAAATTCCTAAGTTTGGGGTGCCTAGTAGATATCTAAGAATTCTTTTGACAGCAGTTAAGTGAGACTCTTTAGGATCGGCTTGGAAACGGGCACAAAGGCACACACTAAACATTATGTCCGGTCTACTGGCAGTCAAGTAAAGTAGGGATCCAATCATTAATCTATATTTTTTCTGATCTACTGATTTTCCACTAGGATCCTTATCTAATTGGATTGTCGAACTCATTGGGGTGTTCATGGGTTTTGCACTATCCATTTCATATTTCTTTAAAATATCCTTAATATACTTTGATTGGCTAAGAAAGGTTCCATTATCCATTTGTTTTACACTAAAGCCAAGAAAGTAATTAAGCTCTCCCATCATGCTCATTTCAAACTCACTACTCATTGTTTTTGAAAATTCATCGCATAAGTTTTTATCCGAAGATCCAAACAAGATGTCATCTACATATATTTGAACAATGAGAATTTCTTCTTTGAACTTTTGTAAAAAGAGTGTAGTATCTACACTACCCTTTTGAAATCCTCTATCTAAAAGAAATGAGCTAAGTCTTTCATACCATGCTCTAGGTGCTTGCTTTAATCCATATAGTGCCTTTTTTAATTTGAATATATGGTTTGGAAATTGTGAGTTTTCAAATCCGGGGGGTTGCTCAACGTAGACATCTTCCTTAATTACCCCATTCAAAAATGCACTCTTTACATCCATTTGATATAACTTAAAGTTCTTGAAGCAAGCAAAAGCTAAGAGCACTCTTATGGCTTCTAGTCTAGCAACCAGGGCAAAGGTTTCTTCAAAGTCTATTCCCTCAATTTGTTTGTACCCCTTAGCTACTAGCCTTACTTTATTCCTTATTATTGTTCCTGAATCATTCACCTTATTCTTGAAGACCCATTTTGTTCCAACAACACTTTGCTCTTTAGGTCTCTTAACTAACTCCCAAACATCATTCCTGGTGAATTGGTTCAGCTCTTCTTGCATTGCTAGAATCTAAAATTCATCTCCTAAGGCTTGATCTATACTTGTAGGTTATATCATAGAGATGAAAGCTGAGTGACTAACCTCCTTCCTAAGTTCATGCCTAGTTCTTACACCTTCTGAAGGGTCTCCTAAAATTAACTCTTTAGGATGACTAGAAGAATATCTCCATTCTCTAGGCAAATCTTCCTGAGACTCGACCCTTTCTTCTAAGGTCATAGTCTCTACTCCTTGAATTGCTTCTATTTCATCATCTTCAATTTTAGTTTCTGAGGGCATATCTGATTCATCAAATACCACATGGGTGGATTCTTCTACTACAAGGGTTCTCTTATTAAAAAATCTATAGGCCTTACCTACAGAAGAATAGCCTAAGAAGACACCCTCATCAGACTTGGGATCGAATTTTCCTAAGGGATGTTTACCATTATTTAAGATGAAGCACTTACACCCAAAGACATGTAAATGTGAAAGGTTTGGTGTCCTACCCTTAAGGAGTTCATATGGAGTTTTATTCAGCTTCGATCTAATGTTTACTCTGTTCAAAACATAACAGGCTGTGTTGACTACTTCTGCCCAAAAGTATCTAGGAAGGGTATACTCCGCTAACTTTGCCCTAGCAGCTTCTACCAAGGTTCTATTTTTCCTTTCTGCTATGCCATTCTGTTGGGGTGTTCTAGGAGCTGAGAAATTGTGCTCAATTCCTATCTCTTAACAGAATGACTCAAATCTATCATTTTGGAACTCTCCACCATGATCACTATGGATTGTTGATATTTCACAACCTAATTTTCGTTGAATCCATATGGAGAAAACTTTAAATCCCTCAAAAGACTCATTCTTGTGTGCTAAGAATCTTACCCAAGTAAATCTAGTGAAGTCATCTACAATCACAAATCCATAATTCTTTCCACCTAGACTGGCTGTACTAACAGGTCCAAACAAGTCCATGTGTAGAATTTCTAGTGGCCTAGAGGTGATCACGTCTCTAATTGAGTGAAAGGATGATTTAACTTATTTTCCTTGTTGGCAAGCATCACATAAGTGATCCTTGGTGAATTCTAACTTAGGTACACCTCTAACTAGGTTTTTCTGAGTGATGTTTCTAAGAGTTTTCATGCTAGCATGGCATATTCTCCTATGCCATAGCCACGAGTCATCAACTATTGATTTCAAGCAAAATGATTTTGAGTTATCTACACGATCAAGGTCTAACATGTAAACATTGTTCATTCATTTTCCTTCTAAAATTACTTCATCAAATAAACTAATCAGGCATCTATCAGTAAAAAATTTAACATCAAAACCTTTGTCACACGGTTGACTAATGCTAAGCAAATTATGTTTCAAACCATCAACTAGTAAAACATTTTCAATTAGAAAGTTCTTAGCATTACCAACCATACCTGAGCCTATCACCTTCCTGGTAGTGTTGTCTCCCAACGTTACTTTGCCTCCAGTTTTGGTCTCCAATAGGATGAACTTCTTCATATCTCCAGTCATGTGTCGCGAGCAGCCACTATCCAGGTACCACATGCTCTCACTAGGTCTTTTGTGAGAGCATCCCTACAATTTCATTCAAAGATTAGATTTGAGAACCCAAGTGAGTTTAGGTTCCTCCTTATGCTTGCATGAATGAGATGTATGCATGTTATGTTGTGATGGATGCAGTTTAGGTCTCCATACTAAGTGTGTCCTACGATGAATTGTGCATGTGCGGGCTATGTGACCTAACATGCCACAAGAGAAGCACCTAACACCAGGAAATGAATTTACTAATCTATGAGTGTGGTGGTGCCTCTTCCTAAGGTTTTGTAATGCATGCTGTGTTGGGGGTTTTCTAGGATGGCCTACTGTGAGTGATGCAATTTTATTTTCTAGTTCTTTTATCTTTTCACTATAAGTTTTATTTTGATCTGTCAATCCATCAACTTCTATCAATATCAAGTGCTCACTATGATCTACTTCTAATGCAAGTGCAGTTAGTTTTTCAAACTCTACATCTAGTTCAATATGTGATGATTTCAAGGATTCATGCGCTTCAATTAGTTCAATATGCTTCTTATTTAATGTGTCATACTCATCAAGAAGTAACATGTGATCTTTATCTAAATCAGAATTTTCTTTAACTAAGTTAGCATGCTCAATTTGTAAGGAATTGAATTCAATATTAAGTTTAGCATGCATTTTCTTCAGTTTCCTATACGAGTCATGAATATTCTCAGAAATAAGCAATAATTCATCATAAGAAAGTTGACATACCTCATCTTGATCCAATTGATCAAGGTTATCATTAGCCATAAGACACAAATTTGTTACCTCCTCCTCTGCTTCTTCTTCTAATGATTCTGAGGCAGAGTCGGCCCAAAAGGCTTTCTGTGTCTTTGTCTTTCCTCTCTTGTATTTAACTTTGTCATCTCCTTTCTCCTTTGTTGGTTGACTCTTCAGATTAGGGCAATCAGCTCGAAGGTGACCTGGCTTCCTGCACTCAAAGCAAATTGTATCAGATAAAACCTTATTGGACCTTGAGCTCTTACCT
This sequence comes from Dendrobium huoshanense, assembly GCA_016618105.1. NCBI lineage: Eukaryota > Viridiplantae > Streptophyta > Magnoliopsida > Asparagales > Orchidaceae > Dendrobium > Dendrobium huoshanense. Next base: position 55,038,536 of record CM028343.1, read on the forward strand.
TTATTCTAGCTGTTCTGATGACGCTTCTGTTTTCTCTTCAGGAAATTTTTGAACTGTCGGGTCATCAGTGCTATTTCATCGTCTTCCTCCCCTGCAGAGTTTTCACTTTCTGAGTTGCTAGCTTTTAATGCCACCGTCCACTCCTTTTTCTTTTCACCTGCATCACTTTGCCTTTGGCTCACTCCTTGCTCGTATGCAATGAGTGACCCGAGGAGGTTATCAATAGAATAGACATTAAGATCTTTGGACTCAGTGATAGCAGTTATCTTAGCATCATAGGAACTAGGTAGGCATCTAAGAATTTTGTTTACTTTCTCAGAATTTGAAATTTCTCTACCTAATGCATGCAAGGATGTCACGATTTGAGTGAACCTAGTGTACATGTCAGAAATTGTTTCGCTAGGTTTCATACGGAATAATTCATAATCATGCAGTAGAATGTTAAGCCTAGACTGTTTTACTTCATTTGTTCCTTCGTATGTAATGCACAGTCTATCCCAAATCTCCTTACCAGAAACATAAGTAGATACTCTCATATAGTCCTCAGATTTCAATGCACAAAAAAAGCAGTTTAAGCACTTAGCATTCAGTTGGGCTAACTCCCTATCCTCATTGCTCCATTCAATAAAAGGTACAGGAGTTTTCAAACCATTAACAATCTTAAATGGTGCAACATATCCATCATTTACTAACATCCACATGCGGTAATCTATAGATTGTAAAAATGTAGACATTCTAATTTTCCAGAAATCAAACGGAATGTTATCAAAAAGTGGTGGACGAGTTATTGAATAACCCTCCGCAGTGTTACGATTACCAAAATTCGACATGATCGTTTTTTCAAGGTTTTCTAAAACACTATTTTTGAAAAACAGGCTCTGATACCAATTGAAATTGCTCTGATACCAATTGAAATTACTAAACGATAAGAGGGGGGGGGGGTGAATTGTAAAAGTATTTTTAATAATAAAATTAACCCTAAACAATAGTTCTAATTTTTGTTGTTTTTGAAACTTTAAAACAAAGATTTATGCAATTTTTCTTTCACAAAATTTCACATGCAATAGATATAACAAATTTAAAATGCAAGCAAAAAATAAACAACAATAAGGAAAGAACACACAAAGAATTTTATAATGGTTCGGTCAAAATATGACCTATGTCCACTCCCCAGAGTCCTCCACTCCGGGATTTTCACTATCAAAATAGTTCTCCTTTTTCCCCCCTCGGCAAGGCGGAGAAGCCTGTACAAACCTCCCTTTCACCAACCCGGCGTGGCGGAATACCAAACTCTATTTTCACCCTGTTGGCGACGGCAGAGAACCTTCTCGTTTTTCTCCCTCCTGGAGAAGGCAGAGAACCTCGAGGTAACGGATGTAGACGAGCCTTTCCCTTGGAGATCCTTCCTCAAATCCTTCTCAGGCCACAGGAGGAGCAAGATGCAGCAAGCTTGGAGCAACCGTGTGATCTCCCTCACACCTCTTCTCCCTCACAACGCTCACCTCCTCCTTCCTCTCTCAACCCTCAAGAATTTCTCTAGAGTTTTCTCCCTTGGAATCCCTATCTAACCACGTTCACCCCCTCTGTAAATCTTACTCAAAAAGAACTTGATTGATATCTAAAAAAGGCTCCAAAAACCTCTGAATTCAAAAGTAGCCGTTAATGTTCGTACAGTACGATTCAACATCATACAGTACGATCTTCATAAACAGCCGTCGTCCTGGTACGAAGATGTACGAACAGTACAAAAACAAATCGTACTGTACGATATAATATCGTACGGTACGATTCAACAAGATACTATTCGTATAGGACGATGGTCTAGACGATCGGATGTCGTCTCTGTTCATCGTATGGTACGATTACTATCGTACAGTACGATGTTCAAATTTTCATTAGGCCTGGATTACATGCACTAATCACGGGTTAATTTAAGTAAGTATTAAAAATGGATCGTACAGTACGAACATGTTCGTACAGTATGAACGGCGCAAAATCACTTACTTAAACTAAGTCACGGCTAGGGTTTTGGATCTGAACATATCGTACAGTACGAAATACTTCGTACAGTACGATCTATTCACAGAATTGTCCACATAGCTTGGATCGTACGGTACGAAATAAAATTGTATAGTACGGTCTTCAGAGAAGAATTTTAGTTATATTTTGCAGTTAAAAAAGAACTCTCCCCCTGTGTGTGTGCATGGTTGCTCTTACTCTTACGCATTTTGTGGCCAGACTCAATAAAGTAAAAATACAATAAATGAAAAAATACAATGTTTGACTCATACTCCTAATCTACCCGGTCTTGAGTCTTCCTTTCTTCCTGAGTCACTTGTGATCTTCCTGAAATGTTAGTGCTCAAGGAAAATAACAAATAAAATAATAATCAATGAAAAGCAGTTCCAAAACACTCATTATTTGGCATCATCAAAATCTCAAACTCGGGGTCATGGGTTGCAACACTATGAGACCACGTTACGCGTTTCTTGTCTTCTATTACTACACCATGTGCTTATATGGCTCGCGGCCGCGAATGCATGTTCCGGAACAACTATGCAATTCTAGGCGATGATGTTGTCATTGCTGACGAAAAGGTGGCTCAAGAGTCTAAAAAGTTGATGGATGACTGTGAAGTCACTATCTCGAAAGAGAAGTCGCTGGTCTCCACAACCGGAGCTATGGAGTTTGCCAAGCGTTTCATCACTGATGATAGACAGAACAATTTCTCTTTCGTGAAAGGTGTTGAACGTGATATCACGCTCTGTAGGCACTCAATTCTTTGACTTGTTAGGTGTCTCCTCTATGATGGTGTCTTACCGTCTTAGAGGTGCTTCGTACCGTGTCTAGGGTCCCAAAGACCCGGAGATGGTTGAGACACCGGTTACTCCAGCATTCACCTAGTGGTATGTTTTCGAATCGGTTAAGACTCCCTGATTCAGGGATTATTGAATTTGATTAGTATGGGTTCGCGAGACACCTCATCCTGGAAATGGTAGCACCCAAAGATTTCAATGAAAACGAGATCGTTGGGTTGCGAAAGTTTTGGGCTGGGGACTCTTGAAATACGTTTGAACGTCTGCTTCAATCATGGATTAAGCAGCATCTAAACTATTGAAAGTGGTACGCCACTGCGTGTATGGATTACTCTTGTTCCCTTGAGGATCTACTTCGTCCGCCAGTTGTATGTTATACACCTCGACGTAGCGTTAGAGAAAGATTTCTATTTCGCTACGGTCTGATGTATAAAATAGACGACCGGTTGCGGACCACCCCGCGTGTCCTTCCATTAGGTGGTGGTGTAGATCCTGAAGGAGGTGAAATTCCTTCTAGCGCCTTAAGCAAGGTGCTAATCTACCATATGTTATAATCTATGCGTACTTCTACTCACTAAGTCAGAAGCCAACGCTATCTCTCTTGGGAAAGAATTTCTCTAATTGGTCAAAGGAAAACCATCTCTCTATCTCAATTATTTTCTCCCTCTACTCTTCCATCGCTCGATATAAGCGATCCCTTTTTTGTAAGGTGCTACGCATTATAATCGATAAAGAGAGAGATAGCTTGACTCCACTCTTTCCGTCGTGGAGGATGTGGTTTGCCCATTTCAGTTGAGAACTCTTTCTTGTATAGGGCCCGTTCCTATGGAGAGCTTCGTATCCAATATGGGACATCTTTCCTTATGTATGGCACGTCCATCTTTCCTTTCTTCCAAGCAAGCCACCTATAAAACTATAGAAAGAATCCATTAGAGGGAGCAATAACCTGGAAGTAAAGAAGACGATCATTGACAGTTTTCAGCCACAAGTTCGATACTGCTTCTATCGCCGGGAAGAGGGTGGTGACCTACCAAAGGTTTGTGTTCTCTACCAAACCAACCAAGCACGACGTGGCTTTCTGTCTCACATTCCTAGAGCTAGGTCAGTTATATATTTTCTGAGTAGAATAGCGATAAAAAGCAGGTGCAACTTACAGGAGCAAGCAAGCAAAGAGTCACAGCAGCTTTTTCTTCTTTCTTTTGACTTTTGAAAGGTAGAATTTCTTACTATTTCATAAAGAACAGAGAAAAGGAAGTATGGCAAGGGGAACAGCGTAATCGAGTACCAAAATCAAAATCGAATCCCCATCCCCTGCCTGAGCTCTCTTCGAATTGGAGTACTTTAGGAATTCACTGATAGACCATTGATTCTTCCTTGTTCAAAGCTTGGTGCAATAATCTCAATGCTTAATCCATAGTAAGGCATAAAGACGATATCCATATCCCGAATACCATAACCGATGCTTGTACCTCATAGTAAGACTCTCTATCCGCATTCAGTCCGTTCATACTAAAGAGTTCGGACTTGAATACTCCAATCCGGTGCTCTTACTCAATATTTGACGTAACTACACACTCCTACTAATATTAAGTCGAGATTGGGCTCATTTTTGCAGTCCTTGTCAATTGGTATAGTGATTATCGTCTACTTTCTTCTTTTACTTCTATAAAGAAAGGTTGCGTAGCAAAGACAGAAAAGAGTTCAAACCCGGCTTCCAGCCGAATTGTTCCCTACCCAGCTTTTTATAGGCCTTTTCTTTTCATTTTAGGAGAAGAACATGTCACACGAAGTAGCGGTTCTTAAAGCAAGTAGGCAAGGCGCTCTTGTTTTGTTTCAATAAGAGAAGAGAAGAAGGCTTTGTTTTCTTGATGCTATGATGCAGATACCCAGTCGGTGTAGCTAAGGACATAGAAGCAGGAGTTCTTTAGTCTAGTTTGAAAGAACTTGGAGTAGTCTGGTTGGAGTGGTCTAAAAGAAAATTCCCATGACGTGCTATACCAGTCAGTGGGAAAGCAAGCCAGTAGACTGAGAAATATTAGACACTTCTCTTATTCATAGTACATAGTAGATAGTATATTCATTTCTAATAAGAAATAGGGCATTCATGGTGGGCTAACAATTCTTACTCATTTCACACCACCACTCAGTTCATCTTCGTTTAGTATCTTTCTCTTTCCCCTTTCTTCATTCAATTTGCTTTCTTCTTCAAATCTTAGCAGGGTACAAATCTACCTAATGCAGGGATCCAATCAAATGCTATATGAAGTTCCAGTTCAAGAATAGAGATTGACATTGACTTGTACCTAGGTTTGCCTACTTAGCCAGATCGCCTTATTAGTTATTAGGTTCGAAAGGTATGAGCAACTGATCCTTTAGAAGGACATGGTCTATTGTGGGCTAAGCTTATGGGTCCTGGTATTTTTGATCTGATCTTATCAAAGCTTTCACTTCAGACAGCCAATTGAACTCTATTATTTTGTGAACCTGACCTCTTGTAAGGAAGAGTTTTTTTGATGTAAAAGAATGAGACTTGATTTCATTATTGCATGAAGAATCAGTTCTAGCGCTTTGGGGTTTGGTCATGATGAAACTCCCCATTCCGCTAACACTCCCAGTGAAAAAGATAGATGAACGATGCCCCCAGACCTCACGAAAAACCAATAAAAAGGGGGCCTCATTCTGAACATAAAAGCTTTCTGTCTAAATCCCTACCGGTCAAAAAGGAAAGTACTGTACTTTCCTAGAGGTTCTCTAGCGCCTCGTTCTCTTCTAGAAAGAGTACCCCTGTAGCAACCTTATGTCCGAAAAGCAAGCAAGAAAGCGTTACTCTAATATGTCATCCACGGAATATATATATATATATATATATATATATATATATATATATATATATATATATATATATATATATATATATATATATATATATATATATATATATTGTCATTATAAAATTAAGTAGTTTTATTAAATAGCTTAATTTTAAACTTTTTTTCCATAAGAATATTTTGATTATTAAAATTAGTGAAAATTGCTTGTTGAAATAAAATATGATTGACATAGAGAGTTTGGACTGAGAAAGTGTGAATATAAATAAGTATAAGTTCATGAAAATGATTGATAAATAAAATAACAACATAAATACATATTAAAAGCATGGCAATAAAGCTAAAAATATTATTATTATATATTGGCCATTATTATGCGCATACGCACTAGAAGTTGACTTAAAATTGGACAGCAAATGAAGTCCTCTATAAACTTCTTTCATTACAGCAAAGTTGTGTATTTTTGGTAGAATTTCTGGAAGAAAATTTTCAAGTTTCCAGTGGATTTTGAAATTTTCTGACAGATTTCTGACGAAAACGTCTTTGACGATAAATCGAGCGTTAGAAAACTTTTTTGTAGCAAAAAATCCGCTGGAAATATTTTCCAATGAAAAAACTTTCGCCAGAACTTTTTTCGATGGAAAAGAACCGTGAGAATAAATAAAATGGTTCAAAAAAATCCCGTCCCAGGGCACCACTCAAACTTGCGCCCAGCCACTCCTGCGGGTCCGCAACCCACACCCAACAGGCGCCCAAGTAAGCCCACTCCTACAGTTTGGGTCCGCAACTAGTGCATGTGAGCCCACTCCCCACAAACCCATGCCCAGCGGCCGCCCAAGTGAGCCCGCTCACGCAACCCACACCTAGGCACCTATCTGCTATGGGAATCAAACTCGCAACCCCCCCCCCCCCCCCCCCCCCCACCCTCGCCCGTGCGAGCACGTGCCAGTCCAACCAATGCAGCGCTCCTACAATATTATTTAAATGGATAAATTTTTGTATTTATATTAAAACCAACATAATATTAAAATTAAAACTTATTTATTTAAGTTTATTATTTTCATTATTAATAAAAATAAATTAGTTAATTAATAATTAATTAAAATATGTTATTAAATTAAGAATTACTTAAAATATATTATTAAATTAATAATTAACTAACATAAACTATAAAATTATTCATAAATTAAATTACGAATAAATTCTATTTTTAGATATTTAAATAATCCGTCGGAAAAGCCATCGGTAAATCTGCTTGAAAATTTGTCTAAAATATCTCTAAATAATCCGTCAGAAATCAGCTGGAAATTTCGCTGGTAATGAGCTATTTTCCTATTGTGTTTAAATGTATTGTCTATCTTTTATATTCAAAAACTCCTTCTGACCATCGATAATATTCAACTTACAACATGCTTCAGATAGAAATACTCTTAACAAAGTAATACATCTAGTATAAAGAATATAGTGCTCTACATCAGTTATTAAATTTTCAATATTGACCTCAACAGAACCATCTTCTTTGCATCTGATTTCACTAATTATGATCTTAAGATTACTTATAGGCGCAAAATAGCCATTATGATCCCTGAACCTTTACTGTAAAAATTTCCAACCCATATCACTAATAGTTGTTACATCCACATGCATGGGATAGCGAGATTTGATTACTTCATTGTATGTATCCCACAAAGTGCTATCTTCATTCCATGATCATTCATGTATATAACATCAAAAAATTTCATTCGATTTCACTTTCTCCTATGGGATATCATTAGTGGGATATGATAGAGATTCCGTCAATCAAATAGTACCATCAAAGATCAACTTCTTCCTATGAATTATATGAAAGAAATCCTTTGATGCTGAAAGCCTTGATGTTAAAGACCTTGATGATGATGACAATATAAGCTGAATATGAACTTGAATTAGTACTAATTGACTGAGAAAAAGATATATACATAAATACAATCATGATAAACCCTAAATTTATAATGTAATTAGAAAAACTAATAGAGAATGAGAAGTAATATAATAAAAATATGCAAGTTGAATAGCTTTTAGAAATTATCATTAAATAAAATAAAATATTACAAACTAACATATTAAGCAGGAGCATAACCCTACATAGCAATACATACATAGATAACTCTATATAGATTTGAAATATAGTTAACAAGTGCATGCACATTATTGTTACATATGCTTCAGTAGATATCATACACGAGCTTGGAGTTGTGTTTGTGTAGGACAACATTTGAAGTGAAACTCAAATTCTTATTGAACCTGTTGTCAATTTTCTCTATTTAAAAAATCTTTCTTCTTACCATGTTCAGAATATTACAACAGCATTTTATAGTAATATAATAGCCATTGATCATGTGCATGAGACTAATAACAGCATAGAATATAATGCTCTATGTCAAGCATGGACCTTTCAATCTCCGATTCAAATATAACTTCTTTGTCATGACCAAGTTCACAAATTTGAGCCTTTAGAAAATCTAATCATACAATGTGGTTATCATAATTGTAAATATTTATTGTAAATACTTCCAACCCATGTTTCAATGTTCAGTGTCAACCCTATATTTCTTAATTTTTTTAATTTTTGTGTCACAGTAAGCAATCCTTATCTTCCCTCTGTTGACCTAATTTTTTGCCTAAACTCTTGGTCAAAGGAGTTGACTTGGTCAAAGGAGTAGACTTGGTCAAACTGACCAAGCCATCCTAAAACCACCTCCATTGTGTTCATTGGGTCAAACCCAATCTGTAGAGCCTAGACCCAGGCCTTGAGTCAACCTGGTTGACTAGGTCAATCTAGGTTAAACCATTAAGCCCTATTGGGTCGAATTAAATTCAAATATAATCCAAGCTTATTCTTGGCTCAATATTTCACCTTCCTTGGGCTCCATGGGTTAGACCAAGTTCATTGAACTCAGACTCATGTCTTGGGTCAACTTGGTTGACCAAGTCAACCCAAGTTGACCCATTAAGTCCTAATGGGTTTAATTCAATTTCAAATCAATTTAACCATTCTTTGACTCAAACCTCTGACCCCCTTAGGTCAAGTTGACCATATTGACTGGGTTGAACTTTCACTTGGTCAACCCAAGTCCTATATGGTCAAATTTGACCTATTTAGGTCAAATTAAAGCTCCTAAGTGCATTAAAATCATTCCAAATGCCTCCTTCATGCAAATCCTGACTAATCAGCCTAATTCCCTCCTAATCCCCTCTTAATTGAAACCTAGCCATTAATTAAAGGGTTAGGGGATATAAATAGGCTTATTATGGCTCATTGAGCTGCGCTCTTGGAATTGTTCTCTTCTTAGCCCCCCTAAACACGAGAACTTTCATTTACGAGTTCTCCTGACTTCCCCCCATCTTTTCCAAGTAATACCCATCGATCAAAGCTTGTCAGCGGCAAGATCTCCGGCTAACTGAGGTTAAGATGATTCCAGGGCTCGATCCCGACAATCCGTAGCTTGTTCGATCGTGACTTCAACTAGAAAAACATACAAGGACAATCTACAAGCTCAACCATGCCAAGAATTTGAAGATCCAACAGTTAGATCTCTAAAAAAACCCTTAGCCTAGGTCACTACACTTAGGGTTAATTAATGTCGCATTAAGTGCGTTTTAGACCTCGATATTGGTCCCCCACAAATAATCTTCACTCATAGAACCTACGTTTAAAATTTCATCTAATTTGGTTCACTCGATCGCGAGAACGAGATGATTTCTCATTCTAGGTTTCGGTTCAGTTTCGCTAAACTGCATAAGATCTCAGCTGTTGATCTTATGATCAACGACTTCAATCTAGTCATTCCGTGGTTCATCTAAATGACGTCTCTTACTCTGATGAATAAACTCTTGCCCAACGTAATCACAGCCATCCATTTTGAACCATGCGGGATTAGACGGTTTTGAGGCCTTGCTGACGTGGTTAAGCAATATCGCATCCCGCAGTATTGATTGGGTAATGATTGTCGCTGGTGCAATGATGCCATGCAATCATTGCTCCACGAACAGTGGAGCCAACGGGAAGTACACATGGCGCACTCAGCCGCCGCCGTCGGCTTTTTTTAATTATTTTGTTTAATTAATTTTAAATGTATTTTAAATTCAGAATGCTTTAAAAAATAATTTAAAATTATTTTAAAATAAAAAAAAAATCCATATTTTATATTAAAATCTCCAGAAAATTATTTCCTTTATTTTAAAAATAAAATTATTTTTAAAGTATTTAGTATATCTTAAATTATTTTAAGTTATTTAATTATTATCTATTTAATTAGTTTTAATTAATATAATTAATTAATTATTTTTATAAAATTATTATTATTTTCTAAATATCTTAAATAATTAATGTGAATATTTAGAATATTAGTTTCAAAATTTTGAAATAATTTCAGGATATTTATTTAATTATTCAAAATACTTATTATTTTCTTTAATTATTTTTAAATTTTTAATTAATATTTAAATAAAGTATTAATTTAAAATATTTTAAAAATTCCAAGTAAATATTAAAATATTTTGAGTAATTAGAGGATTTCATTTTGGATATTTTAATTAAAAATTAATATTTATTTAAGTTATTTTTCAAATATCTTAAATAATTTTAATTATTTGAATATTTGAAATATTTAAATAATATTTAATTAAATACTTATTTAAAACACTCTTTAAATTTTAATTAATATTAGTTTAAATATTTGAAATTTTTCAGAAACTTTTAACTTTTAATTTAATTTGTTTCAATGATTATTTTCAAATATTAAATATTTTAAATTATTTTAAAACCTTTTAATTACCTTTAAACTTTGAAAAAATCATATATATATTATTTTAAATCTGATTTTAACGTATAATATCTCGTTCTTTTCAAAAAATTATGAATTTTAATTTAAATTATTTGTAGAGGCCAAATTAATTTGCCTATTCTACTTAATTATTTGGCTATTTAAATTTTATTTAAATAATTATTATCTTAATTATTTTAAAATTATAAATATTATTTTTAAATCCCTTTTAAGCCTTTCTTGGGTGACCAGTAGATCTCCCATTTTTTTTACATTGAATTATTTTAAATTACATCATTTTCTAAAATTATTTATTTAGTATATATATATTAAATGATTTTAAAATTACATATATTTAAATCCCCTAATTTTGGAGAGATCCACTACTTTAAATTTTAAACATAGCTTTTACTTATGAATAGCATTCATGAGATAGAGGATTAGTGGGTGGTTGTGTTCCAATCATCCACTAATTGCATCATAAAGCGCGCTTAATTATTATTTTTACCTTCTTTTGTATGTGTAGGATGCACGAACACTTAGCTTAGGTCCTTCTAGATCTAAGGACATAGCTTGTTTACTATTTTTATGCATTTCCTTGCATGTTACTCCAAGGGTGGGATTAATCCAAAACTTGATTTTAAAACCTATTTAACATAGTGACACCGTAAGGACAATAAATAAGGACCCGTCTAGCGAACTTAAAAAAATTCTACGAGCTAGGATAGATCGCTGAATGACTTGAAACTCTCAACACTTAAAAAAATATTGATATCCTAAATCTTCCAAAAAATTTTATGAATTTTTAGGAGCCTTTAAACCCCTTAATTAACAAACTTTAATTTAACCCATAAATTAGGCCCTGATAACTTCAGAAAATTTTAATAAATCCATTGTAACTCAGAAAATTACCCATAATATCTCAAAATCTTCAAAACTTAGCTCTTAACCTTAGATAATTAAGGCCCCTTAATTGGAATTTAATCTGAACCTTAATTCATCTTTATCTAAAAATTACCTTTTTGCCCTTATCCAATTATTAAAAATTATTAAAAATTCCAAATTTTTCCCAAAAACTTGGAAACATCTTCTTAGATTATTTATGATATTTGGGAGTGGTTACAATTAGTTTGAAGCTGATTTGAATCAAAATCATATAATCACCCCCTTTATTAAGCAATTTTGATAATTCCCTTAATTACCTGAAATTTCTAAAATTCATACCTTGGCCTAGAGAACTCAAAGCCTAATTACTTCTTTTAAGCCCTAATATTTAATTAAAATGCTAGAACCCCTAAACATAGCCCATTTTCCATAATAACATTTTAGACCCCCTCAGCCTAGCGCATAGGAGGACTCATGACCTTTCAAAAATGGATAATATCACTTAAACTTCAAATATCACTACCCAAAACATTAAAACGAATCAAAAAACTAAATTAACTAAAATACACCATAATTCATTAAAATTTAAACTTTAATTAAAGTTTTCTTTACAAACCTTTAACAAGCTCGAACTATAGATAACTTAAACTCATTATCCTACATAAGACCTATACAAAGCCACACAAGCCTACCACACACATAGATTTGTTAGGGCACCACTTCTAGCTCTAGGATTAGCGCCGGTGCTTTATTTCTTTCTCCTGCTTATGTCATGCTTTTTTATGTGGCACGGATAATTGATTGATGTATTTTGATCTGTTGTGTTGTGGTTGAGCATTACTTTATTTAGATTGCTCATAAGTTAGGGTCACTTTTATACTAATCCAGCTTTATGCAGGTGGTCATACTAATTCAGCGCTAAAATAAAGCGGGCAATCATCATTAAAGATTTAATACTAACATTATTTTCTACAGATGCTTATGAAATTGCTAAATCCCCCCTCCTTAAATTAAAAGAGCATGGCCAAGCATGTTTATCTTTTATGCATAAATATTAAACAGCTTGGGTTGTTATATAAATTGCTTGGATGTTTTATTAGGATAACCATGCAGGAGTCTGAGTCTATATTTTCTTTTTTTTTTTAACATGATGTAATTTATAATTATTGTTGAGTTCTGAAAGTCTTCAAAAGTCTAATATTTCAAATACTCGGTACCCAAAGAGAATAAGAAAGGCCCCCTCTCGGGGAATTTCTTAGTCATTTGGATACCCTTCTAGAGGATGAACCAGACAGAGTTTGAATGAGACAATCTGAAGGGAGATGATCCAGAGAAGGATGATCCACTCGAAGACGAATACTTAAAGATAAAATGCCTGGCTTTTAAGACTTGTGCCCGTGGGAAACGGAACTCCACCATCAAATAAACCCCACTCAAGCTGATGTTGTAGGTGGGAAAAATTCATTGTTACGATCAGGTTGTGTATATTACTACCTATAAGGATGCACTGGTGAGAGCCACTATCCTTAATGGTTAGTCATATGTATGATCTAATATGCCCTTCCATTGGCCCATTTGCGAGGAGTGCGGAGGCCTGCAATCGTCTCTATCACTCGGGGTGATGCAGTCATACACCCTCTACACTCTGCAGTCGGCAGTGTCCTTTCGGAGGTCCACACCCCCCAACTATGCATAACACACCTGAATAATTTATTTAATGATACCTTAGCTTTGAGGACCTCATCTGTAGGAAAAGACAAACTTTCATGCAAGTAGCTACTTCCCTCTCCAATCATTTGCTTAGTTGGGACGCTTTTGATCTTATCCATAATGGAGGAGTATATTGTTGTGTAATGCAGCTGAAGTGGTAGATTTTCAGCTGCACTGAAGAAGTTGATCTTCCTTATCTACCGAAACCTTATGTAGCGTAAAAATTAAAATAAAAAGAATTTCTTTTAATGATAGTAAGAAAAACTCGACAACTTATAAAAAAATATTAAGTAAATTTTTTTTCTTTGTCCCATCTTAAGTACATGTTGGATCTTAGGTTGTAGTGAACTTATATAATAATATAGTTTGCTTAGCAATAATTCTTAATTATGCTATTAAATTTTTATAGGAACATTAATGTGACATTTATTAATAACAAAATATCATAATATAATATACAACATTAATCGTCTTCATATTGACATAAAGATCATTAAAAAAAGTAGAACACAAAGCTACATATAATGATGTTAGGTAATGCCCCACTCCCTAGAGTATATCTAATTGGGGCCTTTCTTCTTCTCCTTTAAAGTTTTGACTCCTCTAATAGTTCTCCTCCTGGTGATCAACCACGGTAGGATGCTGTGATAGTTATGTTCCTTGTTGTGATGGATATCCCCCCATTAGCATTATGTCTTGTTGCATGGGGGATGTAGACAAGCCAACTAATGACATACACTCCAGAATAGACATTAGAAATAATGAATATGTGGTGGACTATTGGGAGTGTATATCATAATATACATCTATTGGTCACTAGACAGACCACGGGCTTCAATGTCGAGCAGAAGGATCGACGCCAATGAGGTCATAACCCATAGATGATGAGTGAATGGAATGTTGAGGTGGATCACTCTTAATAGTTTGTCAGTGTCTGCTGCCAATTAACCGAGATGGGGTATCTGAGATAGATCGTCTAGGACCCTGAGCTCTATAAGAACCTACTATATGTTCCCTAGTTTGGGTTGGCTCCCCCATAAATGTATCAAAAGTGGTGTAGTCAATATAAATTGATCGTTGATCTATAGAAGAAAGTCCAACAACTTGGTCAATGAACAACTGCAAAGAACTAGCATTTTTTCCTCACCCTTCTATAAGTGGCTCCACTATCGCAGTACATTGTATGTAATAGTTGGTCTATATAGTAACGAGTGCTTCATTAGTAATGAATTCAACAAATTAGGTCCAATATCCATAAAATACATATCATAATGGAACACACGTATAACTAATCTTTCGCTTGGTGATCTAGGTAAGAAAGTTTTTGGAGGCTCAGTTTGTGATTGTAAAAGGTATATCGAAGCCCAAGATCTTAACAACTGTGGTAAGGACCTTACCCTTGTTTACCTATACCTTCTTATGGAGTAATGTGCACCATATATAACCTTCTCTCCTCCCATAGCTGTAGGTAGTCATGATATTATACAGTCCAGTCCATACCTGCTCTACCACGACCATCAATATGCCTAAAAGTTGATCCATATGATCAATATCAGTGGATTGTGCTCCTACAGACTGTCTCATTACACGATCTGTGAGGTGCCACTCCATACGCTTCCAACTGATAAGTGGTACTCTTACCCTCCAAAAATCCCTACCATCTTAACATTGTATGGGTAGAGCATCCAAAACTTGTTATGTGTATAGCGTCATGGAAACCTGATGTTTTTTGAAAAAGAATTATCAACAGAAATTCAAAATATTAATAGATTTTTTGATTAATCTAATTAATTCAAACCTAATACATATGTAGACCATCAAAATCATCTTGATATGTTAATGTGTTTTCAGATGGAAGCTTACGTATCCTCTCTTCAGCCCACCTCTTAAATTATTGAAAGAGTTGTTATTTATATTACTTTTAAATTCAATAACAAAAAAACACTAACCAACAACCCAATAGTTTTCCATCCAAGTCAAAAATCTATGGGACTCATAGTGTTGGCCTTTAGATGTGAAAATATACCTGCAATAGTGCTACACATCCAACGATATATGTACTTATCAGCCTTATTGCATAGTACAGTTCTATGTAAAGATGTGCGAGAACCGCACCACCTATGAACATCCTGCTAAAGTGTCCACATCCACAAGCAAAGGTAACACTATAGAGATACATAACTCTGTAACATATCGAGTATTAAGAAGCAACCAATCATAAATAGGATGTATGCTTGTATATGCTGAAGGAAATGCTTAAGGGCCAAGTCATCATATGAGTCTCTATAGAAAATCCATCGGAGCCAACGAAGTAGGAGCACAGACTCAACCTATGTTAAACCCATCATGAAGGTCACTACATCATCCTCATCATGAGGAGTGTGGTACAATGTATCCCTACTAGGATGTTTACCAAAAAGCTTGTTACAACAATTAGGTTATATTATCCATATGCGGCCTTGCCCAATAATATTGGGCCCCACAACTGCAGATCCATCAACTCTAAGACCCAAGAAACCTGCATATCTTGTAATGTTATGGTCATCTCGCTAATCGTCAAATATAAGGTGTTTGTCAATAGACGTCATTTCTCAACTAAAGTTGTGATAAGATTATGATCCAGTCAAATGAATTATAAATGCAAGATTTTGCAATCCAAGGTTGGTAAAGATGTATATCATACGGGGGCATTCTACTGGCCATTCCTGAGCCAAATATCAATGAGTTGCAATAATCAAAGGGGATACCTGTCTATTAAAATTTCAAATTATTAATGATGTTAATATACATAGCAATAAAAATTTAATGTAATTAATTAATTCTAATTACCTGATCTGGATCATGAGACCTTTATAATGCCCAAGTAATGCTATACTATTTTGCACTGGAGTAATTTCTATAGCACTATGATGACTAGTGCACCTATCATAATGAGCACACCTAGATATCAGTCATATATGTATAAAATACAATTTAATTTAGCATGTTGACATTTTAAAATCATTAATATGCATATAGTATTTCCTATAAAAATTATATATTATCTTTATTACCTGGATGATGCAGGATTATATAGATATATAGCCTTATTGTGACCCTTTTTTTTTTGCAATGTCCACAACTCTTATTTGAGGTTAAGGGTGTCTTATCCATTGTATTATGAAATCTATTTGAACTGGGTCTACATACATGCCTCCTGAAAGCTGGTGCAATCAAAGGGATGATTCCTTCTTATTCGTTGAAGTTTGGCCAAACATCCTTTGGGGGGACAACATGGAATAATCCAGAGTATGTTGTTCTATATGAGTTAACTGTGAAGTATTTTGATATGAAGGTATTATGATTCCAGCACTTATATCCGGCAACCGCTAGCACATGAACGCATGACGCATTATATAGTTATGGTTTCATTCATGTGTAAGTACAAGTGTCTGTTACTACCTCAACTTTATGTGGTCGACATGATGTATCCACAACTTTAAATTCTATTTTATTTATGGTTACTAGTTCAGGGCATCTTCGTGCTTCATGTTCGGCTCGTTGTAACATAGTCATTATATGGGGAACAAATTCAGACTTCCCTACCTTTAGCCACTTCTCAGCATCTATGGACCACTTTATGAATAAAGAGATGAGGTTATAGTATATGACCATAACCAAACCTTATATTGGAGGGCCACAAGCATGTTTAAGAACTTTGTTAAAACATTCTGAGGCGTTGGTTGTTATAATGTTATATCGACATCTATTGTTGAACAACAACGACCACTTACTGACATCACGTTATATCAACCAGTCATATACTTCTTATTTAGTAGTTCTAATATTTTTTATCATGAAATTGAAATATTATATATCTTCCGTACTTCAAACTAAGTACATATTATTGCAAAGGCCTTCATTTTCAGTAATAGCATACCAATGTAGAAATTTTTTAAAGTTTTCATGCAAGTGACGAAAATAGTGTCTAAGAACTACATTAGGAAAAATTTCTCGACAACCTCTCACAAGTCATGAATGCTTATAAGAGATTATGCATAAATTAGAACGCTCCTTAACTACTCCAAGAAAATCATGTAAGTTTTAAAAGAACCAAACCCATGAATCATTACTCTTTAATTCAATAACTATGAAAGCCAATGGAAACAATCCACCATTCCCATTAATTCTTATAACTGCAAGAAGGGTCCCATAATATTTTTCAAGCAGAAAAGTCCCATCAAGGCTAAATACCGACTGACACTCTTCCCACCCATAAATGAATGGCCCAAAAGCCCAGAATAGTGCATTTAATCATTAACCTCCAACCAATTGAATATTGTACATAGTGCTTGATTGGGATAGACAAATGTCTTCCATGAAACATAATAGATGTTGCAAATCTATTTTTCATGTCTTTGTTTTGATGATTGACAAACACTGTTTCTCTTTGACACCTTGTTGCTTCTAACTTTTCAGGAATCGAAGATCGGACAATTAAAAAGGAGCCAAGTTCAGGAATGCGTAGGTTTAGGGTTGAGTCAGTCTGTACTTTTGTTTTTTACCTTTTGAGTCCACTTGTAATAGTCAAAGAGACTGATGCTATGTAACCCTTCACACACACACTTGAGAGACTTAGAATTTCTGTTTTTACTCATATCGGCCAGGACGATTTCTTGAATCATCCTGGACGATCAGCTTACAACAGAAAGTCTAATTAAGGATTCTTAATTAAGGCAGCCGACATTAACAGATCGGCCTGGACGATACGTGTATCGGCCAGGACGATAAGCTCAAAACAGAAAGAAGTAGCCGCCATAGTCAAGTATGGTATACTGTATCTTTAAATTATCGGCCAGAACGATCCTCGGATCGGCCTGGACGATATTCACAAATTATGCCATAATTGTTCAGGAAATCAAGGGAGTAATTAAGGATGATTGATACGATCAGATCGTCCTGGACGATCGCAGGATCGGCCAGGCCGATCTAGTCAAAAAACCCTATATTACTTCAGGACGATCAATATCGGCCAGCCCGTATCCAGGGCTATTGTCAGGACGATTTTCCTCTGATTTGAACTGATCGGCCAGGACGATCGTGCTATCGGCCTGGACGATCAAGCCAATTTTCAATCGTCTTGTTTCCCATCCAGGGCGATGCTCTGGCCGATCATCATTGATTTGTACTGATCGGCCAGGCCGATGTCCATATCGGCCTGGACGATATTGTCGGCAACTTGCAATTAATGAGCTCTTTTGAAGCTCTTCTATTTAAGAGCTCTTGTTCAACATTTTTAAAGACCTTTGGCTGCTGCCTTGACCTGAGAAGACCTTGAGGAGAGAAAGAGAGAGAGAGGAGAGAGAGAGGATCTTGTGAGGGGGAGCTTGTGAGGGGTTTCACAAGGGTTGCTTCAAGGATCTCTCTGCGTCGTCTTCGTCTAAAGTTTCTCGTCCGTGGAAGGGTCGGTAGAGGTAAGGAGTTTTGCTTTTGGTTCTGGTTCTCTGCCAGCTTCAGGAGGAAGCAAAAGGAGATAGGTTCTCTGCCTTGCCAGGGTGGCAAAAAGGAGGTTCTTGTGAGAGTTTCTCCGCCTAGCCGTGGGGGCTAAATGAGAGTCACTTTTTTGTAGTGCAATACTTGGAGGGTGCCTCCAAGGAGTGGACGTAGGTCGAGTCGACCAAACCACTATAAATTTCTGTGTTCCTTTTCTTGCTTCCGCACTTTTAAATTCCGCAATTTTTTGTGATGTGATTTGGTTTATGTGATTTTATTTCTTTGTTTTAAAAGAAGTTTTTAAAAATACCAATTCACCCCCCCTCTTGGTTAGTTTGGGACTAAGTTCATAGGGCTTAACATCCCCATCGAACTTTCAAGTGGTATCAGAGCCTGATTCAAAAATTAAAGTTTGAAAACTTTTTGAATTTGATCCATGTCTAACTTTGGGAATCGCAACACTACGGAAGGGTATTCTATTACCCGACCTCCTCTGTTCGATAACTACCTTTTGATTTTTGGAAAACTCGCATGTCAACTTTTTTACAATCTACTGATTATCGCATGTGGATGCTTATTCAAGAAGGTTATTCTCCACCTTCTCGTGAAATTAACGGTTTTAAAACTGAAGTTGCTTTTACCGAATGGACTTTTGATGAACGAGATTTAGCTCAATTAAATGCGAAATGTTTGAATTGTTTCTTCTGTGCTTTAAAATCTGAGGATTACATGCGTGTTTCAACTTGCAAAACTGGTAAAGAAATTTGGGATAAATTATGCATTACTTATGAAGGCACTAATGAAGTTAAACAATCCCGTTTAAACATTCTCTTGCATGACTACGAACTTTTTCGTATGAAACCTCATGAATCGATTTCTGACATGTACACTAGGTTTACTCAGATTGCTACTTCATTGCATACACTAGAAAAAGAACTTTCGAACTATGAAAAAGTTAACAAGATTTTGAGATGCTTGCCTTCATCTTATGATGCAAAAATTACTGCAATCACTGAATCTAAAGATTTAAACACCTATTCTATTGATAACTTACTTGGCTCACTCATTGCTTACGAGCAAGGGGTGAATCAAAAAAATCTTGATACAGGTGAGAAGAAAAAGGAGAAAACAATTGCATTGAAGGCACACAAATCGGATTCTGAATCTTCCGGGTCTGAAAGCGATGGAGTTTCCTTCATCACAAGGCAATTCAAAAGCTTTCTAAGGAAGAAACAAAAGTATCATCAAAGTTGGAGAAAAGGTAAGGATCATAAACATATTAAAGGATCTTCTGATGTTGTTTGTTTTGAATGCAGGAAACCTGGACATGTAAGAGCCGATTGTCCTACACTTCAAGATCATTCAAGCAAAGAAAAGAAAAAAGGTGAGGAGAAAGCTAAGTCTAGGAAGGAGAATAAGAAAATCTAAAGAGGCTTCTAGGCAGAATCTGGTACTGATTCTTCTGAGACTGAACCAGAGGAAGAGACTACAAACTTGTGTTTCATGGGAGAAAATCAAAGTGATGAGGAAGAGGTATGTAAACCAACCTATGATGAATTGTTTGAAATTTGTGAAAAAATCCATACATCATACAAAAAACTTAAGAAAACTCATGCTAGCCTAAAATTAGAACATTCAAATCTACAAAAAGAGCATGAAGTTTTTCTCAAAGATCATGCAACGATTGATTCAAATCACATGGCTCTCCTTGATGAATTTGATGAATTAAACAAGAAGCATTTGGAATTAGTTGATAAAAGTAATGCATTAAAAGCTTCACACACCTCACTTAACGATGATCTTAAGAAATCTAAAGAGATTGAGAAAAATTTGAGGATTGAGAATGATGCATTAAAAAAAACTAACTTGAGAATTCAAAATGATTTGGAAACATGTAAGAAAGCTAGGATGACACCAACTTTTAATCAAAGGCCAGAACCTAGGAAGAGGCATTTTTACCCAAACCATTTAAGAAAACCTTTTCCTGGAGTTCAATGTTTTTCTTGTGGCATGCTAGGACACATCTCACACACTTGCACAGTTCACCGCAGTACACATTGGGTGTGGAGACCTAAGATGCATGATTCAAAGCATACCACATCTACATTGCACTCTACATTTCCTAAGAAGGAGCCCAAATCTGTTTGGGTTCCAAAAACTGACTGTTGTTGAGTTTTGCAGGAGTGCTCTCACCAAAGACCTCGTGGGAGCATAAGATAACTGAACATAAGGAGGCTTGCAGCTCAATTGCTTAAATCCGTTGCTTTATCACTTGCTTGAAATCTTTAGTTTTTATATGTCTTTTATTTTTAGTTTTTGTGTTCACTTTGTGTTGTTTTTAGTTTGCTTTTTTTTTTTTTTTTTTTTTTTTGCTTTTTCACTTTGGTCTTTATTTTTTTTGGGCTTCCATATGATGAAACTTCTCAAGCTTTTAAATATTGGAGTTTTTGGAGATAGGATTTAGCTTTTTAAAATTGGTTAAAAGGAGTAAACTGTTGATGTTTTTCCCTTCTTCTGACTTTGTTTAGTGGCATGATTTTCTTCTATAAAACAAAAGTCTAAACTCAGTTTAACCAATGGCTTTTTAAGATCTCTTTCTAATCTTGCTACATTAAATCATCTTATGCATAATAGTCAAAATTCTTTGATATCATTCAAGCTTTTGAAATCTTACCATTGCAGTTATCACGTGATTTTGATTTTGTGTTGTGGATTGTTCTTCCCTATGTTAGAGAGAGAGCTCCTATTCTCTAATATTTGGAGGATATACTCACAACTAAGTATTTTTTCTTTAAGGGTATATTAAAGAATTTTTAGCTTGCAAAAGTTAAAAAGGAAAGAGGCCAATGAAGCCAAATTGAAAAGAAAACTATATACACAAAAGTGTATCAAAAATCAAAGATGCTCAAAGAGCCAATAAAAGTGACAAGAGGCATAAAATCAGCCCAATGCAAGCTATCATCTCTTTGGTAAAAATCTTAAAACTTAGAAAACTCATTGATTATGTGATACCTTCAAAGATTTGATTTCAATTTCCATGATTGAGAAAAATTATTTTGGTTTATTATTTATGAGATATTTTTGTTGTTAACAAGCCTTGATTGGATCTTCTTATCCTCTTTTGTTATTTCGAGTTAGGACTCTGTTATTTTTAAGAGAATTTTGTACCCTGAAGGATGTCCGATCTAGGGTAAATGGAATCAGTTTTTCTATCTTCTTCTGATTGGATTTTGTTAAACCTCTTGATATCCTAAAACTTTAAAAGTTTAAATTCATGAAAAGAATTTTCATATGATGCCTCTATAAAACAAAAAAAAATAGAAAAATTAAAATCCAAAAAAAAAAATATTCGGTGGTTGGTTTTCATTGTGTCATTTTTGTGTCTTTGACTGTCTTTTCTTTTATTTTATTTTTTGAGAGTCCTGATCATCACCTTTTCTGTCTTGATTTCAAATTCAAGTCAGATCGGCCTGGCCGATATTTATATCGTCCTAGCCGATATGACAAATTCTTTCCAAAATCCATCTGCTGACCTTTTTCTGTGCTTACTGCAATTCATCGTCCTGGATGATACAGTATCGTCCTGGCCGATTTGATCGAACTCATGGTGATAGTCCTGGCCGATAGTATATTTGTCTGGCCGATGCATTCTATGTGCATCGTCCTGGCCGATACACTAGACCGTCCCGGACGATCCACGTGTCAGTACGTTTTGATCTTTAAAATCAGCCCCGGACGATCCATTATTGGACCATCGGCCGGGCCGATCCACTGTTCGTCCTGGACGATACACGTGGCAAGCATTTAAAACGTTTTAACTTCGGCCGGTACGATCAATTATTGTGCATCGTCCTGGACGATACACCTAATCGGCCCGGACGATCTGCTTTTTCAACGGTCGTCCAGACTGACTCCTCGGGCCGATAGCCTGTGTCTAATCAGCCTGGCCGATATCTGATTGGCCCAGACGATTGGACCGCCTTTTTGACCAATCGGCCTGTACGTAATTATTGACACATATCGGCCTTGATGATTCCGCGATCGGCCAGGACGATATGGCCGTTTCTTTAAATTCAGGCCGATCCAGCCATGATTTTTCACTCTTCATCCATTCTCCTTTGTGTTTTTGCTTAAGTTCTCTCAAATGGCTGGTGGGAAACGCGTCCGTCAGACCTCTGGAAGTTCCTCGAGGGCAAGGGTTGACCCTCGTTTCTCAGAAGCAGGAAGATGAAGCCGCATATCATCGTTATAAAGAATATGGAATTACTGTTTCCAGAATTATCAATCCGGTCCACATCTTTTACCCGGTAATGGATCTCTTCGCTCACACTTCCCTTTGCTTCATTCTGTCTCTTGTTTTCCCTTTCAATTCTGAGTTCCTTCTAGAATTTTTTGCAAACCTTCGCATCAACTCTACCTTCACAGCCCTGTCCTCCTATGTGAATCGACGCCCTGTCGAAATCACATATCAGGACTGTGTTGATCTTTTACAGCTATCCACCACCGGAGATAAGCTGCATATAATTGCCCTTGACCCTGATTTTGACTGGTCCACGGCAAATCACTTTCTTCGCCAGACCAATGTCCGTTACCATGTTGGAGAGACTAGCTCTTTAGTCAGAGATGCTAGGACAATCCAACATGTCCTTCGCACCTCCATCATTCCAAAAGCTGGCGATCGAGTCCACATTACCCCTCTACTTTCCCTCACTACCTTCTACATCATGGCTCATAGGGAATTCAACACTGCGGACCTATTTTTTCGTTACATTGATCACCTAACAACAATTCGCGATCCAGGCCACAGAAGAAAGCCAAATCTAGCCTTAGGACACATCATAGCCTATGTTCTTGAAACTAAATACCAAATTCAATATCCCAATCCACCAGATTTCCCAACTCTCTTCTACTCAAACAATTCCTTCAGCACCCTTCACAGTACTCGTCTCCACCCTGATGAACCTCAGGGGACTAGAGAGGAGGAGGCTCCCGCTCCAGCTCCCTTTCCTGACCCTGTTCCTCTCCACCAGCACTCACCGGTTGATCAGTTGATTGAGAGATTTTATCATTGGGAGACCCGGTTTGACGCGTATGTTGCTGCCCAGGAGCAGCAACACTCTGAGGACATTGCCCGCTACGAGCATCACCGCGCTGAGGATTTAGCTCGATTTGACAGTTTTCTTACTCACCAACAGCAGCAGCATGACCAGGACATCGCCTAGTTCAATGCTCAGTTTACCACCTTGCCAGTTACTTTCAGCAGCCACCTCCACCTCCTCCATCTGATGATCAGGATCCCTCGTTCTTTTAGTTTGTGCTTTGAGTTATTGTTTCTTGTCTTTTTGTAGTTAGTCTTTCATGATGTTTTTTTTTCTGTCGTTTCTGGACTCTCTTTTTGTGATGACAAAAAGGGGGAGTAGGATAGGGTGTGGTAGGAAAAAGTTGATATTGTAACTTTATTTTTCTAATGAATCTTTTTTTTCCTACTTGTGTTTTGCCATCATCAAAAAGGGGGAGATTGTTGCAAATCTATTTTTCATGTCTTATGTTTTGATGATTGCCAAACACTGTTTCTCTTGGACACCTTGTTGCTTCTAACTTTTCAGGAATCGAAGATCGGACAATCAAAAAGGAGCCAAGTTCAGGAATGCGTAGGTTTAGGGTTGAGTCAGTCTGTACTTTTGTTTTTTACCTTTTGAGTCCACTTGTAATAGTCAAAGAGACTGATGCTATGTAACCCTTCACACACACACACTTGAGAGACTTAGAATTTCTGTTTTTACTCATATCGGCCAGGATGATTTCTTGAATCGTCCTGGACGATCAGCTTACAACAGAAACTCTAATTAAGGATTCTTAATTAAGGCAGCCGACATTAACATATCGGCCAGGACGATAAGCTCAAAACAGAAAGAAGTAGCCGCCATAGTCAAGTATGGTATACTGTATCTTTAAATTATCGGCCAGAACGATCCTCGGATCGGCCTGGACGATATTCACAAATTATGCCATAATTGTTCAGGAAATCAAGGGAGTAATTAAGGATGATTGATACGATCAGATCATCCTGGACGATCGCAGGATCGGCCAGGCCGATCTAGTCAAAAAACCCTATGTTACTTCAGGATGATCAATATCGGCCAGCCCGTATCCAGGGCTATTGTTAGGACGATTTTCCTCTGATTTGAACTGATCGTCCAGGACGATCGTGCTATCAGCCTGGACGATCAAGCCAATTTTCAATCATCTTGTTTCCCATCCAGGGCGATGCTCTGGCCGATCATCATTGATTTGTACTGATCGGCCAGGCCGATGTCCATATCGGCCTGGACGATATTGTCGGCAACTTGCAATTAATGAGCTCTTTTGAAGCTCTTCTATTTAAGAGCTCTTGTTCAATATTTTTAAAGACCTTTGGCTGCTGCCTTGACCTGAGAAGACCTTGAGGAGAGAAAGAGAGAGAGAGGAGAGAGAGAGGATCTTGTGAGGGGGAGCTTGTGAGGGGTTTCACAAGGGTTGCTTCAAGGATCTCTCTGCGTCGTCTTCGTCTAGAGTTTCTCATCCGTGGAAGGGTCGGTAGAGGTAAGGAGTTTTGCTTTTGGTTCTGGTTCTCTGCCAGCTTCAGGAGGAAGCAAAAGGTGATAGGTTCTCTGCCTTGCCGGGGTGGCAAAAAGGAGGTTCTTGTGAGGGTTTCTCCGCCTAGCCGTGGGGGCTAAAGGAGAGTCACTTTTTTGTAGTGCAATACTTGGAGGGTGCCTCCAAGGAGTGGACGTAGGTCGAGTCGACCGAACCACTATAAATTTCTGTGTTCCTTTTCTTGCTTCCGCACTTTTAAATTCCACAATTTTTTATGGTGTGATTTGGTTTATGTGATTTTATTTCTTTGTTTAAAAAGAAGTTTTTAAAAATACCAATTCACCCCCCCCCCTCTTGGTTAGTTTGGGACTAAGTTCATAGGGCTTAACATCCCCATCGAACTTTCAATAGAGAATGGTAAGAATACTCGTAGCTACCAAATGTCACTTTGATAGCTTTTCTACATGCGTCCCACGCCTTCATGTATGAAATTTTTATTTCAAACTTTGACTTGATTCTTTCAATTATCTCCTTCAGCTTTATATCGAGTTATTATCTTATGATTGGCATGATGTGCCTAAATATAAACTTAGAGGTGTAATTGTGATGTCCATCAGCCATTATCGACTGGGTGCATTTATGTGGAGGACCTAAAGTTGCTACTTTCCAAAGATCACCTAGTCTTTTACTTCATGTTGCATGTAATCGCCAAAGACATAGCCTATGCAGATTGTTATGTTGGGTACATATGATAGTGAGATAACTCTTGTTGGAAGTCAAATTAATGTATTAAACATTTTGTGTAATTGACGATCCATCAATTGTAGCCTGAAGGTATTCCTTATTAAGACAAATATGACCTTTCATACAGTTTAGATGGAATATTTTCTTCTGTTGAGTTAACTATGTTCATGATTGGAACATCATATTGATTATCACCATCTCATTATTGGGTGGTTTGAATTGTTTCTATGAACTCATTATTTACAACCATCATTTCTAATTTATCTAGGTTTCATGTTGCACGTTCTTCATTGAATTCCACATCATCATTTTCATCATTATTATAATATCTCATTGATTCATTTGTATCTATTTCAGCTTGATTACCACCATGTGATGAATCAATACCACCACTATCCATAGTTTTATATGAATTTACTTCATCGTTATCCATCTCATATCCCTTCGGTATGATATTTTTATTTTGGCATGCATGCTACATGTATGGCCCCGACACTTGATTGTCTTCACAAATACTATAATTTGGTCTAACCCAACTTGGATGTTCACTCACACTAGGACGTGAAAGCAACTATTATTGCAAAAATGTTGGTCGCTCTGACAAACTAAGGCGACCATGAAAGTCATTTTGCATATATATCATATTTTCTCTTCCACCATACTGTAGATCAGTATTTGTTAAATTAAATTTTATTTAGGGGCAGGTACCCACCAAAGCAACATAATATAGGGTTGTTAATACTCATATATGTGCTTTGGTTAATGGACCAGCAACATCGGCACAAATCATTTCTTCAACCTCCACGTATATAATGATAATATGAGTTCTACCTTTTAGCAATATAAACTCACAAATCTCATCATCGGTGACATGTGTCACATAGTAGCCACCATTATCATGAAAGCAACATGTTAGGTTAACAATGTTTGTTGTTGCCTAAGTGCATGCATAACTCGTTGTTTTAGCATCGCAAGCGAGATGTCTTCATCTACGACGAGTGGCTGATTTCGTCCACCCATATATGTCAGTGTGAACTCATCCGTGATACGCAACTCTCCCCCAAAATATAGCATTAATCGTGACATGTTACCATAATTGGATGAAACACATAAATCTTAAACAAATTTTGAAAGTCTTATATCAAACATAGTGCTTGTAATGTAATGATTGTTGATTGTCAATGCCAATAAAATTAATCATTAGATATTATTCATTTGAAATAAGTTTCTATTTATTTTTTAAATTGCTTATGAATCAATGCAATTAGAAGAAACCAAAATTTTGTTCATTTATTTGAAATAATTTAGTTAGTTATAACTCACTACAGGAAAATGACCCAAAACCGGCGGTTTTTACCAACGGTTTACCCATATTTATCGGCGGTTATTACCATTACCGGCGGTCCTCCGACGGGAAATAGACCGCTGGTTGGAACCGCCGGTAATAGCCTTTTTTCCTGAAGTACTTCAAACTTTAAAATTTATTTTAATATTAAGGGCAATTTAAGATTAGTTTAATCTATCTCTGTATAGGTTCCCTTAAGATCACTATTCACTTATGATTCTTTACTTACATGAACAATATTACTTATGAGATATTTCCAAGTTGAATATTAGAATCATATAGTTTAAAATTCCCTAATAATTAATATTACAAATAAATCAAATTAAATATATTGTAATAATTCATTTATAAAAGTATTGTAAACAATATATTACATAAAGTTTAATATATTAAAATTATTTTAGTATTTAATTATTAATTAATGTTAAATTATGTTATACAAGATTAATATTTGATATTATAACTTAAATATTATTTGAATATATATATATATATATATATATATATATATATATATATATATATATATATATATATATATATATATATATATATATATATATATATATATATATATATATATATATATAATATATATAACATTAATATTAAGCAATGAAAATAATTTTAACATTTTGTAAAATATATTCTATTTTAAATAAAATATATTATTAAAAATTTTAACAATGTGATATAATAATAATAAATATTACATAAATTTATAAAATTTATATTTTTTTGGTTTTTAATGAATAATTAATAGTAAATTATGTTATAAAAATATTTTTTAATTGAAATTAATTTAAATTAATTATTTCGTCAATATCACTATATATAATTTCTTCACTACAACAAGGGTTAATTTTTTATATTTAAGTAGTTATTAATTATAAATTATTCATTCAAATTCTCAAGAATAATATTACATTAAAAATATGACATAGCTAAATTAAATTTAATTATTATAAATAATTAATAAAATAATACACATATAATAAACAATTCGTAAATAATCATTATTTAATTTCTTAAAGAATTATTAATATTAAATTATCTAAAAAATTTAATGAAATTTATTTTATAATAAAACTATTTTTTAAATATCAAATAATCTGAAGTGTACTTACTAACTTAAGTCAATTATTAGAATAAAGTAATAATAAAATTATTATTATTTTTAACTATTACTAAGTTCTCAATAGGTTTACACTTACTGCCTTTATTTACCTACTTTTTATTACAAAATTTTGTTCATTTATTTGAATAAATTTAGCATGTTATAACTTTAAACATTATAATTTATTTTAATAATAAGGGCAGTTTAAGATCAATTTAATCTATCTCTGTATAGGTTCCCTTAAGATCAATTAACATTCACTTAGGATCACTTATGATTCATTACTTACATGAACAATATTTCTTATGAGATCTTTCCAAATTGAATATTCGAATCATAAAGTTTAAATTTCATAATAATTAATATTAAAAATAAATCAAATTAAATATATTGTAATAATATTCATTTATAAAAGTATTGTTATCAATATATTACATAAAGTTTAATATATTATAATTATTTTAGTATTATTAATTAATGTTAAATTATGTTATACAATATTTAAATTTGAAATTATATATAATTTAAATATTATTTGAAAATCATTATATATAAATAAATTATATTAACATTAAAGTACATTAAATTAACATTAATATTAAAAATTTCAAAAAATGTTACCATTGTGTAAAATATATTCTATTTTAAATAAAATATATTATTATAACAATGTGATAACATAATAAAAAAATATTACATAAATTTTTAAATTTTATAATTTATTGGTTTTAAATAAAAAATTAATATTAAAATATGTTATAAAAATATTTTTTAATTAATGTTATTTTAAATTATTTATTTCATCAATATCACTGTATATAATTTCTTCAATATGATAAGGCTTAATTTTAAATATATAAGTAATTATTAATTATTAATTATTAATTCTATTTCTGAAGAATATTATTACATTAAAAATATGACATAACTAAATTAAATTTAATTATTATAACTATTTAATAAAATAATACACATATAATAAACAATTTTTAAATAATCATTATTTAAAATTTTAAAGAATAATTAATTTTCAATTATCTAAAATTTAATGAAATTTATAGTACATTAATTTTTTTTTTTAAATATAAAATAATCTGAAGTGTACTTACTAACTTAAGTCAATTATTAGATTAAAGTAATAATAAAATTATTATTTATTTTAACTATTACAAAGTCCTCAATAGCTTTACACTTATTGCCCTTGTTTACAGTTTACCTACTTTCTATTTCCTTGAATAATTTTGCTTGTGGTAAATATACTAAACACTATTGTGCTGCGTACATTTAACGAGTGAACAAAAACATCACTCTTTTGTTAGCATTTCCATAACATACATCACCATTATTGATATTTATATCTTTGGTATTAAGTAACTTTAACATTTAGCTTGTTTGTTCTGTGAATTTATATCCAAGTTGAGCTTGCAAGTTCCATGACATACACGTCTAGCTTTTTTATATTCTTACACTATAGTGGTATTCTGGTTTGATATCTTTGTTTTACTTTTATAAACTTCATACAAATAGTTATATGCTAACAAAAATTTAGATCTTTTATAATTTTCTTCTATTTCTTTTTGCTGCATGCTAACAAAAATAACATTTTGTATTAAAAAAAAAAGGTTTAAATCTTCAATCAATGCTTCTTCCATAATTATAACAAGGAAAAAAAATAACACACTAATTGTTATAAAAAACCAAAATTACCATAATTTATAATAAGGAAAAATATAACAAACTAATTGTTAAAAAATACAAAATTACCAATTGGCGAAAATATAATTATCACATGTAAACAACCAAAATATTTACTTCTAAACCATATTTTAAGCTTACTAAAATAACATTTTCAATACAAATAATATATGCATATGAGAAAAAACTAGCAAAAACATCACTACCAAAAAATTGGGTTTTCGCAGCACATTTTTTAACCTTTCCCGGCGGCTATAACCGCCACTATTTTTATTGCAGCGGTTGTAGAACCGATACATAACCGCTGTATTTATAATGCGCTGCAACGGCATTCAGCAGCGATATTTATAATGAGCACATAAAATTTGACAGCCATGAGCAGTTGTTCATAGAAGCAGTCCAAGTGAAATTTTTAAAATTGCATCTCAAATATAACAATAATAGGTAAAAGCACGTCAAGTTTTAAATTTTGTATGAAAAAAGTTACAGGTAGATCTTGTCCTTGTCAATTCATCTAAAGTATAGTAAATACTACAACTATTTCATGTGGCATTTTTCATAATCAGCATTGTTAATCCCTAACCCTAAAGAGAAATATTAAGGGTTGAAGTTAGTATAACAGCCAATTGTAAAACTTATTCAAACTTTGGCATACATTGAACATTGTAATGCAGCACAACATAGATTGATTCATGAAAATAAAGTGGAGTTAGCTCTGAATATGGATAAATGTAAAGCTTTAGGTCCATAAAAGATAAACACTACTAGGAGAAAAATTCACTATCTTTGGTCAGGCAACACATTCTTGATATAGCAGCACTACACAAATGTTGTCATGAAAGCCATCAATATATTAAAGATTGTCATGAAAGCCATCAACAAGATTATAAACCTTGAGAAGAGCATAATGTTTCAAAATTTCAATATTTACATTTACAAGCACAAAGAAATATTACAATCAAATGCATCTCGTGGTTTAACTCTCACAACAAAATTCCAATTCAGATTTTTAGCATCTTCAATGTAGAATACAGGCTCCACTTTTGAAGAGAAAACAAAAGGATCATCCTGGATTTTCTGACCTGTATGAATAAGCACTCGAAAAATACACATTTAATAAGAATACACAAAATATGTCTGAAACGATGCTGATGTAAAAGGAACTGACAAGTTTTTTATTTTTTTTACCTATTAAACAACCTGGTACCCACAACTGAAAAAGCTTTGAATCTATGGGAAGTCAGGTGAATGGTATTGAGCCTAGATAGGAGAGGAGAGGAGGCTATGAGTGAACAGAAGGTACATAAGGGAATTGAACGATAACTTGTGTCCGGTGTCTGAACCCAATAACATCTCCTTTGCGAGAGCTTCCTTTGTGATTTATTAGAGCTCTTGAGATTGATTTTATGAGAGCATAGAATTATTATGAATATTGTCGTGCAAGCTACATCAGTAGGGATTGATGAGTGGGGGTGACTGTCAGCTACATTGTGTCTCTATTGGAAATGAAAGCTTCTGCTGTGTAGAGTTTGGATTACTGAGTGGTCCGGGTCCTAGGTTCTTTGGAATCTTTAGCCTTATCAGGAAATTCAACCCCATTAATTATATCTATTTTGATTCAAAGCTTTTAAGGATCATAAAAGTCTAAAGTATATATCTATTTTTTATTTTGAGGCTTACGCTTGGATTCGTCTCAAGGCTTACACCTTGCCTTTCCGATTTCACATTTTTAAACTTTGAAAAATATATTAATGCTTATTTCAAGTTCTAGGCATTGAAGGACTCGCCAACTATGAGTAGATTATTGCTTTTCATTTTTAGTGGCCTCAAAAGAAAAGGTGAAATATTTTCTAAATATTTCAAAAGGGGAGAAAAATGTGTGGGCATGTCCGTTATTTTATTTTCCCTTTTTAGAATTTGTATGAGCAAGTACTATATTACAACTAGTTCTTTGGTTTTGAATTGAGGTCATGAAGAATAAAAATCATGCGAATTAGGATTTTGTTTGGTTCAATGTTTTTTCTTTGCTAAAACGTTATGTTTTTTATGATAAAAGATATTTAACTTAATGTTCTCTCTCATATTGAGGTACTTTGAATAGTATTTGTGGCCAAGACTGATGTAATCTAAAAACCGCACATATTGGTTGCTAGTAAAATTAATTATACTTTAATGACTTTAAAATAATAAAATATATATTTTAAATTTTTAATCACCATTAATTATTTTAAATGACATCAAAAATTTTTAAAGTAAATTAACATAAGCCAAATGCAATAAATTTCAAAGATAAAATTGTTATCTAAATAATATTTTGGTTTAAAAAGCAATGTTAATGTATGTAACATTCAACCAAGCAAATCCTTAAAACATGTTTTAAATGCATGCAGGTACAAATGGTAATGTTTTTAACTTGTTCTATTTGGTTAAACGCAGCATGCATTCATCACTAAAATTAGTTTCATATACATAGTTGAGTATACTACATGTCTAAGGGTTAAAGCATAACGCCATTTCTTTCCCGTTAAACAAACTAATTATGTGGAGAAATTATCAAAATTGTATGTGGATGGAACTATAAGATTAAATGTATATCAAAAACTATGTTAATGGATAAAGATGGTAGGTTTTTATCCATATTATGGAAGAAGTTTTGAGTGCCTAACTAACGTTCAATACTACATTTCACTCTCAAACAAATGGGCGAAATGTATACGGAGGGTTTGCATTTCATTTTTAAAAATCAATGAAACCTAAACCCTAAGGAATGCAAATGAAGAAAAACAATGAGAAGAAAAAGAGAAGAAGAGGATAAAGGGGAATAGACTCACAGTGATGAGGATCGAAGGCACCGTCAGCCGGGATTCGCAAGAGGAGAAGATTTTCGTCGCAGCTATCCGGCCAGATTCGCTCCCGTCGCGCGAGCAAGATGGAAGAGAGGAATTAGGGCTTTGGGTCACTTAAAGTTTCAGAGGGGCTTTGCCAGCGGTTTTAACTGGTGCAATTTGCACCGGTTTTAACCGATGCAAGTGGATTCAATTTTCTGCTTCATAACATGGTTTTCAAAGCAGTTTTTAGAACCACTGCAAATAAACGCTGCGATAGGACCTATTTTTTGGTAGTGCATTCATATACAATATTTTGCATTAAGAGGCATGAAATAAAACAATTCACTATAAATTTCCTGTAAATACAATTTTAGAAAAATAAACATAGGATGCACCACTCTCTGATATAAAACATAACATAAGAAAATAAATTTATCATAAGAAAATTCTACATAAGAAAAAAAACTAAAGAAATCACTAACCTTCTTCAACCAAAATCGAGAGCTTAAAAAAAATTGGGGTAAAGCTCTCCCGGGTGTGAGGGGCTTTTTATAAGCCAAAAGAGATCTCCCCTCCTTTAAATCAAGCCCGACAACATTTACTTTTCACATGTCAATCCACCAAATCGCCCGTAAGAACCATATATAGCTCACGCGTCGTACAAAACTTTCCAGAATACGGTGTGCGCCCGCTAATTCAGATAGAATGCATCATAGAATGCACCATATGTATAAGCACATTCTACAGAATGCGCCTAAAGAATTCGCGCATTCAAGGAATGCACCAAAAATTATGAGGAAGTCAAAGAATGTGCCAATTAGCCTAGGGCATTCTTTGAATGCTCCAAACCTTACAGCTTGTTTGCTCTTATTTAAATTTTCATAATATCATGCTCCTACTACTAATTCTAATTGATCAAATGCTGCTTCTTAAAATTTGGCCGGGAAAAAATAGTAAAAATCTTAAAATATTTTTGGAAAATTTATATCTATTTTTTTTTTAAATGCATGATATGATAGGTATAAGCTAATGTGGGTCTCCGAAAGAGATGCTGGCTAGGGTTAGAATGTGGATGTCTGTTTTCTACAGGCGCATGCCCCCTTGGTTAATTACATTTTAGGCTTCAACCTAATAACACTCGATTAGGATGTTATTTTATTCTATTATTGGTTTTGTGTATGCTGGTATTCCTATATTCTTCTAATCCAAAGGACATAGGCTTAACTGGTTACTTAACACACTCAAATATCATGCAATCATCCAGTCGGTCTGAGGGGAATGAATCAAGAGAGGAGACATCACATATACAGCATTGAATATATAAAGATAGAAGAGATGTCATGAATGTGACATAGATTAGTGAAATTTATAGCCTCCCAAGAATGGAGAGCTCATCTAATGATAAGGCATATGGATATATAATAATAATGATAGCCTTTGATCCTAAATCTATATAAGAAAGTACCATGTTCTTAGAACTACTATCCTCAACCTAGCTAATGCAAGTCAATGATGTGACTTATAACTCAATTCCCAAAAGAGATCTAAGCAACCCCGACTTGAATTACCACTCGCTCTAAAAGAGGTACCAGCCAAAACTCCGCCCAACATCTTCAACATATACAAACCCATCTTATGCAAATACAAGAGTGGTGAGGATGTATATATGAGGAATGGGCCTTTGGCCCGATGATGAATGATACTATATTAATAAAATGAAGAATTATCCCTCCATATGATATACTAAAAATTATATGCCTAACTCAAGCAATGCATAAAGGGTAGGGCTAATCAGAACATGTAAGGAGCTACCATGAGGTGGACTAGGTTTTAATATAAGTAGTACTTTTAAAAAGCGACCCAATGGAGGTAATGCATTAAGTTTTAAAAGTATGTGAGTTAATTTTAGGCCTTATATTTCTTGTATCTTGATTAATCTCATTTTATCTTTTATATAAAATTTAATATCCTAAGAGCCTTATATGAGAACTTTGTCTGAACCACCTCTAAGCAAAACAATCAATTAAACCTAATAAAAGCAAACAGTTCTAATGCATAAATAAAATAAACACACCAACCATCCAAGAATAAATAATAAATTAGAGGCCATAAGTACAGTTGAGCTATGCAACATATCTCAGGAAATAAAAAGTAGGTAGCTGAGCTCTGCCATAATTATAATTCAGCCTAAAATTATACATCAATGAAATGACAATGGAGTCTAGATTTATATTTACATATTTGGCCTCCTGTCTTCTAAACTACCCACATACCTATATGATTTTCTTAGCTAAAATTACATATGAAAACGATAATTATATAAGCTCCCTATAAAATAGATATTAGCATAATTATAATAAAGTAGTTATATTCACATCCAGACCTAGTTCTTAGGACCATAATTCTAAGGGCCTAGCATTCCTCACGGTACATATAAAGAGTGCATTTATAATGATAATTGTAGTATTTTTATTAGCCCCTTAGAAATATGAACACCTATAGAAAACATCATATCATGGTCTACTTCATACTTAAAAATATTAATGCACATGGCGCAAACGGGTAGCCTACACTATAAGTCTAGTTGACCATATGAAGGTCTCTAGGATTCATAGAGGGGAAAAGCATTAACCAATAATGCCAAGGTTTTGTTAGTGAGCTAATCTATGGCCAATGTCTACCACATATCGTCTATTGAAAGTAAAAATAGTTCAAAGTGTGTGTAAGTGTCACTAATTCATTCACAATAAAAGAGGAAGTCCTTAAAAGTTACAAAAAATTATGCCTAACCTAGAAGTAAGTAAGGGCACCCAACAAAATGAAGGAGTTTCTCTTGAGACCTCGGGAGCTACGACTCATTAACCTACACATGAAAATGATATCCCAAGCAAATAACACTTGGAGAACACATATGTAAATAAATGATGTGTCAATAATGGATGAATATATGAAACGATGTATATAACAAGATGATCTAGGATTACATACATTAAGAGATGTGATTTCTCAAAGTTCTGAGTAAAAAAAACCAATATGATGTAGAGTGGAAAGAGGTTAGTGGTGAGTAAAAGTTCAATATAGGATGTTAAGCCTCGATGAACTATCCCTAGGCACACTAAGAGGGGTGTGAATTAGTTGATTTAAAAAATTCTTTAATCATAAAACATTTTTTTGAGATTTTTTAATACCTTAAAAATAAATAATATTATCACCCAATGTAGTAGCAAATTAATGAAATAAGATTTATAATTATGGTGATGATGAGTTACTATAATCAATATATCATCAAACAAATAATTATCAACATGTAATTTTCAAAAATTAAAGTGTAGTAAAGTAAATTATAGAAAGTAAAACTCATAATGAACACACCAAAATTTTATAGTGGTTTGGTCAAATAATGATGTACATCCACTCCTCGGAGTCCTCCTCTTCAATTTTTATACTAAAACATTAGTGTCTTTCCTTTAGCCCCCATAGTTAGGCTAAGAAACCCTTATAATATTTTCACTAACTTGGTGCATCTTTTTCATTCTCATGGTGAAGGTAAAAAATCTAGCAATCCTTTTTCACACTCCAGGTGATGGCAGAGAACCTCGATGATCTTCGGGCTAACAATCTTCTTCCCAAAGCCACCCAAGAAATCAAAATGATATTCAGAAGAAACAAGGTAGAAGCTTGCTCAAAGCAACCATGTGAAAACCCCTCATACTCATCCCTCACACACAAACTCTCCTTTCTCCTTCCCAAAGCTCTCCAAGATCTATTCTCTAAGCCCTCTCTTAAAAACTCAACAGCAAAAAATTTGAAATAAGTTAATAAAGAGAGCTTAAATATAAGGCTTCAAAAAAGCCCTAATAATTCAATTCTATCGACACTAATAATATAGTACAATCCTAGATAATACAATATGATTAGTTCAAATAGCCTTGTTAGTATTATATAAAGAATAAGGCATTGTATGATCAGTTCAAGTATTTGAGCTAATCATCAAATATAATATGAAACATCGTCAAATATGATTAGTTCAATCAAATTAGATTATAATCCTGTATGATTGGTTGTGAATAATTATCATCCCATATAAAGATTGAGTTATACCATATGATTAGTCCAATCATACAGTATGATCTAACTGAATAAATTAATCTAAATTTTATCCTTTAATTACAGGATTAATTTTGGCAAGATTTGATGGTATCGTACAGAACAATACCAATCGCACGATATGATTAACACATATTTTGAATTTCAAAATATTGCTTAAAATATAATTGGTGGATGAGATCTTGATTTTATTTGATCATCCCATATAATCTGGATCATATAGTATAATGAGATCAAATAGCTTTAATTATACCAATTAGTAGTTATAATGATTTTCTGAATGGCTGATCATGCAATACAATTAGTTCAGAAAATTACACTTCTAATTTTCTCACTTTCTCACTACCCTCAGTGTGTGTGTGTGTGTGTGTGTGTGTGTGTGTACGATCATCAAGTTTAGCATCCACTAAATATAAGACTTTGACTCAAAAAATATAAACTCTTAAAGATACTTAAACCTATTCTGCCTAATCTTTAGTTGATCACTCTAAGCGGTGTATGACAAACCTAAAATATTAGTGCACATAAATAAATATCTAATAATAATAATAACAAGAGATGACATAGTAGACAACCTAATAATATTTGTTAACATCAAAATCACAAGTCCTGCGTCTAGATTTACAATAGTCTCTCCCTTTTTTATGATGATAAATATTATTGATTATGATTTCAAATTAATTTTCCTATGTCCTAAACTCCCCCTTACTAGTTGATTTTTTGAAAATAGGTAGTTTTTTTATTTTAAAGGAACGAACGAGAAAACTAATCATAAATAGGAGAATAACACATTATGAGGAAAGAAACAAAAAATTAGATTAATTATAGCCAAGTAGAAGTATAACCTACCAACAATATTCTACTCCTCTTTTTACATCAACAAAAAGGAGGAATAACTAAGCATGAAAAGAAAAATAAAACAAATATGATAATGAAAAAAAAAACATAAATAAGAACAAACATAATAAATGCTAAAAACATGAAGGTCCCTAATCAGGTGGTTGTGGTGATGGAGGTGACTGAAAGTATTAATGAAGGGATGCAAATTGCTCTCCAAACCATGCCATATCAATCTTATGCTACTGATTCTGCTCCACGACATAAGCATTGAAGTGAGTCTCCATCTGATCAAATCTTTGAATTAGTGTATCATATTGAGAAGGCTGGTGTATATGTGCTAGTGTTAGAGCTGGTGCTAGACATCCCTTTGCCTCCTCTAGCTTGGGGTCCACATAGTGAACATTTTGATGATGAGCACTATAAAGGATGTGGATTGAGCTATTTGAATAGAAGATTGGAAGATGGTTGGGTGGTGTAGGAAATTGAAGATTATATTTTGATTCCAGAACATAGTCAATGATATGATCTAATGCAAGATTTGGTATTCTCTTATTTATGGTATCTCTATTGCATATAAGGTTTTCAATGTATCAAATAATCATATCAACTAAATTAAAATCATTCCCAGCCATGGTAAAGTAGGTACAAGGGATAAAAGAGGTGAGATGTTTATCCTTTCGCCATCTTTTAGAATGACTGAATTTCAAAGAAAGTGTTGAATGATCAAAACATCTTGGACTAATGTGTTAATATGGGGAATGTAGCAATTTACTAAAGACTCCCTCCTAAGGGTGGTGTTGACAAGTATCCAATTAAAGTCTAGGAGAAAGGCTAAATAGTGAACTTTTTTACTGATGGTAAAAAGGTGCATAATTTGATAGAAGTCTTGATATGTGATTTCTACGAGCCTCCTATTAACATGAGATTGAAGGATAGTGCTCTCACTGTTGAATCGAAAACTAGTGAAGAATTTATGAATGTAAATGCTATAATATAATGTATTGAATGGTGGTGCAAACAAATATATTAAGTACCTAAAAGTTTAGGGCTTCCTAATTTATGATCTTATGAGGGTGGTCTAGGCAGTCTTATAGCAATGATATGCTTCTTCATCCATTGCTTTAGGGAAATAGGGATCAACGGGATGTCTGCAAGAACATTTCTATGAGAGTCCTTGAGCACTTTCCACCGACCATTGTAAGGAGTAGGAATTTGCACAATAAGAGAGAAAGATTGAAAGAAAGGATTGTAGTGAAGAGAATGCTTGTTATTCCTCTCTTTAAATTAAAATCGTGTATATCGGCGCAAATGTCTAAATCATATTTTGTTGAGCTTTCTATTGTGGCTCTGTGATGCTTGGGTAAACTATGGCACTACGGTGCTGAGTTTATGGCGGTAGTTCAATTTTTTTGATTTTTCACCTATTTTTTATACATAAAATAATAATTAAAATCATAAATACTATAATATATGTGAATTGGTCTTAATAAATATTCTCAGTGTTTTTAAAATAGGACTAGACTGTTGAGAGAGTTGCTACTTAGTTTAGCATGTTTTACATTCTTGCAACTTATATGTTTTTGATAATTCCAAATATTATTATTTCGATAATTATTTTCTCCTAACACATTTTGGAAGAATTATTTTTTGCTTTTGTTTGTACTAACATTTTAGAAAGAATCATACTCCAGATTGTTGAAAACTTCAAATCAAGATCAGCTTAGAATGTTTTATAAATTGAAATCTATATTTTTCATTTATTGAGTCTAAGAGAATGTGATTGTAATTAAGTAACCAAGCACACACACCTTCGATAGAATTTTAAAATTTACATTTTTTAACTGAATGTATAGTACGAATCATGTTCGTACGGGACGATCTGGTCAGTTATATTCCCAAACAAGCAATCGAACGAACATAAAGTGCAAATTTTTTTTCTAAGTATCGTTCGTCCAGACGATATTTATCGTTTATCTCAGGACGATGCTCTCTAGATGTGTTCGTCTAGATGATATTTATCATTCATCCCAGGACGATGGTCTCTGGATGCGTTCATTCAAATGATATTTATCATTTGTTCCAGGACGATACTCTATGGATGGGTTCGTCCAGATGATATTTATCTTTCATCCTAGGAATGATGGGCTCTGGATTTACCAAAATGAACTATTCGTCCATATGATATTTATGGTTCATCCCAGGACAATCTTCTCTATTCTGGAAACTTGGAATTCATCTTGCTATTTCATACCAACAAACTTTAAGAATAATTGTTCGTACCAGATGAACCAGGTTCGTACGGGATAATGATCGGGTATAAAGGCAGTTCATATCAGTTCACATTAAGTTCATACACAACAGTTTTTACACTGTTCGTACGTACGAAATTTAATCGTACAGGACAATCATGGATGGTTAGAAATTGAAAATTGTTATTTTTGGACGATTTTTCGTGTCTTTTCTATAAAAGGTCCATTTTAGATTGTCTTAAAATCTTTTTATTACTTGGTCTTCATTAATGATAAATTGAGATTGATGGAGAGAGTAAGAGAGAGTGTTTGAAAGAGATTTCTTGCTATAGGACCGTGAAGGGTTCACTTGGTTACTCAAGGGTATGGATCTCTATGTGCATTTTATATTTTTCTTCACTCTTTTCTCTTGTCCTTATAAATTTCTCGTGTGAAGATCTTTCAAAATGATCCGGTTCTTTTTCAACACTCAAGGAGTGTGAACAACCAAAGGTTCTCTGCCTACACTTGGATAGTGTGAACAACGGAAGGTTCTCTGCCTACACTTGGAGGGTATAAAAGGATGACTATTCTCTACTGACACTTGGAGAGTATGAACAGCGAAAGGTTCTCTACCTACACTTGGAGGGTGTAAAAGTACGACAATTCTCTGCCAACACTTGGAGAGTGTAAACAGCAGAAGGTTCTCTATCTACACTTGGTGGGTGTAAAAGGACGACGATTCTCTACCGACACTTGGAGAGTGTGAACAGCGAGACATTCTCTGCTTACACTTGGAGGGTGTAAAAGAATGACGGTTCTCTGCTGCACTGGGTAGTGGTGGAAGAGAGTTTGTGTGAAGGCTTTTTTGTCTTGTTGTGGGGGTTAAATGAGAGACACTTGTGGTAATAGTGAAATACCTTAAGTGGAAGACTTCATTAAAAAAATAATAATAATAAAAAAGTGGAAGACTTTAGGGAGTGGATGTAGGTCGTGTTTGACCGAACCACTATAAATCTTATGTCTTTTTATTTTCTGTTTTTTTTTATTTCTTTAATTTTTGTTATCTATGGATTGAAAAATTTCTTTTGTTAATTCTAAAATCAATCTGCTAAATTTATCGGTTTCAAACTTTTAAAA
Source organism: Dendrobium huoshanense (assembly GCA_016618105.1). Taxonomy (NCBI): domain Eukaryota; kingdom Viridiplantae; phylum Streptophyta; class Magnoliopsida; order Asparagales; family Orchidaceae; genus Dendrobium; species Dendrobium huoshanense. The sequence continues at coordinate 55,079,672 of CM028343.1, forward strand.
AATTAAAAAGGGATATTTTAAAAATAAATAACCAATTCACCCCCCCTCTCTTGGCAAGACTTTGAAACATAAGCTTATGTCTAACAACCTAATTCACATCCAATAAGTTTCAACAAGTGGTATCAGAGCCTAGTTTCAAAATCATAAGTTTATACTACTTTAGATTAACGATCATGGCTACATTTAGAAACTAAAATACACCTGAAGGTTACTCTATAACTAGATCTCCCTGAAAGTTCGATGGGATGTTAAGCCCTATGAACTTAGTCCCAAAGCTAACAAAGAGAGGTGAATTGGATAATAAAAAGGATTCTTTAAACAAAGAAATAAAATCACAAACCAAATCACCACAAGGAAAACCAAGTGCGGAAATTAAAATGCGGAAGCAATAATAAGAAAAGAACACACCGGATTTATAGTGGTTCGGTCAAACCTTGACCTACATCCACTCCTTGGAGGCACCCTCCAAGTATTGCACTAACACAAAGTGACTCTCCTTTAGCCCCCACAGCTAGGTGGAGAAGCCCTTACAAAATCACTTCCACCTCTCCCGGTGCGGCGGAGTTGCCGGGTCCTTTGACACCAAAGAGACTTCTTCTTTGGTGAACTTACCTCGAGACAAGCCTTGAATCCGATGGTACTAAGGTGCGAGTTCGTCGGAGCAACCGTGTGGAACCCCCTCCACACTCCCTTGAGTCCCCCCTCACAGGATCTTCTCCCTCTCTCAAACTCCACCCTTTCCTCTCTCCCTTTCAAGCTCTCTCTTCAAGTTTCCCCCACAAGAACGAAGCTATAATGGCTGCCAAAGACACTTACAAAGTGTCATGCCAAAGCTTAAATAGAAGCTCTCAAAACGAGCTCATTAATGCAAGTTGCCGACATTATCGTCCAGGACGATAGACATATCGTCCTGGCCGATCAGTACAAATTAAGCTCATTAGCCCGGGACGATTTGAGACGATCAGAAGAAAATTGGTTACATCGTACAGGCCGATCTCACGATCGTCCTGGCCGATACGTTTAAAACCGATTTCAATCGTCCTGATCATAGCCCTGAATACAAGCTGTCCGATGAAGATCGTCCAGGCCATCGTCCTGGCCGATCATTCGATCGTCCCGGACGATGTGATCGTATCAATCAACCATTAATGCTTTTCAAAGATACCAGATCAATTTTAGGCATGATTGAGTTAGATCGTCCTGGACGATAATAATATCGTCCGGGCCGATTTCCTAAAACAAAGAATTCCTAAACTGATTATGGCGGCTGATTCTTTCTGAATTGAGATTATCGTCCTGGCCGATACAGGTATCATCCAGGCCGATCTGTTGACGGCTGCCTTAATGAGGATGCCCTAAATAAGGTTTCTGATTTTGGACAGATCGTCCAGGACGATATAAATATCATCCCGGCCGATATTACCAAAAATAGAAAACTTATAGGGAACAACAGGAGATCTTCTAAATTACAATCCAACTGGTCCCACACCAAATACAACAGACTCAAGAAAGGAAAAAGATTACAAACTGACTCAGACCTAGTCTACCCAATCTTGAGCTGAATTCCAAATTGCAGTCCGATCGTGGGAACCTGAAACGTTAGCACATAAGGCAATCATAGAGAAATAAGGAATGTTTGCTATCATCAAAATTATAGATCCGCAACACTCCCTTATTTGACAATATTCCTTTTGATTTTTAGAAAACATGCATGTCAACATTTTTACAGTCACTAGACTACCGTATGTGAATCTTAATTCATGAAGGGTATACAAAACCAACTAGATTAGTTGATGGAGTTAGAGTAGAAATTCCCTTTGCAGACTAGATTGCAGAATAACATGAACTAGCACAATTTAATGCTAAACATTTTAACAGTTTCTTTAATGCTCTTAAATCTAAAGATTATATGCAGGTTTTCATTTGCAAAAGTGGAAAGGACATATGGGATAAACTTTGTATAACATATGAAGGGACTAACGAAGTTAAATAATCCAGACTTAATATCTTATTGTATGACTATGAACTATTTCGTATGAAACCTAATGAATCCATTTCAGACATGTACACAATATTCACACAAATAGTCGCCTCTTTACATGCATTAGGTAGGAAAATAACGAATATTGAAATAGTTAATAAGATACTTTGTTGTTTGCCTACTGCATATGATGCTAAAATAACTGCGATTATAGAGTCTAAAGACTTAAATATTTACTCTATTGACATTCTTCTTGGATCATTAATTGCTTACGAGCAAGGAGTGAGTTAATGAAAGATTGATATAGGAGAGCCACAAAAGGAGAATAATATTACACTAAAGGTCAGGAGTTAGAGAGTGATTTATCTATACCTGAAGGATGAGGACAACATTGCTTTAATGACTAGACAATTCAGAAGTTTTCTAAAGAGGAAGCAAAAGAGATGTCACTAATGGAACTGAGGTAAGTTCAATAGGAATGTCAAGGTTTCTAATGATGTGATTTGCTATGAGTGCTTGAAACCTGAACACATTAAGTCAGACTGCCCAAAACACAAAGCCACTCATAGCAAGGAGAAGATAGAGGAGAAACCAACTATGAAGTTAGATTTAAATTGTATCAAAACTCCTACTACTTTCTGTTTGAAAAAAATTTCTGATGAATCATGGCTTTGGCATAGGAGACTTTGTCATGCTATCATGAAAAACCTTAGAAGGATTACCCAAAGGAATTTAGTGAGAGGTATACCAAAACTAGACTTCAATAAGGACCACCTTTATAATGCTTTTCAATTAGGAAAATAAGTGAAGTCATCTTTTCAATCCAATAAGGATCTTAGAACTAATAAACCATTAGAAATTTTGTATATGAATCTTTTTTGGACCAATAGGAACTGTAAATCTAGAGGGAAGATATATGGATTTGTGATTGTGGATGATTTCTCTAGATTTACATGAGTTAGATTTTTAAATCATAAGAGTGAATCATTTGAGGAATTTAGAGATTTTTTGACTTGAATTCAGAGGAACTAGGATGTGAAATTTGGACAATTCAAAGTGATCATGGAGGAAAATTTAAAAATAAAAAATTTGAGAATTTATATAAGGAGAAAGGAATTGATCATAATTTTTCTGCACCTAGAACCCCTTAGTAGAATGGGATAGTGGAAAGAAAAAACATAACATTAATAGAAGGCGATCGAGCCATATTGGCAGAATATTCACTTGCTAAATATTTTTGGGCTGAAGCAGTTAGCACTGCATGTTATATTCTGAATAGGGTGACCATCAGATCGAGTCTAAATAAAACACCCTATGAGTTATTTAAGGGGAGAACTCCTAATTCGTCATATTTGTATGTCGTTGAATATAAGGTGTTCATACTAATAATGGAAAATTTGCCTTAGGAAAATTTAATCCAAAATCAGATGAAGGAATTTTTCTAGGATACTCTAGTATTGGGAAATCTTATAGGGTATTCAATAAAAGAACTTTGGAAGTTGAGGAGATCACACATGTTGTATTTGATGAATTTGGTATTTTGGAAGAGTAGATTGTTGAAAAAGATGAGATAGGAATTGATTCTCAAAAGATTGAGAAAATAAATTTAGATGAAAATTTGGAGATTAAAAACCCGTTGCCTAGAGATTTAAGATTTTCTAAAAACCACCCAAAGGAATTGATTATAGATAAACCTAGTGAAGGTATTAGGACTAGATATGGACTTAGAAAGAAGTCAATCATTCAACCTTTATTTCTACCATAGAACTCATAAATATTGATCAAGCACTTTTGGATAAATTTTGGATTTTAGCAATACAAGAAGAATTAAATTAATTTGTAAGAAATAAAGTATGGGAATTAATTACAAGGCCAAATGATCAAAGCGTAGGTGGGACTAAGCGTGTATTCAAGAACAAAATAAATGACTCAGGAGTAGTCATTAGAAATAAGGCTAGATTGGTGGCTAAGGGGTATAATCAGATTAAAGAGATTGATTTTGAGGAGACTTTTGCCCCTATCTAGACTTGAAGCAATTAGGGTTTTATAAGCCTTTTCCTATTTTAGAGGTTTTAAGTTGTATCAAATAGATGTTAAAAGTGAAATTTCAAATGAGTTAATCCAAGAGGATGTTTTTGTAGAACAACCTCCAGGCTTTGAAAATTCAAAATACCTTAATCATGTGTTTAAGTTAAAAAGGGCATTGTACTGATTGAAACAGACACCTAGGGCTTGGATAGAGAGGTTAAGCACCTTCATACTTGAGAGACCTTTAGAAAAGGGAGTGTGGACACAACTCTATTTTTTAAAAAAATTAGGATAAGATATACTCATTGTAAAAATTTATCTTGATGACATCATCTTTGAATCTACTGATAAAAATCTTTGTGATGAATTTTCTAAAATAATAAGTAGTAAATTTGAGATGAGCCTAATGAGAGATTTGAGTTACTTTCTAGGCTTTAGCATTAAGCAAATTGAGGAGGGTATATTTCTTAGTCATTCAAAGTATGTTAAAGATTTTCTCAAAAAGTATGAAATGGATAATGTTAAACCTGTTAGTACACCTTTGAGTTCCTCTATTCAGTTGGATAAGGACCCAAAGGGAAAATCTGTTGATCAAAAAAATTTAGGGAAATTATTGGATCTTTGCTTTATTTGACAGCTAGCCGACCTGATATTATGTTTAGTATTATTTATGTGCTAGATTTCAATCAGATCCAAAAAAATCATATTTGACAGCAGGGAAAATTTTTTGAGATATCTCTTGGGAACTCAGAACTTAGGAATTTGCTATTCTAAGTTTAGCTATTCATTTGAAAAAATTGGATATTCAGATTCAGACTTTGTAGTTTATAGGGTTGATAAAAAGGGTGCTTCTGGAATATATCAATTTTTTGGAAATTCTTTAGTCTCTAGGTCCAATAGAAAATAAAATTTCATAGCCTTATCAACTGCTGAAGCTGGATACATAGCCTTAGGAAGCTGTGTGGCTCAAGTATTTTGGTTGAAATAACAGTTGACTGATTTAGAATTAATAATATGCATAATTCCTATTTATTATGATAACACTAGTACTATTTGTATTTCTAAAAATCCTATTAAGCATTCAAAAACTAAATATATAGACATCAGATATCATTTCATAATGGATCACATATCCAAAGGAGAAATTGAACTTAATCATGTTTTAATAGAAAATCAACTTGCAGATATTTTTTACAAAATCACTAGACTTTGATACTTTCAGTACATTAAGAACAAGGCTTAGTGTGATTGATTTGAATTAAATGTTTCTGCAACATTGATATGTATTTTTGTGAGTGTGCTTTTAGTTTTTGTTATTTTAATTGTGAGTTTTTGTATTTTTTGTGCATGATTATTTTTATCTTATTTATTTATTTATTTATTATTTATTTATTTTATTTTTAGTTTTAGTTTTGCGTTTTTCTTTTTCAAAACCTTTTCACATTCAAAATAATGTTTTTCAAGCAATCATACGAAATTTCTAAGTTTGAAATTCGTCCTTACGAAATTAATTTCATATTGAACAAATCCTATAGTGTATCTATCCATTGGGTAGAATAGAATGCGTATAGTTTTTTAGTTTTTAATACAGTTCATATGTACGATCGTCACAATCGTTTAGACGATGTGTATTCAATCGTATGTACGCATCTAGACGGTTATACGGATAAGTACAGTTATTATTTTTGATTGTACATAGGAACCTGGAGTTCGTACATACGAACCACGCATCATTCTAAATGGGGGACGATTCTAATCATCATAAAAATGATCTTAAATAATCGATCATCCTAGACGAACACCTATTCGTCTGCACGATCATCTGATCAAAAAGTCTGTATGAAAGGACGCCTCGTAACTTGTATGATTACAAAAAGTAGTTTCATTTTAATCATATTCGTTCGTCCATATGAAATTTTGCTTCGTACATATGAACCCATACATCGTACAGGATGAACAAAATTTCATTTGTATGAAATATCATTTTTTTTAACTGAAAGGGTTTAGAACTCAAACTTCATTCTCTTCAAAAGCCTTTTTCAATCTTCTTCCCTTTGATCTTTCTATGGCGAGCTCAAGTAAGAGGGTTAGGCATGCTAAGGAACTGACTAGGGGACCTTCCTCTAGGAATACCATTGAAAACTTCTTGTCCAAAGCAAACAAGGAATCCTTTCCTAGGTTTGTATCCGCAAAAATAACCCCTTCCAGAGTTCTGATTCAAGAAAATACAATTTATCAGATACTGCCCCTCTTTGCCTCTACCCAATTGGAGTTTATTCTCATTATGATTTACTCCTACAACATATCTACATTTCATTATTTCCTAGCAAACTTGACCTTTAACTGTGATCAAGATAGAATTAGATCCTATATTCTAGGGAAGAATGTAGAAATAACCAAGGAGGATCTGGGAGTTTCTTAAGCTTAAGAATTTAAGGAATATGAGCCCACACTTTAACTTCTGCTTCAAATTTTGATTGGACTAAGATAAACCGAGTACTTAGAGGGATTAGATAAGAAATATCATTTGCCCAAGGTAAACATTGTACACAAAATGCTAGAATCATCCAGCATGTTCTTAAAACTTCCATCATTCCAAAAACTTGTGATAGAATTAATATCACTCCTCTTCTTTTCACTATCACTTATCTGGTCATTACTGGCCAACCCATTAACGAAGCTCAACTCATTCTTGACTACCTTTATGGGCTTTTAGAAATTGGACATATATCCCATAAAAGAAAGAAGAACATAGCCTTAGGACATCTTGTGGCATATATTCTTGAGAAGAAGTATGAATTAATTCATCCTGATGTATCTCATCTTGAAGAGCCTTTATACTATAATGATGGTTCATTTCGAGCTATCTTTACAAAACATGATGAAGGTGCTGACATTAAAGGAGAGAAGAGAGGACTTGCACCTACGCCTGCTGGTGGACCAAATCTTCAGAAGTTGGTTCATCACTTTGATCATCTCGAGAGTCTCTTTGATCGATGCTTTGATCAAATTGAGACTCATCTACAGTAGCAGGATGCACAGTACTAGCAAGACATGGGCTGTATACGAGGTCAATTCGATGTTGTAAGCTCGAATATGGCTATAATGAGTAGCTATTTTAATTTTTTCAACCAGCCACCTCCTCCAGATCAGAGCCCCTCTGAATGATGACTTTATTTCTTCTGTGTTTTTCTTTGTCAGTTCTGATGATGTGATGTGATGTGTTTATGTTTTGAAAATTTTTGTAACTATGTTTGTTATGTGTTTTTATGTTCGTTGTTTTTTTTATTTCAATATTTTGAATTAATATCAAATGTGCCTAACTGTAATATTAATTCCTTTTGATATCAATAAAAACTATCTTATCTTATTTTAGTTGATTTTGATATTTTTCTGGAAATATTTGTTAGCTTATATGATTATCTTGAGATAAGTGATCTAAAAAGTGATGTATTTCAAAAAGCAATGCAAAAATAAATATCATTAGAAAATTTATTTTTTCATAAATTTAAATTAGATTATAACTTAATCAATTTAAGGATATCATTCTCATATTCTTTTTAGATATACAAAATTTAAGTATTATTATTGCAATCTTGAAGTCTTATTATTATTTATTTCATTTTTCAATATAATTATTTTTGTACTTAGAAAAATTTGAGCTTTTAGATTATTGATATTTGAAAGAACATCTTAAAAATTTGAAAACTATACAAAGGTACAAAAATCGAAAGAATGCACAATGATTCACAAATTAAAAAAGAAGCACAAAATTAGCCCAAAAGTAAAAAAAAAAAGCACAAAATTAGCCCAAAAGTAAAAAAGAAGCACAAAGTGTGCCACAAATACTAAAAAGATGCACAATATCGTCATAAGTTTATATTCTTTCCTCTATCTTTTAATCTTCAATTTTAAATCAATCTAATATTTAATTATAATTCATATTGGAACTTAACTTACATTAATATTCATTTCATCTCTTTTGTAATAATTTTTCTTATCAAATTGTCTAGACTGATTTATGCCCTTGATATATTTATCTTGTCTTTGTTATATCTTAATTTAAATAACATGAATCTTTATTTTTTTTAATGAACATTAATCTTATTATTGCTATCATAACTTTATCTCTTTTAGGATCAATTATCAAAGATTTCTCATATAACTTTTTACATTTCAGCTATTTGTTTCTTCCTCTCTTTTTGTTATTGTCAAAAAGGGAGAGAAATATTATTTGTCTTAATTTATTTTGTCTTGTTCATGTTGTGTCTTGTGTATTTCTTGTTTAAGGTTTTTAATTTTCATTTCAGTGTTGTTTTTTATATGTTCGTCATTGTGTGTGAAAAACTTTAAAATTAAAAAAAATGGATTTATTCATAATACATACCCCTTAAACTTACATGTTTATTTATTCATTTATTCAGGAGGAGTTTAGGAGAAACTTAGTATTTTTAAATTTACACAAACAAAAATTATTTTGTCATTATAAAAAATGGAGAGATTATAGAGAGAATAGCTATTTAGCTTTGCATGTTTTGCATTCATGCAACTTGTATGTTTTTATGATTCCAAATATTTTTATTTTGATCATTATTTTATCCTAACATATTTTGGAAGAATTATTTTTTTGCTTTTGTGTGTAATAACATTTCAGGAAAATCATACTCCAGATTGTTGAAGACTTTAAATCAAGATCAGCTTAGAATGTTTTGTAAATTGAAGTCTGTATTTTTCATTTTATTAAGTCTCAAAGAATGTGATTGTAATTGAGTAACTAAGCGCATACACACCTTGGGTAGAATTTTAAAATTTACATTTTTAAACTGATCGTGCAGTACTAATCATATTTGTATGGGACGATCTAGTTAGTTATATTCCCAAACAAGAAATGGAACGAACATAAAGTGCAAATTTTTTTCGAAGTATTGTTCATCCATATGATATTTATCATTTGTCCCAAGACGATGCTCTCTGGATATGTTCGTCCAAATGATATTTATCATTTTTTCCAGGATGATGCTCTCTGAATGCATTCGTTCAAACGATATTTATCGTTCGTCTCAGGATGATGCTCTCTGGATGGGTTCGTCCATACGATATTTATCATTCGTCGTAGGACGATTGGCTCTGGATTTATCAAAATGAACTATTCGTCCAGATGATGTTTATGGTTCATCCCTAGACGATCTTCTCTATTCTAGAAACTTGGAATTCGTCTTGCTATTTCGTACCAATGAACTTAAAGAATAATTATTCGTACCGGATGAACCAGGTTTGAACGGGATGATGATCGGGTATGAAGGCAGTTAGTATCAGTTCACATTAAGTTTGTACACAATAATTTTTACACTGTTCGTACGTATGAAATTTAATCATACTGGAAGATCATGGACGGTCAGAAATTGAAAATTGCATTTTTTGAATGGTTTTTCATGTCTTTTCTATAAAAGGTCCATTTTAGACTATCTTAAAATCTTTTTGTTACTCGGTCTTCATGAATGATAAAGTGAGATTGAGTAAGAGAGTAAGAGAGAGTGTTTAAAAGAGATTTCTTGCTATAGGAGCGTGAAGGGTTCACTTGATTACTCAAGTGTAGTATCTCTGTGTGCATTTTATATTTTTCTTCACTATTTTCTCTTGTCCTTCTAGATTTCTCATGTGAAGATCTTTTAGAAGGATCTGGTTCTCTACCGACACTCGAGAGTGTGAACAATCAAAGGTTCTCTGCCTACACTTAGATAATGTAAACAACCAAAAGTTCTCTACTAACACTTGGAGGGTGTAAAAGGATGACGGTTCTCTGCCGATACTTGGAGAGTATGAACAGCGAAAGGTTCTCTACATACACTTGGAGGGTAAAAAAGGACGACAGTTCTTTGTCGACACTTGAAGAGTGTGAACAGCGGAAGGTTCTCTGCCTACACTTGAAGGATGTAAAAGGACGACGGTTCTCTACCGACACTTGGAGAGTGTGAACAGCGGGAGATGCTTTGCTTACACTTGGAGGGTGTAAAAGGATGACAGTTCTTTGCTACATTGGATAGTGGTGGAAGAGAGTTTTTGTGAAGGCTTCTCCAACTTGTTGTGGGGGCCAAAGGAGCGACACTTGTGGTAATAGTGCAATACTTGTAGTGGGAGACTTCAGAGAGTGGATGTAGGTCGTGTTTGACTGAACCACTATAAATCTTATGTCTTTTTATTTTTTGCTGCTTTTTATTTCTTTAATTCTTATTATCTATGGATTAAAAATTTTCTTTTGATAATTATAAAATCAATCTGCTAAATTCATCGGTTTCAAACTTTTAAAAAATTAAAAAGGGATATTTAAAAAAAAAATAACCAATTCACCCCCCCTCTTGGTAAGGCTTTGGGACATAAGCTTAGATCTAACAACCTAACTCATATTCAACAAATTTCAACACAGACTAGTTAGTTTGATCAATTCTATAGTTAACCATTTTAGTTGTCGGTCAGAGAAGTTATAAAATATCAAATTTGGTTTGGTTGAACTAATTATTTTTTTATTTAAATAATTTTTTATTATTAAGTTTTATTTAATTAATTTTAAATATATTTTTAAAATCATATGCTTATGTAAATGAATTTAATTAGAATATAAAGCTGCTAGTTTGCTACATTATGCAACTTTACTTTTAATTTGTAGTATGTGCTTTATAATATATAAAGAGAACAACTTAAAATTCTCCTATGAAGTGGGACTAAAAACCTATTAGAAATTTGCATGACCTTAAAGCCTTAAACTATCAAATTGCTTAGGATATAAATTTGGATTGAAAGTGCATATAATTTATTAAAGTTAGAAACATATTTTTTATATGATAAAATTTATATATTATATTTATTGCGAATCTATTTTCATGGATTATGATTTTGATGATAGCAAACACTTCTAATTTACTACGACTGCCTTGCCTACTGATATTTCAGGACCATAAGATCAGAGGGAAATAAAAACTAGCTCAAGATTGGGTAGACTAAGTCTTAGTCAGTTTGTAATGTATTTTTTCCCTTTATAGAGTCAATTATAATCTTTGAGAAGTTTAATGCTAAGTAACCCTCTACACACACACTTGAGTGATTTTTTTGTCTGAATTTATAATTTTTTTTATTTTGCTCACATCAGCCGGGCTGATATTTATATCATCCTGGACGATCGGCTCAAAAATATAAACCCTAATCAGGGCATCATAAATAAGGTAGCCATCATTAAGCCGATCAGCCTGGATGATATTATATCGGCCAGGACGATAGGCTTAAATCAGAAAGAATTAGCCGCCATGATCTATTTAGGTTTCTTTATTTTAGGATATCGACTAGGATGATATACTATCGGCCTAGACGATGCAGCATAATTATGCCTAAATTGATCTGATGATTAAGAAAAGCAATTAACGCTGATTGCACGATCACATCAACCAGGCCGATCACAACATCGGCCGGGATGATGGCGTGGATGATTGACATCGGCCTACTTCAATTCAGGGTGATGTCCAGGATGATTTGGCTCATATTTGAACTAATTGGCCATGACGATATCCTATTGGCCTGGACGATGTGACCAAAATTACTCTAATCATCCCAACCCGACCGAGCTGATTGAGCAAAATTTATGCTGATCGGCTAGGCTGATACCCCTATCAGCCTGGATGATAAAGTCAGTTTGTATAAAATAAGAGTTATTCTGAAGCTCTTCTATTTAAGATCTCTTACTCTACCTTAGAGGAGATCTTTTGCTGTTGTCTTGACCTAAGAAAGCCTAGAGGAGAGGGAGAGAGAGAGGATTTTGTGATGGGGAGCTTGTGAGGGGGATTCATAAGGGTTGCTCCAAGCATTGTTCGACTTATTCTTCCACTAGAGTCTCATGTCTTTGGAAGGGTTGAGAGAGGTGAGCTTCAGCAATCGATCAAGGTTCTATGCCTGCTTTAGGAGGAAGTAAAAGTAGTTGGGCTCTCTTCCTCGTCGGGGTTGGCGGAAAGGAGTTTTTGTGAGGGCTTCTCCGCCTAGCTGTGGGAGCAAACTGAGAGTCACTTTTGTAGTGCAATACTCAAAGGGCGCCTCCTGGGAGTGGGTGTAGGTCGAGTTGACCAAACCACTATAAATCCTTGTGTTCTTTTTCTACTACTTCTGCATTTAATTTTTTGCACATTGATTTACGTTGTGGAGAATCTTGATTTTAGTTTTATGTTTTGATTGTAAGAATTTTTAAAATACCAATTCACCCCCCTCTTGATTAGTCTTGGGCCGGTTCATAGGGCTTAACATCCCTAACAAACTTTTAAGTGGTATCAAAGCTTCATTCATAAAATTAAGTTTAAAAACTTTTTGAATTTTGATCTATGACTAACTTTTAGAATCGTAATACAACGGAAAGATATTCTATTACACGACCATCTTTATTTGATAATCTTCCTTTTAATTTTTGGAAAACTCGTATGTCTACTTTTTTATAATCGATTAATTATCGCATGTGGATGCTTATCAAAGAAGAATATTCTCCACCTTCTCGTGAACTTAATAGAATTAAAAATGAAGTACATTTTACTGAATATACTTTTGATGAAAGAGATTTAGCACTTAATGCAATGTGTTTGAACTATTTTTTCTGTGCTTTAAAATCTGAATATTACATGCGTGTTTCAACTTGTGTTTCTGGTAAAGAGATTTGTGATAGATTGTGCATTACTTATGAAGGAACTAATAAAGTTAAGGAATCTCGTTTGAATATTTTGTTGCATGATTACGAACTTTTTCGTATGAAATTTCATGAATCAATTTTTAAAATGTATACAAGGTTTACTCAAATTGTAACTTCTTTGCATGCCTTAGGAAGAGAACTCACTAACTATAAAAAGGTGAATAAAATTTTGAGATGCTTGCCATCCTCTTTTGATGCTAAAATCACTGTAATTATTAAATCTAAAGATTTAAATACTTATTCAATTGATAACTTACTTGGCTCACTCATTGCTTATGAGCAAAGAGTGAATCAAAGAAATCTGGATGTAGGTGAGAAAAAGAAGGAGAAAATTATGGCACTAAAGGCTAATAACTTAGATACATATTCTTCCAGGTCTGAAAGTGATGATGTTGCCTTCATCACAAGGCAATTTAAAAGTTTTCTAAGAAAGAATTGAAAGAATCATCAAAAGTAGAACAAAGGTAAGGGAAACATAATTTTTAAGAATTCTTTTGATGTTGTATGTTTTGAATGCAAGAAGCCTGGACATGTGAAAGCTAATTCTCCTACACTTCAAGATCACTCAAGCAAAGAAAAGAGTGAGGAGTAACCCAAATTCAAAAAGGACAAGAAGATATTCCAAAAGGCATTCTAGGCAGATTTTGCATCATATTCCTTTGAGAGTGAACCTGAAGAGGAGACAACAAACTTGTGTTTAATGGCAGACAATCATCTTGATCAATGTGACCAAGAAAGAGGTATGTGAACTAACCTATGATAACATACTTAAAGTTTGTGAAAAAATTCATGCATCATATAGAAAACTTAAGAAAACTCATGCTAGTATGAAATTAAAATTTTTTAATTTACAAAAAGAGCATGAAATTTTGATTAAAGATAACCTCAAAAATGATAGCAATCACATATCTTAACTTGATGAGTTTGATGCATTAAACAAAAAATATAATGAATTATCTGATGCACATGATTCTTTAAAAACATCCCATGTTGAGTTAGAAAAAGAATTAGCAAATTTCAAAACTTCTAAAAATTAATCATTACATGCATCACATAACTTTAAAAAAAAAACATCACCACATAAGTAGACTAGTACATCATTTTCCTGGTTTTAAATGTTTTTCATGTGGTATGATAGGACACAAAGTACACACTTTAACCATCCATCATAGTTCACATTAGATTTGGAAACCTAAATTGCATGATTCACAACATACATTACATTCCACTTTTCATATGAAGGGACCCAAATCTGTTTTGGTTCCTAAATCTGACATCTGATGATTTTTATAGGCAAACTCTCACAAAAGACCTCGTGAGAGCATGTGGTACCTGGACAACAGATGCTCTCGACATATGACTAGTGATGCCAATCAATTCATTTTGTTGTAGACTAGGACAGGAGGCAAGGTTACTCTTGGAGACAACACCACTAGGAAGGTGGCAAGCTCATGTATAATTGGAAATTTTAAGAAACTTTTGATTGAAAATATTTTGCTTGTAGATAGAATAAAGCACAACTTGCTTAGTATCAGTCAACTATGCGATAAAGGCTTCATCATAAAATTTCTGGCAAACACTTGCAACATAAGCTTAAATAATAACACTGTTTTGCAGGGAAAGCAGATCAATAATATTTACATGCTTGATTTAAATAATATTGAATGTGCTGCTTCATTTTGCTTAAAAACTACTGTTGATGATTCATGGTTGTGGCACGGGAGATTATGTCATGCCAATATGAAAACCTTTAGGAAAGTGACTTAGAAAAACTTAATTAGAGGTGTCCCCAAGCTTAAGTTTTCAAAAGACCACCATTGTGATGCTTGTCAATTAGGAAAGCAAGTCCACTCCATTAAGGACATTATCACCTCTAGACCTTTAGAAGTCCTTCACATGAATTTGTTTGGACCCATTAACACTGCCAGCTCAGGAGGAAAGTCTATGGTTTCGTAATTGTTGATGACTACTCGAGGTTTACTTGGACTAGATTTATGTCACACAAAAATGAGTCTTTTGATGAGTTTAGATCCTTCTTCACTTGGATTCAGAAAATGTTAGGTTATGAGATTTTGACCATCTATAGTGACCATGGGGGGGGGGGGAGTTTGAGAATGAGAGATTTGGAGAATTTTATGAGAAAAAGGGGATTAGCCATAACTTCTCAGCTCCTAGAACTGGACCTTAGTGGAAGCCGCTAGAGCCATGCTTGCTGAATATACACTTCCAACCTACTTTTGGGCTGAAGCGGTTAACACAGTTGTTATGTGTTGAATAGGGTGAATGTTAGAGCCAAACTTGATAAGATATCCTATGAGATTCTTAAGGGTAGAACATCCAATCTTTTCCACCTCCATGTCTTTGGTTGTAAGGTTTTCATTCACAATAATTGGAAGTCTCATTTAGGAAAATTTGACCCAAAATCTGATGGAGCGTTCTTAGGATATTCTAGGGTTGGGAAGTCTTTTAGGGTGTTTAATAAAAGGACTTTGGTGGTGGAGGAGACTACTCATGTACTGTCTGATGAATCTGATCCTATGAAGCCTAAAGTTGAGGATAATGATTATGTTGGAGAGATTACCACTGGAGTAGAAAATTTGGAGAAGAGGGAAGAGCCCAAAACTCTAAATGAGTAAGAGAGATTACCCAATGAGCAGAAGATATAAATCTGGAAGAAAGGGTTAAACCTTCACACACTTTGCCTAGAGATTGGAGATACTCTTCGAATCATCCCAAATAACTAATCTTAGGAGACCATTCTAAAGGTGTAAGGACTAGGCATGGACTTAGGAAGAAAGTGAACCACCCTGTCTTTATCTCAATGACTGAACCCACCAACATCAATCAAGCCCTTTCTGATGAGTTTTAGATCTTAGCCATGTAGGAGGAGTTGAACTAATATATTAAGAATAATATTTGGGAGCTTGTAGAAAGACCTAAGGGATAAAGTGTAGTTGGAACTAAGTGGGTCTTTAAGAATAAGATGAATGATTCTGATGTAGTGGTTAGGAATAAAGCAAGATTGGTGGCTAAGGGGTACAACCAAATAGAAGGGATATATTTTGAGGAGACCTTTGCCTCTGTTGTTAGATTGGAAGCTATTAGAGTGCTATTAGACTTTTCATGTTATAAGAGATTTAAGCTTTTCCAAATGGACGTTAAGAGTGCCTTTTTAAATGGGGTAATAAAAGATGATGTATTTGTAAAACAACCCCCAGGTTTTGAGAGTTTCCAATTTCTAAATCATATTTTCAAATTAAGAAAGGCCTTATATGGATTAAAGCAGGCACCCAGAGCTTGGTATGAGAGGCTTAGCATATTTTTACTAGAGAGGGAGTTTTTTAAGGGAGCATAGACACCACCCTTTTTCTGAGGAAAGTAGAAGATGAGTTACTCATTGTTCAGATTTATATTGATGATATACTTTTTGGATCTTTCGATAAAAAGATATGTGATGATTTTTTTTAAAATAATGAGTAAGGAGTTTGAGATGAGTATTGTGAGATCTCGTTCTCTTACTGTTCCTCTATGATTTGGATTTTCCTCCCAGGATCGTCCAGGACGATGTTGAGATCGTCCAGGCCGATCATTGCTTTGAAAATAGCTGATTTCTGGAGTGCTTTCTGGAATGATTTCTGGACAGGATCGTCCGGGACGATATTGAGATCATCCAGGCCGATCTGTACTGTTCAAAATATCGTCCTAAGCATAGCCCTGGAACGGTCCAGGACGATCAAGATTGGTCTGATCATCCCGGGACGATATGGCGATCGGCCAGGCCGATCTGAGTTTTATAAAGCTGAAATCAGTCATTTTGAGGAGAGAGAAAAATCATTTTTATAAAATCAGATATTTTGAGGAGAGAGAAAGAGAAAGGGAAAAGAGGAAAAGCTTGGTTTTGGAGACCGCGGAGCACTTTTCGTCCGACGCTGCTGTTGGGAAAAGTGAAGATCTCGTGGTAAGGACTCCGAATCCTATTTCTGTTTTCAGAGATGTTGTGTTTTGACCGAGTTGTGCATTATTTTATGTTTTCGTAGTCGAATTTGGGACATGATTTCGTTTTGACACAACTTTCACCGCACAACTTTTGGTATGTTATAGATATGACTATTGTACACGATTTGAGTATTTTCTACGAAGATTTTACCGGTCGGAATTGATTCTACGCGATTTTAATTGAATAGAAAAATATCAGGACTTGATTTGATTTGGATTCTATAGAATAATAGTCTTGTATTGATGTCGTGGATATTCTATTGTAATTTGGAGAAATTTGGAATTTGTGCCTTTTTGCAGGATTTTTGTGTAAATTTGATGGACTGTCGTTACTCTGCCCGATTTTAGTATGATTTCTGATTTTTCCGAAATTGATAGATTGAATTGATATGTGCATGACTATTGATATGATTGTTCTAGATTGCTTTAATATTGATTATTGAATTGATTATTGATTGATTCTTGAATTGATTATTGATACTGAAATACAAGTGGAACCTGGTTGAACATTGGTTGGAGATTGATTGACCTGTACAAAATGGTGGGCCGACGGGCTTTCCTTTAAACATTGATTATTGATATATGGATGGGAGTCATAAGGAGTTTATTGATATGCCGACAGGCGAAAAGAGTGACGACTCTTATTGATAGAACCAATGTATATGGATATCTACAACAGCAATATGGATTCTACAACAGCAACATAGCTAGTTGTTTGTACTTGTTCAGTATTATAGTATTGAAATGCATGTTTACTGTATTGACGTACGGATTTAGTGTTTTGTCAAGATTTCTGCTTTATTGATTTGATCGGATTTACTGTTTTGTACGGATTTATAGACTTCATTGATAGATCTTTGAGCATGGATAATCTTGATTATTGATCATTGATATTGATATGGATAAAATGGATATAGATATTGTATAGATTCATTGATTCTATAGATATTGGTATTGCCTATAGATTTATTCTGCATTGATTTGACTTGCTACAATTGATTTATCATATTGCTTTTCCGATTAAATTTATCGTATTGTTTTTCTGATTGATTTGATCGACTTGATAGTATAGACTGGATTTGATTGATTGATTGATTTTGGATGGATTGATTTGACGGACGGATTGACTGATTTGACGGATTGATTGATTTTCTTCTGTGTACGGATTTCTTCGAGATTGACGTATATTGATTGAGTTGATTTATTGATCTGCCTGCCGCTGCATTGACTGGTTTTATTGACTATTGATTTCCGGATTGCATTGATTCATTGACCATTGACTGATATGATTTGATAGACTGACATGCATATTGATAGCATCGTTGTGCTTTGACTTCAGTTATAGGTATTAGGTGACCTGCTGGGCTTTGTAAAGCTCATTATATGTGGTTGATATTTTCAGGTCAGGGCAAGGGAGCAGAAGATAGAAATTGATCCAGATCTTCAGATTTTTGTCTTTTGAGGATTTTGATTCTTTTGTACTCAGGACAGGATAGTGTTCTTTACTTGTATTGATAGTATAGCGGTGTTATTGGAAGAATGGATTATTACCAGAGTTGTAGGATTGGATTGAGAGTTGCGTAGATTTGGTAGCTTTAAGAGCATCATTGTCATACATCGTTGCATGTGTGTATTATTATTCTGAATTGTGCAGGTGAAAAGATATGGATCATCCAGCTGAATCCAGTGTACCAAATGAGCAACACAGCGCAGCTCTAGTACCTTCAAAGAGTATGATGCAGTTGGCTACTGCGATTGCACATGTAATGAGGGATGCTCAGAGCAAAATGAGTGGGAGCAAAGAGGAAGAAGTGGATAGACATATGCATATGTTTCACAAGCTGAAGCCTCCGTTGTTCAAAGGGGCTATAGGACCCCAGGTTGCTGAGGATTGGATCATGAGGGTGGAAAAGATTTTTGACAGCATGCAGTGTCCGGGGAATAGAAAAGTACCATTGGTTGTGTTCTTGTTTGAGGGCGAGGCGGAGAGATGGTGGATCGGACAGCAGAGAGAGAAATTCCAGGGGAAGACCAATGTTGAGATCACCTGGGATGAGTTCACCGCAGTATTCAGGATGTGGTTTGTACCACCGTCAGCTCAGCGACAGATGCAGGGAGCTTGATCCTCACGATGATGTACACTCTGTAGACTGTAGATGCGTGGCACCACTGGAGGAAGTGCAGGAGGTCGTGGTGCAACTGTCTCCCTCTGATCTCTGACAGTTCTATCATCCATCCGGTACTCTGATCTCTCACTGTAAGCCCTCGAGCCAACAGTCCTCTACTGTCCTGTACCTATGCCAGAATCAGTCCTTCCATCCAGTCCTTTCTGAGGACAATCTGCTGCTCTGTGCCCTTGCTGTCCACAGTGAAAACACTGTCCCGTCAACAGGTAGCACCGACCTGCATGTCGTCTACCACAGTGAACGCACACTCCAGAACTACCAGACGATACTACCAATGCAGATCGCAATGCAGATCCCTTCGAATCATCGTATCTGCTTCTCTTCTCTCTATCTCTTTCTCTATCAGAATCATCTCGTCGTACTTCATCTCTCCTTCTCCTGGTATCATCGTACCTCGATACCGGTGTTGCCAAATCAATCTCTAACAATCGGGCCCGCTCCACCAGCTCAGAAAACTCATGGATTCTGAAAGGTACTAGTGGATGCCTCAGCTCTCTATTCAATCCGTGCAGAAATCTATAACACTTCTCCTCGACAGTAGGAATCAAATGAGCAGTGTACCTCGAAAGTGCAGTAAACTCGGCCTCGTACTGCATCACTGACTTGCGACCTTGCTCCAATCTCATAAGATTGATTTGACTAACCGATTGACATTGACATATGAACATTGCATATTGACATGTGATTGATTGCATTGTATGTTTTGTATGGATTTCGACGAGTTTTGATTTGGATTTGGATTTGAATCGATTTGTTTTGCGTTGTTTTTGCTTCGTACCTGTAGGGAAATGTCGGGACGACATTTTTCTAAGGTGGGGAGATTGTGAGATCTCGTTCCCTTACTATTCCTCTCTGATTTGGATTTTCCTCCCATGATCGTCCAGGACGATGTTGAGATCGTCCAGGCCGATCAGTGCTTTGAAAACAGCTGATTTCTGGAGTGCTTTCTGGAATGATTTCTGGACAGGATCGTCCGGGACGATATTGAGATCGTCCAGGCCGATCTGTACTGTTCAAAATATCGTCCTAAGCATAGCCCTGGAACGGTCCAGGACGATCAAGATTGGTCTGATCGTCCCGGGACGATATGGCGATCGGCCGGGCCGATCTGAGTTTTATAAAGCTGAAATCAGTCGTTTTGAGGAGAGAGAAAAAACATTTTTATAAAATCAGAAATTTTGAGGAGAGAGAAAGAGAAAGGGAAAAGAGGAAAAGCTTGGTTTTGGAGACCGCGGAGCGCTTTTCGTCCGACGCTGCTATTGGGAAAAGTGAAGATCTCGTGGTAAGGACTCCGAATCCTATTTCTATTTTCAGAGATGTTGTGTTTTGATCGAGTTGTGCATTATTTTGTGTTTTCGTAGTCGAATTTGGGACATGATTTCGTTTTGACACAACTTTCACCGTACAACTTTTGGTATGTTATAGATATGACTATTGTACACGATTTGAGTATTTTCTACGAAGATTTTACCGGTCGGAATTGATTCTACGCGATTTTAATTGAATAGAAAAATATCAGGACTTGATTTGATTTGGATTCTATAGAATAATAGTCTTGTATTGATGTCGTGGATATTCTATTATAATTTGGAGAAATTTGGAATTTGTGCCTTTTTGCAGGATTTTTGTGTAAATTTGATGGACTGCCGTTACTCTGCCCGATTTTAGTACGATTTCTGATTTTCCCGAAATTGATAGATTGAATTGATATGTGCATGACTATTGATATGATTATTCTAGATTACTTTAATATTGATTATTAAATTAATTATTGATTGATTCTTGAATTGATTATTGATACTGAAATACAAGTGGAACCTGGTTGAACATTGGTTGGAGATTGATTGACCTGTACAGGATGGTGGGCCGACGGGCTTTCCTTTAAACATTGATTATTGATATATGGATGGGAGTCATAAGGAGTTTATTGATATGCCAACGGGCGAAAAGAGTGACGACTCTTATTGATAGAACCAATATATATGGATATCTACAACAGCAATATGGATTCTACAACAGCAACATAGCTAGTTGTTTGTACTTGTTCAGTATTATAGTATTGAAATGCATGTTTACTGTATTGACGTACGGATTTAGTGTTTTGTCGAGATTTCTGCTTTATTGATTTGATCGGATTTACTGTTTTGTACGGATTTATAGACTTTATTGATCGATCTTTGAGCATGGATAATCTTGATTATTGATCATTGATATTGATATGGGTAAAATGGACATAGATATTGTATAGATTCATTGATGCTATCGATATTGGTATTGCCTATAGATTTATTCTGCATTGATTTGACTTGCTACAATTGATTTATCATATTGCTTTTCCGATTAGATTTATCGTATTGTTTTTCCGATTGATTTGATCGACTTAATAGTATAGACTGGATTTGATTGATTGATTGATTGATTGATTTTGGACGGATTGATTTGACGGACGGATTGACTGATTTGACGGATTGATTGATTTTCTTCTGTGTACGGATTTCTTCGAGATTGACGTGTATCGATTGAGTTGATTTATTGATCTGCTTGCCGCTGCATTGACTGGTTTTATTGACTATTGATTTCCGGATTGCATTGATTCATTGACCATTAACTGATATGATTTGATAGACTGACATGCATATTGATAGCATCGTCGTGCTTTGACTTCAGTTGTAGGTATTAGGTGACCTGCTGGGCTTTGTAAAGCTCATTATATGTGGTTGATATTTTCAGGTCAGGGCAAGGGAGCAGAAGATAGAAATTGATCCAGATCTTCAGGTTTTTGTCTTTTGAGGATTTTGATTCTTTTGTACTCATGATAAGAAAGTGTTCTTTACTTGTATTGATAGTATAGTTCCTGAGTGTTGTACATGATCTTTTGAGATATGAATCGACTTGTATATATTGATGTTTTAAATTTTATAGATGTTGTTAGACTGTTTAATTGAAGGTTTTAGATAACTCTGGTAAATTGTTCGAGAAATTGATTTACATTCTTTCCAAGTTAGATCTTGGGGCGTGACAAGTATAATGGGAGAGTTGTCCTACTTTTTGGGATTTAGCATAAAATAATTGGATGATGGAACATTTATAAGTCAATCAAAGTACATTAAGGACATTCTAAAGAAAAATGAAATGGATAAAGCCAAACCAATAAATACTCCCATGATTTCTAATATTTAGTTGGATAAGGACATTAGTGGAAAATCTATTAATCAAAAGAAATATAGAGGGATGATTGGATCTTTTTACTTGACTGCTACTCGATTTGATATAATATTTAGTATTAGTCTTTGTGCTAGATTTCAAGCTGATCTTAAAGAATCTCACCTAACTGTTGTTAAAAGAATTCTTAGATATCTTTTAGGGATCCAAAACTTAGGAATATGGTATCCTAGGCACAACACTTCTTTTGAGATTATTATATATTCTGATTTTGATTTTGCAAGATATAGGGTGGATAGAAAGAGCACTTTTGGAACTTGCCAATTCATAGGACAATCTTTAGTCTCCTAGTCTAGTAGAAAACAAAACTCTATTATACTTTCAACTGCTGAAGCTGAGTACATTGTCTTAGGAAGTTGTGTGGCCTAATTCCTTTGGTTGAAGCAATAAATTCTAGATTTAGGATTACATATAGGCATAATTTCAATCATTTGTGATAACACTAGTGCCATCTGCATCTCTAAAAATTTTATATAACATTCAAGGATTAAGCACATTGACATAAGGCATTATTTTATTAGAGATCATGTGACCAAGGGAGACATTGAGTTAAATCATGTGGAAACTAAGAATCAACTAGCTGACATCTTTACTAAACCACTGGCCTTCGATACTTTCAGCTTTTTAAGGACCAGATTGGATGTGATTGACATAAATGCATGAACTTGATTTCTACTGATTTTTTATCTGATGCTTATTTTTTTCTTTCTTCTTCTTTTCTTTTTCTGTTGTTTTATTTTTTGATAGTTTTTCTTTGTTTATTTTTGTTGGTTTTTTGTTTTTGTGCATTATTTTTCATATGCTTTAATTTGTTTTTCTAAATCATTGCTGAAGTGATATCGTATGCCTTATTCTTATTTTTAAAAATTTGTAGTCAATGTTTGACATCTCTTAATCTGTTAAAGGGTAAAAATATACCGTTGATTGTGTCTCTTTCTCTAACCTATTTTAGTGGTGCAATTTTTTTTCTAAACAAAAGTCTATTTTAAATTAACAACTGGATTATGCAATAGAGATCTTTTCTACCTTGCTACAGTATCTCTAGCTTATATTTTTAATAATCAAAGTCTTTATGTCACTTCAAGATTTCTCGTTATCCTGTCAATGTATTTTTCATACGATTTTTTGATTATATTTTGTGTTTTGTTCTTCCATATATTAGAGAGTGAGTCTTTTTTCTCTAATATCTATAAGATATACTCACAACTAAGATTATTTAAGAGTTTTTGAAAGAGAATCTAGCTTGCAAAAATAAAAAAAGTGGCCAATGATGCAAAAAATAAAAGATGTGCAATGATGCCAAATTGCAAAAAAATATACAAAGTGTATCAAAAATCAAAAGATGTGTAAAGCACCATTCAATTGACAAGAGGCATAATATGAGCCCACCAAAAGCAAGCTCTCCTCTCTTTCAAAACTTTTAAAACTTAGAAGAATTCATGTATCACTTGAGAAAATCAAAGGCTTGATTTCGAATTTTGCGATTGTGATAAATTACTTTGATACATTATTCTATAAGATATTCTTCTGAAACCAAGTAGTGAACGGATCTCCTTTTTATATTCAATTGAATTTTTTGAGTTAGGTCTTTTGATTTCAAAAGACAATTTTGCACTGAGAAAAAGTTTGAGTTAAGGGTAAATATGATTAGATACTTTACCGCTTTTTTGGATTTTTGACATTGTTAACTCATTAACTTACAAGTTTTTAAAATCAATCACATGGAGAACATGTTATATTCATGCCATAAAAAAAAACTTTATTTTAATTTGTTTTTATGACCTTTTTGCTTTACTTTCCTCTTCCTTTTTTGAGATGACAAAAGGGGGAGAAGTTTATACTATTTGTTTTGGTTTTTGATCCCTTACTCGCTACTTTGAACTGTTTGCCATCATAAAAAAGGGGGAGTGTTACGAATCTATTTTCATGGATTATGATTTTGATGATAGCAAACACTTCTGTTTTACTATGACTGCCTTGCCTACTAACATTTCAGGACCACAAGATCAGAGGGCAATCAAAACCAGCTCAAGATTGGGTAGACTAGGTCTGAGTTAGTTTGTAATGTACTTTTTTTATTTCTTGAGTCAATTGTAATCTTTGAGGTGTCTGATGTTAAGTAACCCTACATACACACACTTGAGTGATTTTTTTGTCTGAATTTAGAGTTTTCTAATTTTATTCACATCGGCCGGGCCGATATTTATATCGACAAATATCACCCTGGATGATCGGTTCAAAAATAGAAACCCTAATCAAGACATCATGATTAAGGCAACCGTCATTAAGCCGATCGGCCTGGACGATATTATATCGACCAGGACGATAGGCTCAAATCAGAAAGAATCATCCGCCATGATCTATTTAGATATTCTTTATTTTATGATATTGACCAGGATGATATACTATCGGCCTGGACGATGCAGCATAATTATGCCTAAATTGATTTAGTTATTAAGGATAGCAATTAAGGATGATTGCACGATCATATCGGCTAGGCTGATTGCAGCATCGGTCGGGATGATGGCGTGGATGATTGACATCGACCTACTTTTATTTAGGGCGATGTCTAAGACGATTTGGCTAGGATTTGAACTAATCGGCCTGAACGATGTGACCAAAATTACTTTAATCATCCCAATCCAACCAGGCTAATTGAGCAAAATTTACGATGATCAGCCAGTCCGATACCCCTATCAACCTAGACGATAAAGTTGGTTTGTATAAAATAAGAGCTATTTCGAAGCTCTTCTATTTAAGATATATTGCTCTACCTTTGAGGAGATCTTTTGCTACTGTCTTGACTTGAGAAAGCCTAGAGGAGAGGGAGAGAGAGAGGATTTTGTGAGGGGGAGCTTGCGAGGGGGATTCTTAAGGGTTGCTCCAAGCATTTTCCACTTCTTCTTTCACTAGAGTCTTTTGTCCTCGGAAGGATTAAGAGAGGTGAGCTTCAATAATTGATTAAGGTTCTCTGCCTGCTTCAGGAGGAAGCAAAAGGAGTTAGGTTCTCTTCCTCGCCGGGGTTAGCAGAAAGGAGTTTTTGTGAGGGCTTCTCCGTCTTGTTGTGGGAGCAAAAGGAGAGTCACTTTTGTAGTGTAATACTCGGAGGGCACCTCCGAAGAGTGGACGTAGGTCGAGTTAATCGAACCACTATAAATCCTTGTGTTCCTTTTCTACTGCTTCTGCATTTAATTTTCCACACTTTGATTTACGTTGTGGTGAATCTTGGTTAGTCTTGGGCTGGTTCATAGGGCTTAACATCCCTAACGAACTTTTAATATTTCTATTTATATTTATACAATTATATTATTATTTTTTTAAGTTTAAGGCACACACACACACACACACATATATATATATATATATATATATATATATATATTCATGTTCAATTGGGCTTCTTAATAAGTTTTATGTTGTTATATTTAAATACATTTAGCAGTAATTACATCATCCGGTTCAACTCTAGTTGGATCCGATCGAACAATCAAACCGTGAACCTCTCTTTCTTATAGTTTGTTGTTAGGCCAAGTTTTCACAATCTTAATTTTTCTCTTTATTATCATTGTCACCCGATTATAGTCCTTTCAACCTCTATTGCATAACTACAATCCTTTGGCATTTATAGTCTAACTACAGTCGTCCGATCATAATTGCTTGCCAATGATCCTGACCACCTTCTTCAAACCATAGTACTTTGTGCCACTTTCACCTGACCATGATTCTTCTTACCAACATCACTTGATACTAGTATGTATAACATTGATCCTTCAACCACTATTGTCAGATTATAATTCCTTGATCTCTGATGCTCGACTATAATTCTTAAGAGTACCGTCGCTCGACTATAGTCCTCCTAACTCCTTTGCCATACCACTGTCGTTTAGTCCATCATCGCCTGAACACAATCCTTTTGACCATCATCGCTTGACCACGATCCTCTAACCATAATTACCAAAATATGGTCCTCTGGCCTATGATCATATGTTCATCACCATATGACTACTTTGATGCTTATTGACCTCATCACTTTCCATTGCTAATAATGCTAATGCACGACATCACTTAAATGCTTAATACTTGTCTTCGACATTAACTCTAGCTCTCAATTTTAACATTATGATTTATGCTGTATTTCTTGGTTTTTAATCCTCTCTTATTAAAGCTGTCCAGCCAAAACAAAAAGCAAATGATTTATTAAAAATAGCTCCCATGTGACAGAGCTCTTATAACTACAACTATATAATAAGTTCTTTGTATTGTATCAATGTATTCATTTGAGGAAAGACATCATTTGTAATCAATGATAAATATTAGTGAAATTATTTTAACTGTAATGTTAGGGCATTAAACTCTTTATTTTTGTGATATTAAACTCTTTATCTTCTACACGACACATAATATATATATATATATATATATATATATATATATATATATATATATATATATATATATATATATATATATATTTTTCTTTTTAAAATAATATTTAATCTCCCCCATGCATATTGGTTCACGAACCCCATTGTTTACTAGAACCTTTTTGGTCTGCGGAGCCCAATTGGACAAATTAATGAAAATACCCCTCAACAAATGATCATATTTGATACACGCTATATATAGACAACAGTCTTGCACACTGTTTAAAATAAATCGTGCCTAAATGGATTTGCGCCGGGTCACACCCAACAAGTCTTAGCGTTTCCATCCAGATCAGGAAATTAACAAATGATTGTGTAATTCTCGAAGAAGCCCCTAAAATTAAAAGTAATTACAATATGAGCCTTATTTAATATTTTTTAGAATTCTATGAAAAATTTAAATGAAATTTAATTTTCAAATTCTCTAACAGCACTCACTTTTTCTTAAAGCACATATATGATTATTTTATCTCAGCTATTTTATTTCATCGTCGCGTCCCATTCCACTACCCCGAGATCAAAACCCTCGTCAAAGAATAATCTTCCCCTATCGCTTGTCGTCCGCTACAAGATCGAAATACGCGATCTACTTCGCTGGTGAACTATCTCGTTTCCTCGATTTGTTCTCTTCCTTCTCCAAGTGTAAGTTTTTTGATTTCTTTTTTACTTGGTTTTAAGTGGATCCGATCTGGGGGTTGTTTCGAGGAAATGGAAGAGCCTGGAGGGGATGATCCAACGGAGGAGGGAGAGGCAGCGAAGGCATCGGTGGTACTTAAGCGGGGCCAACGAATGGGGATAATCTCGCGCATATGGAGGAGGATCTTTGGAGTTGGGAACGAGGACTACGAGAAGAAACTGCAGCTCTTGTCCAAGGAGGAGGCGGCAGTACATACTAAGATGAAGAGAAGAGCTCAGTCGTCTAGGAAGAGGGGTAGAAACCTCATCATGTTATCCGTGACGTTTGAGGTGCGTTCTTACAGTTTAGTGCTGGCAGCCTTCTGTGTTTCTTACATTTAGGAGATTAATTTAAGTGAATGGTTTGATTTACATACTGTTCTCTCTAATAAGCAGATGGTGCAGTTTATGAAAGGCGGCCTTGTCTTCCCCTTAGGGCTGTCAATTCGTGTCGGCGGGTCGTGTTTGGGTCAGACCCGAAACTGACCCGGCTGTGCTTGACATGACCCGGACACGACCCGAAACTGGATTCGGGTCACCTATCCGGACCCGAACCCGACCCGAATCGGGTTCGGGTCAACACGACCCGACACGGAATTTTTTAAATGCATGAAAAATTCAAAATTTTAATTAAATTTTATAATTAGAGCCTTGAGCCTTGAGCCTTAGAGCAGATTAGAAGAAGTGCAAAACTATATAAATTACAAAAACAAAACTATATAAATTACAAAATTACTATATAAATTCTACATATTACAAATTTACAATTTACAAACTATATAATTTATAAATTCTACATATTACAAATTTACAAAATTACTATATAAATTACAATTTACAAAACCGGCAGTCCGAATGTCCGATACGCCAACGTCGCCAAGTCACAAGTGCAAGTGCCAACACTTAAGCTTCATTCTTGAATTCTTGTCTCTTGATTCTTGAACCTATTTTCAACTTGCATTAATAGCAAAATGAAAAATTGAAGATGGTTAAACAATAAACATTAAAACAATAAGAAGATATTGAGATTGCATAATGCCATAATTGTATAAGTATAACTAGAAAGCTTCATTTGATTAGCTCAGGTAAACCCTTGATTTTTCTAACTATTACCATCGGCACATAATATTAACTAAACTTATCAAATATCAATGAATTTATAATGTATCTGCTCTTGTATTTAGTCGTTTAGCTAACACAAATGCCACATGGTTGCAATAGTATTAACCAACACACGACGGGCCAACGGCTATCACTTTTTGTCTTTCTGTTTAGAAGGTTTTTCATCATTGCTTAAACTTTCATAGTTATACACTTATACATTAAGCATTACATATTCAAAAAAAAAAATTCATTAAGCATCAGTCAACGAGATATTCAGAAATCAGAATGTCACAAACTCTGAAACTCACAAAGTCACAAAACTCACATTGTCATCAGAATATTCAGAAATCACTAAATGTCACAAAGACTAAAAGACACAAACTGAGATATTCAGAGTTCAGACATTCAGAAATCACTAAATCAGAATGCCATTAAGCTTCAGCCCAGCGCCCAGGTGCACAGCGGCCCCAGACCGTTTCTTTTTCTGTTCAGATTTCAGAATTCACAGACATAATCACATAAATATGAAACAGCCAAATACTCAAATTCTAAGCTATAAGTTATAACATTATAAGCAATTAAACATTAAGCAGCCAGAGCCAGCAGCCCAGGTGCCCACTGCCCAGCAAGTCAGCAACACTGCAACAACAAAGACAAAGAACAACGGCCAACAATAGAACCAGTGAACCCCTAATCGGCTAATCCATACAGTGATACATCAATTTAAAAACAACAAAGAGCAATCGTCCAAAGTCCAAACACTCACTAATCCATAGTTTCATACAGCATTTTATCAGGTACTGCATTAGAACCAGTATTCACAGTAATACAGCAATTTAAAAACAACAAAGACATGCAACCACAACCAGTATTTCAAATTGGCCAATTGGGCTACCAGCCTACCAGTGACTTAGTAGAGTTTTTAGAAACCATATAGTAGTTCATTTTAAAAGAAATATAATCAAAATCAACTAGGCAAATCTGTTAGCTGAACATTTGGCATCCTCACTGTCTATTTCTGTTAAACCCAAGTTCATGATGTCCTCAGTAACACCATCAAGTTCCGGATCAGTCATAACTACAAAAAAAGCATTTTACTTTTAACATGAAGCCAGAAAACTGAGAGAATTTAATGCAAACATATAGAGCATTTACCATTATTTCCATATAACCAATCTTTACTGCACACTAAGGCTTCAACAATGTCAGGTTTTAAAGCACTTCTATATTGATCCAAAATTCTACCACTGTTACTGAATGCACTTTCCGAAGCAACTGTGGAGATGGGAATACATAAAACATCTCTAGCCATAGCTGCTACTTCAGGAAACCTGTATTGGTTACCCTTCCAAAAATGTAATACATCTAACTTAATCTTCCTATCAATTTTTTGTTCTTCAAGATACATTTCAAGTTGTGACTTCTTAGGCATAGTTATTTCCTCTTCAAATGAGTCATAATCCTAGTTATGAATGCCAACATAAATGTAAAAAGTAAGTTAATGAAAAGGTAATGAATAAACAACTTGATAACTAAATAAGAAATACCTGAAGAAATTGTGATTTTGTAATTGAAGGAAAAGTCGTTGAGCTATCAACTTGAGAACTAACTGAAGGTAATGATGACATGTCATCCGAGGCTTGTAGGTCCACCTTCTCATAGTTTGAAAATAAGGCAAATAGCTTATCCTTTACCTTCTTTGTTTCAGAAATGTAATCACCTCCATATAATTTTTTATAACACCATTCAACAAATGTGAACTTGTACATAGGGTCCAAGATGACTGCTATAGCCAAGATATCACAGAAATCAAACCAGTATTTCTCAAACTTTACTAATATCCTTGTTGCAATATTTCGGATGTACTCAATACCATGTAACCGTTCATGCTTAAGTGATGCATAAGCCGTAGATACACAAGGGAAGAATAGATTTGAAGTAGGATACTTAGTACCTGAGAATGCACAAGTAATCTTATAGAAAGGTGCTAGAAATTTGCAAATAATATCTATCCTATCCCATTCAGCATTACTAGGACAAGTTTTGAAGTTAGAGTCAAGTAATTCCAAATGTTGGAAGGCACGTTTGTAATAAATAACTGAATCAAGCATAATGAATGTAGAATTCCACCTCGTAGGCACATCTTGTCTTAATCCTTTCTTTGAGTCAAGATAACTTTGTTTGACACATTCCAAAAATTTTTGCTTTCTAGCTTGTGAGCCTTTCACATATTTTATACTTTCTCTAACATTAGAAATAGAGATATCAACCTCCTTCAACCCCTCTTGGACAATAAGATTCACAACATGAGCACAACATCTTATGTGGAAAAACTCACCTTTACATAACAATGCACCACACAAATTCAATTGGTTTCTTAAGAATTCAACAGAAGCATTGTTAGCTGAAGCATTGTCAAGAGTTATACTGAATATTCTATTCTGAATTTTCCATTCAGTTAAAAATAAGTGAAGCTTCTCACACAAAGTAATACCATCATGTGGTGGTGGCATAAATCCAAAATTGATAATTTTTTTCTGCAATAACCAGTTGTTATCTATGAAATGTGCAGTCAAGCAAATGAACCCATCAGTATTAATTGATGCCCATAAGTCAGAAGTCAATGAAACTCTACTATTACTTTTCAAAATCTTCTTTTGAATAAGGCATTTCTCTTTAGTAAACATTTTCTTGCAATCACTTCTAGCAGTGTTTCTAGATATTATTTGCAGATCACGACGGAGATATTGCAACAAAGAACGAAGACCAGGCCATTCAACACACTGAAAAGGAAGATCATGCATGATTATGCATGCAGTGAATAACTCACGAAACTCATGAATGTCAAACGTAGATTCAGTCATAGAGATAGTTGAAGTAGCATTGGATTGTAGAATAAGTTGCCCAATGTCACGAGTGTCTCTTTTTTTACAATTTTGTATATGACGTCTTAAATTTCCAGTACCATACTTGCTATCACACTGATATATTGCCCCACATCTTCTACATTTACATCTCTGTTTGCCATCACTAAGAAGGGGCAACATCTCATAATAACCCCAAACCGTTGAACACATTCTTCGTCTTTTCTTAGTGGATGACGGGTCATCTCATTCTTTTTCAATAATATTGCAGAAATCATCATCGTCTTTTTCATTGTCAACTGAAATAGGAGCATTTCCTACTTCAACATTCTCAATGAATGGAGTACTTTCTACCACTGTGTTAGAATCTTCCATCTATTGAAGTATTGAACAACAACAATGTATAAAAAACTATGACAAATATATAATAACAAGTTAACAAATATTCAAATAACAACCTCAACATTTTAATGTTAAATCTAAAAGGCTAAAAGCCCAACGGCCAAGGCCACAGCCTACAGGAGAAAACAACATGTTTTCCTCAGTCCACACAGTCACACTCGGACACTACTCAGGAGGCCAGGACCTCAGCACTACAGCATAACAAACATGAAATGGCAACAGGCCAACAGTAAAAGCCTACGATCAAATAAAATTCAATCCACACTCCACAAAACCGCAACTTATAGATTTAAACATAAATCAAACGTAAAATATAAATAAAATCTTGAAAACCAGTACAAGTTATAGAATAAAAGGAAATAAGTGCTAATAAGCTAATCACGAAACCTTCACGCCAGTTCACGGCATCACGACATCACCTAGGGTTTCGGCTTGAGAAACCCTAAACTAATAATAAACAAAAAAAATCTTGCCATTTTCCAAACAATCATCATATATAAACATTATATCCAAATGATCAAAAGAAAAATCCGGTTCACAGTATGTAACGACAGTTACGACATGGGGACTGGGGAGAGAACTAGAGAAGAGAACGACTGAACGAGACTTCAAAGGAGACTTAAAATTAGAATTCATCACCTGCGATTCTTGCGAAATCGATCAAACAACAGCCGCTAAAGCACAGGGAACGGGAGAAGGAAGATGAAAGATGAAAAACTAGGGCACGCCGCACGCAGAGGCAGAGCAAAACCGGAGAAACCTAAACCCTGAAGTCGAACTGTCGAAGTAACTCGAAGACTCAAATAATTATTTAAGCCTTAGAGGCTTAGCCCTTATTAAGTCCTTGACGCTTGACGGCTTGACCCAACCCTGCAAAGGCGCAAAGCCGCAAATCGCGACGAACTCGACCCATCTACCGGCGCGGCGAGGCGGCGAGTAAATTAATATCGTGTTGAAACCGGGTCAAACTCGTGTTTCCGGGTTGACCCGGACACGACCCGAAACGAGAAACGGGTCATTTTCTTAGACCCGAACACGACCCGTTTTCTACCCGTGTCGACCCGAACACGGATTTTTCCGTGTTGTTTCCGGGTCGTGTTTCGGGTCGTGTCGAATATTGACAGCCCTACTTCCCCTATCATAAGAATTACCTGCCCTTTAAAGTATCCATTCTGTCGTAGAGTTCTCTCTTGGATTTGGCTTGTTATATTTGACTGTAACTTCTTAACATCTAATGTAGTCTATGTCGCTTTAAAGGGACATGTGAATAAAAAATTAATGTTAAAGTTGACGTAGAACATGAAAGTGATCCGAATACTAAGGCAAGGGTAAGGGAATATGAAGCTCAAGTTATAAATACCATTTATTCTATGTATTTTTATGTTTGTGGATTGTATGTGTGTGAAGACTTAGTGTTGTGTGGGTTTTATGTGTCAAAGTGGCTATTTTATGTGTAAAAGGGCTAGGGAGAGTGGAATTAAGGGGTTAGGGAGTGATATGGCTAGTCAAACAACTTGCTATACAGTAATGGGACGGCCAAGCATTAAGGAGGGAGTAGTTATGGTACTTGCTAGTGGGCCCAGTCAAGGTACTAGGCCCTTCATCCTCTCCTTTCCCTCTTCAAATTTAAATGAAGGGTTGTACCTCTTCTTGTGTTTTATTTTTTGGGAAAATTTAGGGGCCTAAGCCCATGTCATTAAAAAGGAAAAAACTAGTTACATGTGTAAAAAGTAATGAAGCAAGAAAAGGAGTAGTAAAGAACTACCCCCAGAAGCAAAAATTACATCATTTGACGCCAAACATTACACATGACAAAAACAAGAGAAATCCGAGTAGAATCTGCAGTTGTTGGGCTAAGGGAAAACTGATTGCAAATGTTGAGAAATACTTCCCCCGGCTGCGGGAAAATGCCATCCACTAAGAGCAGGTTGCAAAAGACCGCTAGCCAGGGGGGAAAACAGATGCAATCTAACATCATAGCCCCCAAAAGCTACTGGAAGACCCAGTCGAACCAGAAGAAAAACCAAGCCTGCAAATCCACCACCAAAACCCTCCAAACAGAGCAGTCCCAAAAAACAATATGAAAAATTCACAGCAGATCCAACAAATACGTGCCATCCTTCCATTTCAGACATTAGAAAAAATTGCTCCTTTAATATTGAGGCAAACCGTAGAGGCATTAGAGGCAGAATTAGCAAATCTCCTATCATTTATTTCTCTCCAAACATAATAAATAGTGCAACAGATAACGAGAAAGTGAAAC
Source organism: Dendrobium huoshanense (assembly GCA_016618105.1). NCBI lineage: Eukaryota > Viridiplantae > Streptophyta > Magnoliopsida > Asparagales > Orchidaceae > Dendrobium > Dendrobium huoshanense. The sequence continues at coordinate 55,113,533 of CM028343.1, forward strand.
TTTTTGACTAAGAAAGAAAAATTGGGATTGTCATTAACCCAGTCAAATAGTTGCAGTAAATTTGGTCTAAGGAGGATGGAGGAACAATCCGGCATCAGAGTGGTTATAATAGTGTGTGAATATGAGCAGTCGAAAAATAAATGAGCAGAGCTCTCAGGGTAGTTGTGACATAGAGAGCAACTCAAATCCATCATAATGTCTCTTATTAAGCTCCAAAACAGTTTTGAGGCCACTGACCAGCGTAAGCCATGAATACACATATTATCTCAAAACATGCCTTTTATGTCATACAAAATAGTCCTAGGAACATGCAGGAATGTCATTGTAGTAGTCTTGAATAAAAACTTTGAATTTGGCATGGCTCACATTGCCCCAAAGTAAGCAACTGGTATGTTGATCTAAAATATTCACCCTAAGAACTTCATCAGAAACCGCAGAGGGTAAGTAGCTGGGTAATTTCCATCTGTTATCCACAATAAAATCTCTCACAACTGCATTACAGAGGGACGACCCAGGAGAAAAAAGATCAAGAATCCGTTTATTGCACCAGTAGTCCCAAATAAAGGCAAAGGGGGAGGACGACGTGATTTTAAAAATCCAGTTAGCTTTAGAGGAGAGAGCTGTGGAACAGATAGATTTCCAAAAATTAGTTGCTTTAGTGTCCACTGGCTTCCAAGGAGAAATATAGCGGGTAAGAAGCCATTCAGCTAAGGGAAAGTTGAAATTGTAAATCCTTTGAATTAAGGAGCAATTGAAGCCATATTGAAGAGGAATAGAGGGGAGCCCAAGACCACCCACACCTTTTGGCTTACAAATGGTATCCCAAGCCACAAGATGCAACCTTTTTGCTTAATAATCGACTTAGAGATAAAAAAAAGGAATTTAGAAGCAATTCTTCTAAAAAGTTTAATAATCGACTTAGGGAGGATGGATCCTTTGATCCAATAGGCAATGGAATTAAGCATAGTGAATTTAAGGTACTGAAGCCTCCTAGCAAAAGATAAAAGGTTAGCATTCCAACCCAATGTTTAAAATTGCGTATTCGGGTATTGAGGCGTTTTTCATTTGTGAGGCGAGGCATAAGCCTCAAAGCGTTTTGAGGCGTAAGCCTCAAAATCAAAAGATTGCGTAAACCTTAAAATGATAATTTTTTTATGTACTAATGGGTGAATAATATAAAACATAAAAAAGCATAAGATATGAAGTTAAATCAAAATATCCCAATAATAAGACAACATGAAATATAGTTTAACTCAAATTTCTATCTTTCCCAAATCCCAGTATTCTTTTCATTAACATATAATTTCGATTTCTAAAAATAAATAACAATGACATATCACATAAGAACTCATAAGTCATTAGCACTGTCATCACTAAGGGGTTCTTCATTTGAATCATCATTATAATGAACTGCCCTCTCCCCTTCCTACTCTCCTATAGAGTCCAATGTCGGACATTTACTTCAAGATTTATGTAAGTTTTAATATATATAGCGTGAGACGTAAGCCTCATGCCAATGAGGCGAGGCGGGCCTCAACCAAGTTGAGGCGCAAGCCTCATAACAAAAACTCGAGGCGTAAGCATCGAGGCGTTTTTTACTAAAATTGCGCAAAGGCGGGCCTCAAGGCGAGCCTCATATTGCGCAATTTTAAACCATGTTCCAACCCGATAACTTCCTGGTAATAGAATCCACAAGCGTAGAGAAATCATCATGCTTTAATCTTTTAAAGGAAATAGGGATACCTAGATAAGTAATATGCTCTTTAACACTAGGCAAGGAGAGAGCTCTGCAAATAAAATCTTCATGACAAATATGCTTGGGGAGCATAAGAGAGCTTTTATCCAAATTGACATGAAGGCCCGTGGTAGAGCCAAAATAATGAATAGTATTCATTAAAACTCTGCAGTTGGAAACCGATGCCTCTCCAAGGATAAGTAAATCATCAGCATAAAGTAAATGACTGATATTAAAATTACCAAAATGTGCTCCCACAAACTGCCCATTGTCAATTAAAGAGGAGAAAGCATCCATCACAATACAAAAAAGATATGGGCTTAAAGGGCCACCCTGACACAATCCAGTAGAAGAGGGAAAATACCCCTCAAGAGCACCATTAATCACAATAGAGAAATTGACATTGGAAATGCAAGCCTTGATACAATTGATGAATTGAGTGGGGAAGCCTTTCTGCTCAAGTCTAGCAAGCAAAAATTCCCTAGAGACAGTATCAAATGCTTTAAGGATATCAAATTTTGCACAAAAAAGATTTTTCTTTGCTTTATTAGCAAAAGAAAGGAGCTCTTGGGCAAGAATAATATTGTTAGTAGAAATTCTTGATTTAATGAAACCCGTTTGTGTGTCTTTGATAATAAGAGGCATAATGGGCCGAAGTCTAGATGCAAGAATCTTAGAGATGATTTTGTAAATCACATTACAAAGAGCAATCAGTCAGAAATCAGCAAAAGAGGAAGCATGGTTATGCTTATGTATAAGAGCCAAAGCAGTGACCTTTATACCAGGAGGAAGATGCCTCGAGTGGAAGAAAGATTTGACCGCCTTACAGACAGAGGGGCCAATGATGTGCCAACTTCGTTTGAAGAAATGGTAATTAAAACCATCAGGCCCGGGGGACGAAGAGGCAACACCATCAAAAACAGACTCTTTAATCTCTGCATTAGTCACAAAAACCGTCAGATAATCAGAGTGAGAGGAAGGAAGGATATTACCAGGCGGGAATAAATCCATATTGATGGACTTCGGAGGTGGCGGTTTGTAGAGATCTTGAAAATGTTGGATAATATCATGAATAACATCAGCTCTTAAGGTGATGTAAGCACACTAGTTAGAAAAGCCAAAACAAGAGAACAATGGACAGAACTTAACCAGACTTGAATCAAATAGTAGCAATCATCTATAACATCCAAAATCCGACAAAGAAAACTAGAATAGATTTCAAAGAAATAAAAAACAACGCTATCCTCAGACAACCGTCAGAGCGGGTTCCTCACATGCATCGAAATATAGGTTAAATAAAATAAGTGCTTAGGGCTAGCAAACCGATGGTCCACCACTACACGATCGATCCAAACTCTTACAATAAATGCTCCCAAATCAGCCAACAAACATCACCAAAGCTCAAGAAGAAGGATACAGATGGAGTGGAACTTGCAGAGAGACGAAAGAGGTTAGAAGCCAAGACGAAGGGTGGAAAGAGCTCGCAAGATTTCCAAGAGGAGAAAGAAGGTGGAACAAGCTTGCAAGCTTTTTCAAGGAGAACCCGTAGGTTATAGCACAAATGCTCTCAACAAACATCACCAAAGCTCAAGAAGAAGGATACAGATGGAGTGAAACTTGCAGAGAGACGAAAGAGGTTAGAAGCCAAGACGAAGGGTGGAAAGAGCTCGCAAGATTTCCAAGAGGAGAAAGAAGGTGGAACAAGCTCGCAAGCTTTTTCAAGGAGAACCCGCAGGTTATAGCAAAAATGCTCTCAATATTCAACTGCTCCTCCTTCACAAAACATCTCATATTTATAGGTAAGAAAGGGGAATGCAAATAGCCACTTCAATGAATTTCCACAAGGACCCAAGCATCATAAGTCACGGAATTCCCCCACCTTTTCACGTAAAAACATCCCAGCCAGGGAACCGAAGAAGCAGCCAAGGGAATCAAAGAGACCCGCACAGAACCGAGGCGCCAAAAGACACAGAAAGGCCCCTAGCTCGGAAAACCATCAGCCAGCCGGAAAAACAAGGGGATATGGCACGGAAATCATTCAGCACAGAAGCCCAAAAAACAGCCACGGAATCCCATTGGTCAAGGGAATATTTTAAAGAAGAAAAGGGAAGGAGAAGGGACAAGACTACTCCAAAAATGAATCCAACTTATGAGCTTAACTTTAGAATATTAATGAGCTACTAAACTTCAGCTCATCATTAATGAGCTAGCAACTAAGAAAATGAGCTCAACTCCAACCTTCTCCACATATAACCATAGGCCCCAAAATCGTGGACCATAAGCCAACCCGTGAACTAGCTGCAGCCAAGGACCAATCGAGCCAGCAAACCAAAGGTCTACCAAGCCCCAAGCACAACCTACCAAGGTTTAAAATTGCGTAAATAAGCCTCGAGGCGTTTTTCGTCCGTGAGGCGAGGCGTACGCCTCGAGGCGGTGAAGCCTCACCGACGAAGAATTGCGTAAATGAGAATTTAAGGATTTTAGCAAGTAAAAAATAGTAAGATTCTATCATACAATAAAAACATCTAAATGACAATTAAAAATAGGGGAAAGTAAGAAAATAGATGCAATAAAATCATGTCCCAAAGTACAAAACCATAAAATATTGGTCTATCAAAACTCCCAAAGTACAATTAAGAAAGAACATATATAATCCAATCATGTCCCATCACTAAATGGGTCTTCAAGGGAATCTTCTCATCCCTTCCTCCTCTCCTATAGAGTCCAATGTCTTCCAATCAAAGCATGCACTCATGAAGAAGTAGACTAACACTAACAACTGTTATTAAAGATGATGAATAGAATAATATGCCGGATTGCCAGGGGTCCAAGGGGGCGCTGCCCCCTGGCGGGGTTCGACCTGTAATTTTGAAGTTCTATTTATTTTTGAAGTTCGTAAGTTGTTTTTATGGGAAGATACCGAGTGGTACCGAGCATGTTCCTTAGCAGTATCGAGCATGTACCTAGCGGTACTGAGCGGTACCGAGCATGTACCTAGCAGTACCGAGCAAATACTTAGCTGTACCAAGCATATACTAAGCGGTACCGAGCATGTACCTAACAGTACCGAGCAAATACCTAGCTGTACCGAGCATATACTAAGCGGTACCGAGCATGTACCTAATAGTACCGAGCAAATACCTAGCTATACCGAGCATATACTGAGCAAGACTGAGCATATACTGAGCATATATTTGAGGCGTACGCCTCAGCCAGAGAGAGCCACGAAGCCTTGGCTCTTTGAATTACCCAAGAAACATGAAAGGAGGTGAACTCCGAAATATGTTTGTTGATAATCTTTAAGTTGCTATTGATAGCAACATTAAGAGGATCCAAAGCAATCTGGTGTAAGCAATCCGTTTTCTTGAGGTGAAGAGCATCCAAGTGGGCCTTAATAGAATTGGAATTAGCCCAAGATTCAACTTTAATAAGTCTTTTTAACAATCTAAGTTTGGAGCAAAAATCAGCCAAAGGATTTCCAGAAGGATAAGCAGAGAAAACTTCCAACAAAATCTTCCAAAAACCATCCAGAGACGTCCAGTAATTCTTGAAAAGGAAACGGTGATGAGCAGAGTGAGAGTTAGAAGAGTGTAGAATTAATGGGCAATGGTCAGAGCAAGAAGGAGCTTGCACCGAGTAATAGGAAAGAGGATAACAGGTATTCCACTGCTCGTTAACAAGAATTCTGTCAAGTTTAATGTGGATAGGATTGTCTTGCCTTTGGTTGAACCATGTATAGACATTTCCCACCGAGTTCAATTCTTCCAGTTTAGCATAAAAAACCAAGGAGTTTAACTCCTCTAAAATGCTATGTGTTAAGAGATTGCCTCCAGACTTGTCGGATGCAAATCTACAACAGTTGTAGTCGCCCATAAGAATCCAGGGAGTAGATTGAGCAGGGGCGTAGCATCTAATCAAGTCCCAAAGAGAGGATCTGTCTTCCCGACTATTATCAACATAAATTACATAAAAGGTAAAAGGAGGGTTATTACCAGAAACCACTAAACCAGAAATCATATGCTGAGTAATATGAGTAGGCGTGAAACTAATATTGGATGAGTTCCATTTAATCCAAATTTGACCAGAGGCGGAGAGGTTAAAGTTGTGACAAGATTGCTCAGATGGAAAGATCAAGTGGTTTTCAGGAAAAAGGGCTATAGAGAGGAAGCATGAATCCTATTCTTCAGTATACATAACATATCAAGCTTAAATACAGAAGACATGTTTTATAGCAAAAAATCTTGTATGGGCTATTAAAACCTCTAATATTCTAGCAAGCAATAGCAGGGACAGACATTGCTAACAGTGGAGGGGAGGGGGTTTCTGGCTTGCTTCCCCTTAGCAGTTTTTCTGGTATGCGATTTCCCCGACAGAGCATCAGAATCTTTAATAGAGTTACCATGATTTTTAACAGATTGCTGGCCAACAGCCTCAGTGTCCAGATCTTCACCCAGAAGTTGGAGAGCATCAGATTTGTTAGGGGAGGTGGTTTTGGGAGGAATAAAGGCTTGCTTGGTAGAGGTGGAGGATGAGGAAGTGTCCTCATTGGGCAAATTTAAATTCGGGATATTAGAAGGAGGAGGTTCCTCAGGATTAGAGGTGTGAGAAGGAAGATTGGCTTTAGCTGTTGGGGATTTGGATAATATCAAAGAGGTGGATGGGCCAGGGGAAGTGGCAGTAATAGGAGGCTGAACCAAAGGATTATTCAAAGTAGTGGTAGAGGGGGGAGTTGTCTGGGAAGCAGAAAGGATAATTGAGGGTCATAAGCGTAGACCCAAACTGACCCACTACCATGGTTGAGTGTGATGGATGACTAAGAGCTAGCGGTCGAGTTGGTGAGCGAGCATGATCAGGCAAGGGCTAGGCCAGGGCAAACGGGTGAGGGCTAGCAGGAGAACGCGAGCACGACGGATGAGTACAGTGGATGAGTTTTAGGTTGCTTTTGAGTTTCTTTTTTGTTTTTGGGTTGACAAAAACCCTACCCAAAATTATAATCGGGTCAGAATATAAAATTTGAACTCAATCCATTTTCCAAACAATTATGTTTTGGAATTGGAGTTTTTGAATTGGATTTTCAGGTTGTGTCAAATATTAATACCCCTAGGTGTAGGTCCTAAACAATTATGTTTTGCCCTATTCTCAGTATTTGAGATGTCAATTTTTTGGAGAAAAAGATTTGAGGGGGACTTTATGGCAACTCATTTAATGAGGGAGAGAGATATTTAAACTTGAAATATTATATAATATTAGTATATAAGTATGTAAATATCTATTTATAACCTATATAATATATTTGATAATATCCACTTAGTCCTTTGATGCACGTGAGATGATGCCCAATTTGGACACAAATGAGGCTATTCAAATTTTTTCGATGATCTGGATGCACTTGTTTAGTCTATTAAGAAGAAGCCTTGCTTAAAGATTTTCATGTGGGTGAAAATTTGATACAATGAAATTCACATGTAAGGGGCTACACTAAAATTTTGATTAATCTTTGTCACACTTATTCCATGCCTCCCTAAACATGATGAATGCTATGCACCTCATGGAATCCAATTTTGAGTGTGAATAATAATGATCATGTGTGACTCAGACTATCATCATATGTAGTCGTGCAAAGAATGCTTGAATCAAATGTGATTGATGGCTCTTAAGGCCTATGAAGGTCACAATCAACAGAGTACTATCTTACAAAGTGCATAGATGTTTAAGGAAGGTCTATTCTAAATATGGACAACAGGAATGTTACTTGATTAATTGAATCAATCAAGGAAAGATAGGATTTGGTTTGCTTGGAGAAGAGTATCACTTGCTTGCTTTTGGGCAAGTAAAGGGATCCTATAAGCTTAGGATTTGATTCGAAGGAGTGCTAAAGCTTTCTTGTACTCATTGAAAGTTTGTAGGAAGCTTTCATGTAGAGTTAGAGAAAACAAAAAGTCAAGAAAATTCAATTAGAGAAGGGTCACATTGGGTTTGATTCATATAAACCCCAAATTATCCTCCAAATTGTTGAAGGGAAAGAGTGATTTCCGAATAGATCGAAAGGATGAGGTTTTACCGGATTGATTGAGTCAACCAAATGATTGTAACCATTTGTTGGTTTTGGCTCCAAAAAAACATGCTAAAGGAACTTAGGATTTAGTCTTAAGGACTGCTAATGCTCTCTTGAATACTATAGGTTATTTAGAAACCTTCAATTAAGTCCAACAAAGCACCAAAATAAGAAAGAACCTAAATAGGAGAAAATTCAAGTTGAGTTTGGTTCAACATGAATCAAAATGACCCTAAGGTTTATCCTAGGTTATGATAACTCCAAAGAGGTCCTATATTTCATAAGATAGGACTTTGGAGCTTTAGGAAACTACAAGACAAGGTCTGTGGGAAAAAGAAAATTTCTGGGAGTCCTATTCTTTTAAGAATATTTTGGATTCTTTAAAGATGGGAGAAATCACTTATGGCTTAGGAAATCAAATAAGATTAATCTTGGCATGACCTACTACTTTTTAGAAGAACTTAGAAGTTGATCTTGCATTTTGAATTTTCTATAAATCCTTTAGAATTTTCAAAATTTTGGATAATTTATCAATTTATTTAATTACATTAAGTCTTTAAAAATCCAAAAAATGATCTTAATCCACTCCAAACAATGAAATTTGAACCATAAGGACATAGAACATCTCATAGAAATGTACTAAAATTTGAAATAGCGTCCTCGAATCCAACAATCAAATGCTTTTTTGTCTTCTTCCACCAACATATAATTTAAGTCGTTTAACAAGAAGATCAACTTTGCTGGCGACAATAGAGAAGGATAGATTTTGATATCAATCACCTCAAGAGCACTTTAGCTCTTGGTCAACCTAGAGGCCTAGTGTTTTCATCACAATCAACAATCCACATGGAATTTAGAGATTTCTAAGTTCACTGAAATTATCTCACTGGAGCAATTGTTTGATGGGTTGTAGGACGTAGAAGCTTTGTCTTGTAGAGACGCAACTTTGTTGAACATCTCACTTTTTTATCTCTTCGAATCAATGTTTAAAATTGCGCAATCGGGTATTGAGGCATTTTTTGTTCATGAGGCGAGGTGTAAGCCTCAAGGCGTAAGCTTCAAAATAAAAAAATTGCGTAAAGTGATAATAAATGTCAAACGTAATTTTTGATATAATACCTAAACAATATGTTAAATGATAACATATTAACTTCCTATTGAATTATGAATTAATAATTTGATATACATATGAAACACATATTTGCACAAGATCTAAAGTGACAAGTAATAAATTGCATGAAATAAAATTAAAATCCAAATATTATAAAATCAAAATAATATTTAATATAGAAATTGCATAAAAGTATCATATAACATCAAGTTCAACTCCAAATTTTTTTTTTCTCAATTCTCTACTCATGTACATTTAATTGTTAATGAAAGTTGAAATAGTTGGCAACAACTTAGGAATTATCTGCACTGTCATCACTGAGGTGGTCTTTATGTGAGTTGTTGCATAATAAATTGCGTGATTTATGTTAGTTTTAACCAATGTTTAAAATTGCTTATTCGGGTATTGAGGCGTTTTTCATTCGTGAGGCGAGGCGTAAGCCTCAAGGCGTTTTGAGGGGTAAGCCTCAAATTCAAAAGATTGCGTAAACATAAAATGATAAATTTTTTATATACTAATGAGTGAATAATATAAAACATAAAAAAGCATAAGATATTATGTGAAATCAAAATATCCCAATAATAAGACAACATGAAATATAGTTCAACTCAAAATTCTATCTTTCCCAAATCCTAGTATTCTTTTCATTAACATATAATTCAAATTTCCAAAAATAAATAGCAATGACATATCACATAAGAACTCATAAGTCATCAGCACTGTCATCACTAAGGGGTTATTCATTTGAATCATCATTATGATGATCTGCTCTCTCCCCATCCTCCTCTACTATAGAGTCCAATGTTGGGCATTTACTTCAAGATTTATGTAAGTTTTAATATATATAACATGAGGCGTAAGCCTCATGGCAGTGAGGTGAGGTGGGCCTCAAGGCGGGCCTCAACCAAGTTGAGGCGCAAGCCTCATAAGAAAACTCGAGGCATAAGCATCAAGGCGTTTTTTACTGGAATTGTGCAATTTTAAACCATGATTTTAATAAAAAAAAGTATACAAATAGGGTTAGGCGTAAGCCTCATGCTAGCTAGGCGAGGCGAGCCTCATAAAAAAGCTAGAGGCTTAAGCCTCAAGGCATTTTTTACTAGAATTGCGCAATTGAGCTGAGGCAGGCCTCAAGGCGAGCCTCATATTGCGCAATTTTAAACAATGCTTCGAATGATTTGAGAAGTAGCATCGCTAGTAGAGCTCGCCAAGATTCATGATTCTCGAATTTAGCCTTCGCTAGAATGATAAGGAAGTTCGGGAAGGTAGCACAAGTGAAAACAATCAGGCAACGGACTGACGGTTGTGTGTGAGAGAGAGCTGTGTGAGCATGGTTTGCATGCATGAGAGTCATGAGAGATAACGATGCTACGATAGACCTCCTTGGCTCGATCCCAAAATGAAATACCCTCCTCCACGGATCTTACACCGCATGGGTTCAAGATGAGGGTAAGGTGTAGGAAGAAAATCATGTCCTTGTGCTATTATGGATTGATGGCTTGGATCATTTTCTGCTACCCCTGATGGTTTAGTTCTTCTAGAAGAAGAGTATGTGATCATAAAAAAAAAAGATTGGGAACCACCTGCACGCACTATTTCTTCCATGTGTGTCTCTAGCCATCTTATCTCCAATAACTTAATTTGTAGAGGTGCTAGGGAACAAAATAAAGCCAAAAAATAATTAGATATATGCATACATAAACATGCATATGCATCCATATATATATATATATATATATTCATTTTTGTTCATTTATTTGTACTTGGTTGCTTATTAGGCTAGACTATATCAAATTAATAATGAATGTGGGGAATTCAATCTGTGCTATTTAAATAACAGGCTTGTTTGCCACAATATATGCGGCTTATTTATAAATCGTCAAATGAAATTGTTTAGATTATGCTGGTGTTTCTCTTTTAAGTGTCGAGATAAACATGATTGAACGATCAATATATGCTTGGTCCTTGCATGTTTCATCATTATCAGAACCATGATTAGCCTTATACCAATTATATGGTGCAGGGTTTAAGAAACCTCCTTTCTCATTCATTCCTATCAGTGCATTATGCCATGTAAGAAGTAAACCCTAATTCATGCAAAGTCTTTCTTATAGAACTTCTAACAATTTTGTCTTTGTTTTGAGCATTTTGCAGTCAAGTATTTTATTTATAATCTTATGGGTATACTTTCTACCTTTAGCCCATTAGCCTAAATCAATTTTCAACTATTTTATGCTAATTGATTGGGTAATAAACCAATAGGGAAGTAAAATGTGTTGATATGAACAAGGGCTTGGTTGAAGGTAATGGTTTAAGTCATTAAATTAACTTTTGTGTAATGCAAAGTTATGATTGTGTGCATAAACCCTTTCATATGGGGTGAGCTTCGATACTGGCTATTTGCCCTTTTTGTTTTACCTCCATTATGTGGGTATAAGATATTATAATTATCTCTACATAAAACTGAAAGCAAGAAATTTAAAACGAGGTTCTCTGATAGCTATAGACACCCTTTAAAAAGGTGCTCCATGGCAAACTCTTACCTTCTTTGTCTATCTTGGTCAAAGCTCTATGATTTAGTCTACAAGAACAAATGTCTTATATTGCACATAATATGCTGGCGGAAATAGTTTGTATAAGACCGCTGCTTTTTCAGCTTCTGCTGATAATGATGACACTCTCAAAACTATAGTTCCCAGTTTTGGAAATTTGGAAATTATGACACATTCAGTACTGATCCTGCTGTTACTGATGACACTTTTAAACTATAATGCGCTGTCTTGGAAATTAAGAAATGGGTACATGGGATAACTTCATTTGTATGCATGATTAATGAATAAAACTACTGTAGTTACAGTCAAATTAGTTACAATTGTATTAATTTTCTTGTTTAAAATGTGCTTGAAGCATGGCTTGTATGCGTGTATGCGGATCCTAACTTATCCAAGTTGTATCTATAACTTGTGGTTTATTTCCTGAGATATTAAGGGAAAGTTGTGCTTGCTCACGTTGTATATTTTTATTGGGCTTTGTTTTCTTTTTATATCACTGTTAGCGCCTTTCTTTTGTTCAGGTGCACCTGCGTCCCCTGATGTTATGGACATGACATGCTTGTTTCCCTCCATGATTATTTATTTTCTAGTTCCAACTATGTTTACGTTATTTTTGAAAGAAAATCTTTTATCATTGATTATTACAACTTGTTTCTTTGACTAGGTTTTGGCAGTTGCTATTGCTGTTACAGCAATAAGGTCACTGGATTTAACTGGTCCTATGAAATTCGTTCGAACTTTGCCTGCAATTCTTCTTCCGGGCTTGTCTTATGTCGTCTACTCGTTGCTTGAAGGCTTAACAAGGATGTGTAATTATCTTAAACTACGCTTTCAATCTTTTAATTATTATGAAAATATTGTTCTTAGTCAAAGTTTAAACTTACCATGATTTTTGTGTTCATGTAAATCTCGCTTTACGTTTGTGAATGAATATGTTATTTTGCTCAAGCTTTTTTATATGGATGAAGTTAGACGTGTGAATGTTGTAGCAGTTCTAGTGTCCGTGTTAGTGTTTAAAAAAGTGTTTTATGTACACTTGTTTAAAAATCACATGGAATAATTTAGGAAGCCAGTCATTGAAGTGTGCATATATCAGTCTCGTGAAGTATCCATGCTGCTAGAAGATCTAAAAACATTATTGCATGATATCTTGTTCTCTCTCTTTCGTGGTAAAGATGTCCAGGCATTTTGGTTGAGTTTGTTAAGAGGTTCAAGATAGACGCTTGCCTTCTGCAGTTGAATTTCTATTTCATATTGATCACTATGGTAGGAATTTTGTGGTCTTAGCTCCTTTATTCTTGTGTTTAACTTTAGCCACAATGGTGATTAAGTTTAGTTGGAAGAATTTTACCTTGTTATCTCTTTTTATTATTTTTTTCTTTTTCTTTTTCATTTTAATATTATCACCATTAGCCTTATCCCAACTCTTTGATCTTGATTATGAATCCATATTTTTCATGCATTAATCTTTTTCTTACAATTTTATCTTTGTAACCTTTGACCTACCTATTTTCATTCATAATTCTTTCACGTAATTTATCTATATTTTTATTGATTCGCCTCCTATTTTTTGTTGTACATGCCCAATTAACCCAAGTCTATTTTATACTATTTATCTTCAATTTGTAGGTGATGTTCCTATTATATTTTTATAATCATTTCCTAATTAATCATTTATAGTTTTACCACAAATACATATTAATTCTTATTTATTTCACACCATATGCTACAATGATGTTTTACAGCCATCTAAATATTTCCTTCATTGTTTAAACTTCTCAGTTAGTTTTTGTAGAAATTTTACAAATTAGAATGACATCATCTTCAAATAACATATCATGGTAGGTCACTTTGAATATTCTTTTCCTTGGTGTATTTAGAAAACAATTTTTCCACTTCTCAATTATTTTTAATACTAGTTAATATTGTGTCATACATATCTTTAATAATTTTAACTTATCTTTAACATATTACATATCTTTGATATTTTTGACATACTTTTAATATATTATTGACCATAGTGCATACCATACCAATTTTCATAGTGCTCAATCACATGCCTTCTTATATTAATAAAGCTCATATGAATATCCTTTCTATGCTCTAAAGATACTTTTACATTTGTTGCTTTAGCTAAAAAATAAATCACTTTTTTAGTCACTAATCTCATTATTTTTAAGCCTATGATCTCCCACAATTTTATTATATGAATCATAAGTTTGCTTCCCTTTTAATTACTATGAATTTTTGTTATATTCTTATTTCTTCAATCATTTAGTATCTTTCTTTAGCTTTAATGAAAATATTTTTTTAACAAACTATTTCAATATCTCCTACGAGTCCCCAATATTTGATATCATACTTAGACCTAATAGCTTTAACTTTATGCATTTTATTCACTACTAACCCAATTTCACATTTTCTTTGAGCTATATTTCATGTTCTATTAATTATACTTTTCTATAAGATTTCTTCCATTATTTGGTTGGATGTATTTATAGCATATTTGTCAATGATGAATGGTGCTCCACGGCACAAAGTTCCTTGTGGAGAAATTTTTATTGCCTCCTCCCACCTGACGCATCTCTACGTTCGGTATGCCTTCATAACGCGACATCTGGCAGCAACTTTACCCGAAACCCGACCCGGCGATGATTGGGTATATGGCACGTGCGAAATTTAAAACTAATGGCCCGAGCAGCGGACCCGAATATTATCGCGCGGACCCGAAAAAAACGGCTATGTTTTCGAACAAACCTTACCGTCTTTCACTTCAGTCATTATACGCTTCGATATACTTCATCTTCTCCAACCGGCACTTCTGCTTCTTCCATTTTTGCGAAGTTTCAAGCTCTGCATATTTGCTTTTACGATGCCTCAGGTTAGTTACTTCTTCAATATATATATGGTAGGGTTTACGAAGCGTATCCGAGTAGTATACCGAGCGGACCGCTAGGTATTACTCGGTATAGCTCGGTATCGATCTGTTCCATGCTCGGTACTGCTCCGTGCTGAAGCGTATCCGAGTAGTATACCGAGCGGTACTGCTCGGTATTGCTCGGTATAGCTCGGTATAGATGTGTTCCAAGCATAACTACTATGCTCGGTACTGGTCCGTGCTGCTCGGTACAACTCGGTATTGAGCAGTACCGAGCAGAATTAGTAATAATTATGCTCGGTATTGCTCGGTACTGCTCGGTATTGAGCTGTACCGAGCAATGTTGCTAATTGCTATGCTTGGAACTGCTCGGTAATGCTCGGTACTGCTCGGTTTTGATCTGTACCGAGCAGAATTAGTAATAATTATGCTCGGTACTGCTCGGTACTGCTCGGTATTGAGCTGTACCGAGTAAAGTTGATAATTGTTATGCTTGGAACTGCTCGGTATTGCTCGGTACTGCTCGGTATTGATCTGTACCGAGCAATGTTGCTAATTGTTATGCTTGGAACTGCTCGGTACTGCTCGGTATAGATCTGTACCGAGCAAAGTTGATAATTGTTATGCTTGGTACTGTTTGGTACTGTTCGATATTGATCTGTACCGAGTAGAATTACTTAAAGTAATGCTCGGTACTGCTCGGTGATGCTCGGTACTGCTCGGTATTGATTTTTACCGAGCAGAATTAGGAATAGTTATGCTCTGTAATGCTCGGTACTGCGCTGTATCGAGCATTAATATTAGTCAGTATAAGTAAATGATTTTTATTAATTAATAGCATTATTAACGATTGATTTTACGCAGGGTTATACTCCAAAGATTCATTTCCGATGCAGGTTTTCGACGTTCAGAGAAGTTTGTAATGTTCTTGTTCAGAGGTTTGGAGATCGTTTGGTTGTTAGATTGGGTCAGTTGCATGTCAACCAGTTCCTTAGGCTTCCTGTTATGCCTCAAAATGTTTCACTCATACATATGCTAATATCGAAGTGAGATATGAAAACAGAAAGTTTCATTATTAAAGGACGAAGTCTTAAATTTTCAACTGAAGAAGTTGCAATACTGATAGGCATGCCAAGTAGGGGAATTATTTTTGACGTTGGAAGTGCGAGATCCACTGGCAAAACATCAAATGACATTCGCCACGACATTGAGAGGTTGGATAGTAGCACTAGATTGGATGACGTTGTGAAATGCTTCCTCCTTTACCTGCTATCGAACATATTTTATCCGATGGCTAACTTTCGGATACCAGTTTTCATCTTTGAACTTCTCAACACTCCAGAATTGTTTAATCAATACAATTGGCCTGAATCAATTAGAGGATTCCTGGTTGAAGAATTCAATGTTGTTGCAACCAAACAAGCTAAGGGATTGGGTTTGGGCTATGTAAATGGTTTTGTAATGATTTTAATTGTGAGTATTGTTTGATTGTTCAATAAATCAATGATTATTATAC
This sequence comes from Dendrobium huoshanense, assembly GCA_016618105.1. NCBI lineage: Eukaryota > Viridiplantae > Streptophyta > Magnoliopsida > Asparagales > Orchidaceae > Dendrobium > Dendrobium huoshanense. Next base: position 55,129,380 of record CM028343.1, read on the forward strand.
AAATTCTAAATTAAAAATAAATTACCTTCATTTCTACAGATTTGGTTCCTTGAAGATACAACAATTCATGCTGTACAGGATGATCTTTCCCGGCCTCATTTTACTCGCTGGGATGACAACTTTATTTACACTGAGAAAGAAGTAATTAATATATTTGCTGACCTTGAAGAACATGAGGTATGTTAAGTACATATTTTAATTCAACTATCTTTTAAAATTATATGTTTTTATGGTTAAATTGAATAAAATGTTATATTTTTTGCAGATACTTACGGAATTGCAAGGAATAACTGATGCTGAGAAAGATTTATTGCTTCATCTTTCTCCACCATCCAGTCCAATAAAGGAGGCAAGCCCTAGTAGGGTACCATGCCCCACAACAGCCGAATCAACTGAAACCACTCCTGCTTCTCCAGTGGGGATGTCGAGTCCACCCAAACATGACTCACCTACACCTACTCCAGTCAGACCAGTTCTGTTTACAAGTACAAGTCATCCTGAGTCATCTGCACAACCTGAATCTACACATGTTGATGATCAAGCTAACTTGGTAATATTAAATAAATCAATATTCGAGCTTTTCAACAAGTACAACTTCATTCAGAAGAAGGTAGCAGAGGTAGAAGCAACCAATCAGATACAAGAACATCGCATACATTTTTTGGAGGATTCCATGTTTGATTTGGAAAAGGAAAATTCAAATTTAAAAGAAGAAATTAAAAAGAAAGACCATTTCTTGATGCAGTTCTTTGAAGATCAATTTCCTTCTTATTTAAAAAATTACAAGAAAGAAATGTGTGCTCCATCTTCTTTATCTCCAACTGCATCTGAAGAGACGACCTTAAGTGAGTATGAGGTTGATCCTTCAATATTGACTGGAATTGCACAAAGAGTACAAAGGAGAAATGACCGAAAAAGAAAACTTGTTTCCACACCATTTACTACTGATGTTAGGAAGAAGAAAATAAAAAAAAAAGTGCTATCCGAAGACTCGGCATCGGTTGCAAGTGCTGCTGATCGTCCTGATGAAGCGCCTGAAAAAGCTGCAGTTCATACAACAACAACAGCATCACAACCGCCACCGGAACCTACACCAACTAGTGCAGCTGTAATTCCAGAACCACTTGAACAAGAAGATTTTCCTGTTGTTGATCAAACTGTTGTTAAAGAGGTGGTTGTTTATGAAGTTGATGAAAATATAGAAATTTCAAGGGCTCCTGCAGCTGAAATGTTAGATTACCCAGGCAGAGCTTTAATTAGCGAAGATAAACGCCTCATAATTGATAATGCCCTTAAACAATTCAAGTTTAAGTAAGTACTTGTTGATTTATATCAATTTGCAAATTGAGAACTTCATTTTATACCAAATTGAGAACTTCATTTTATACTAATTTGTTTTTTTTTTCTATACAGGAGTGATTCAATCTTCGAGTTTGGAAATATATCAATAAATAGAAGCCAATTGGATGAATTATTAATGTCGGAAGAGCTTGATAATAACCACATAGACGCGTTTGCTCATTTATTAACACAAAAGGAAGCAGCATTTCCTGGTCGTAATCAACATTTTCTATTTGTTTCAAGCTTTCATTGGGTTAGTAGTTTACATTTTCTTATTTATTTGGTTTAATTATATGTTCGAACTAATCACACTACTTCTTCTATCTTTTTAACCAGCTATACTACAAACAATACAATGATTCGAACACAAAAACGTTCGTATCAAATATAGACAAAAACATTATCAGGAATATAAATTTGATATTTGTTCCAATAATATACGGAGAACATTGGACACTACTACTTTGCAACTTGTTAAAAAAACGGTGGGAGTTTTATGATTCGTTACCGAAGAAGACACATAAAGCGATACTCCCAGAAGTTGTAAGTAATAACTAATTTTTTTGTTACCATTTCGACTCTTATCAATATTCCATGATAATTTGAATTTGGTTATCCAGATTTCTCATTTTTACAAAGATACGGACGACGCCTTCGACATTGATATAACGAAATGGCCAATCAAAGGATTTCGAAACGTGCCAACACAAAATAACAGCGTTGATTGCGGAATGTATCTTTGTAAATATATTGAAGTTCTAATACAAAAAGAACCAATTAAATGGTATAGATATTTGGACTGGCATTCTAATATGCCATTGTATAGAGCTGAATTTGCTTATGACTTGCTATGTACTAAAATTCAATAGATTATGAGAGAAATGTAAAACTTTGTTTATATTGTGAAATGTTTTCTTAAACAAAATGGTGTCAATTACTTTAAAATAGGAGTAATACAGTGCAATAGCCATCTCGATATTGCTCGGTACAGATCGGTATTGATCTGTACCTATTAGAATTACCAAAAGGTATGGTCGGATCTGCTCGGTATTGTTCGGTATTGATATGTACCGAGCTTAATAACTATTAGTTATGCTCGGTACTGCTCGGTACTTCTCGGTATTGATCTGTATCGAGCAGAGGTCATAATAGTTATGCTCGGATCTGCTCGGTATTGTTCGGTATTGATCTGTACCGAGCATAATTACTATTACTTATGCTCGGTACTGCACGGTACTGCTCGGTATTTATCTGTACCGAGCAGAGGTCATAATTGTTTTGATTGGTACTGCTTGGAACTGTTCGGTATTGATCTGTACCGAGCAGAATTACTAATATTTATGCTCCGTACAGCTCGATACTGCTCGGTATTAATCTGTACCGAGCAGCGGTCATAATTTTAATGATTGGTACTGCTTGGAACTGTTCGGTTTTTATCTGTATCGAGCAGAACTACTAATACTTATGCTCTGTATTAGTATAGGTAATGCTCGGTAATTGCTCGGTAATTGTCGGCCTAAGGGATAATTATGTGCATATTGCATGAGAGTAATGAGACAGTTAGACATTATTAATATTCCCATTAAATATTTACTCCCTAGATGGTCAGTCAATGCTCGAAAAGATTTATATTCTGGAGGTAAGATCCCAAGTCTTTGTAGTAATGCCTTTCAACTAATTTCGGGTGATAGCACCTTGATTTTCAGAAATTATGTTAGCCGTTTTGCATATAAAATTAGCACAAAAGCACAAGGTAATAAAGAAGTTGAGAAGTGTGTCATAGATGATTTGAGTATTTTGGCTGAAAAAGTTCATTCCATCAAGCTTGGTAGTAAAACACACCAAATTCTGGAGCTGGTAATGAAACTATTAAAGATCCAAAGAAATGTCGGCCTAAGGGAGTTTCAAATGCTAGATTGAAGGATCACTGGGAGAAAAAGAAGCCGAAAAAATTGAAACAAACCGCCACGATACCTTTAACAAGCTTACACTTCACAAATACAGAATCTGGTAGTCAATCGTCTTTCATGTAACCAGTAAATTTTGCATGTAATTTATGACATTAATATGACCTTCTGAATGTATAAGTGATTTTGGAGTTAGTTTGTGTAATACCGAGCAATACCGACAATTACCGAGCATTACCTATACTAATACAGAGCATAAGTATTAGTAGTTCTGCTCGATACAGATAAAAATCGAACAGTTCCAAGCAGTACCAATCATTAAAATTATGACCGCTGCTCGGTACAGATTAATACCGAGCAGTATCGAGCTGTACGGAGCATAAATATTAGTAATTCTGTTCGATACAGATCAATACCGAACAGTTCCAAGCAGTACTAATCAAAACAATTATGACCTCTGCTCGGTACAGATAAATACCGAGCAGTACCGTGCAGTACCGAGCATAAGTAATAGTAATTATGCTCGGTATACATCAATACCGAACAATACCGAGCAGATCCGAGCATAACTGTTATGACCTCTGCTCGGTACAGATCAATACCGAGAAGTACCGAGCAGTACCGAGCATAACTAATAGTTATTATGCTCGGTACAGATCAATACCGAACAATACCGAGCAGATCCGACCATACCTTTTGGTAATTCTAATAGGTACCGATCTGTACCGAGCAATACCGAGATGGATATTGCACTGTATTACTCCCATTTTAAAGTAATTGACACCATTTTGTTTAAGAAAACATTTCACAATATAAACAAAGTTTTACATTTCTCTCATAATCTATTGAATTTTAGTACATAGCAAGTCATAAGCAAATTCAGCTCTATACAATGGCATATTAGAATGCCAGTCCAAATATCTATACCATTTAATTGATTCTTTTTGTATTAGAACTTCAATATATTTACAAAGATATATTCCGCAATCAACGCTGTTATTTTGTATTGGCACGTTTCGAAATCCTTTGATTGGCCATTTCGTTATATCAATGTCGAAGGCGTCGTCCGTATCTTTGTAGTAATGAGAAATCTGGATAACCAAATTCAAATTATCATGGAATATTGATAAGAGTCGAAATGGTAACAAAAAAATTAGTTATTACTTACAACTTTTGGGAATATCGCTTTATGTGTCTTCTTCGGTAACGAATCATAAAACTCATACCGTTTTTTTAACAAGTTGCAAAGTAGTAGTGTCCAATGTTCTCCGTATATTATTGGAACAAAGATCAAATTTATATTCCTGATAATGTTTTTGTCTATATTTGATACGAACGTTTTTGTGTTCGAATCATTGTATTGTTTGTAGTATAGCTGGTTAAAAAGATAGAAGAAGTAGTGTGATTAGTTCGAACATATAGTTAAACCAAATAAATAAGAAAATGTAAACTACTAACCCAATGAAAGCTTGAAACAAATAGAAAAGGTTGATTACGACCAGGAAATGCTGCTTCCTTTTGCGTTAATAAATGAGCAAACGCGTCTATGTGGTTATTATCAAGCTCTTCCGACATTAATAATTCATCCAATTGGCTTCTATTTATTGATATATTTCCAAACTCGAAGATTGAATCACTCCTGTATAGAAAAAAAAACAAATTAGTATAAAATGAAGTTCTCAATTTGCAAATTGATATAAATCAACAAGTACTTACTTAAACTTGAATTGTTTAAGGGCATTATCAATTATGAGGCGTTTATCTTCGCTAATTAAAGCTCTGCCTGGGTAATCTAACATTTCAGCTGCAGGAGCCCTTGAAATTTCTATATTTTCATCAACTTCATAAACAACCACCTCTTTAACAACAGTTTGATCAACAACAGGAACATCTTCTTGTTCAAGTGGTTCTGGAATTACAGCTGCACTAGTTGGTGTAGGTTCCGGTGGCGGTTGTGATGCTGTTGTTGTTGTATGAACTGCAGCTTTTTCAGGCGCTTCATCAGGACGATCAGCAGCACTTGCAACCGATGCCGAGTCTTCGGATAGCATTTTTTTTTTTATTTTCTTCTTCCTAACACCAGTAGTAAATGATGTGGAAACAAGTTTTCTTTTTCGGTCATTTCTCCTTTGTACTCTTTGTGCAATTCCAGTCAATATTGAAGGATCAACCTCATACTCACTTAAGGTCGTCTCTTCAGATGCAGTTGGAGATAAAGAAGATGGAGCACACATTTCTTTCTTGTAATTTTTTAAATAAGAAGGAAATTGATCTTCAAAGAACTGCATCAAGAAATGGTCTTTCTTTTTAATTTCTTCTTTTAAATTTGAATTTTCCTTTTCCAAATCAAACATGGAATCCTCCAAAAAATGTATGCGATGTTCTTGTATCTGATTGGTTGCTTCTACCTCTGCTACCTTCTTCTGAATGAAGTTGTACTTGTTGAAAAGCTCGAATATTGATTTATTTAATATTACCAAGTTAGCTTGATCATCAACATGTGTAGATTCAGGTTGTGCAGATGACTCAGGATGACTTGTACTTGTAAACAGAACTGGTCTGACTGGAGTAGGTGTAGGTGAGTCATGTTTGGGTGGACTCGACATCCCCACTGGAGAAGCAGGAGTGGTTTCAGTTGACTCGACTGTTGTGGGGCATGGTACCCTACTAGGGCTTGCCTCCTTTATTGGACTGGATGGTGGAGAAAGATAAAGCATTTCACAACGTCATCCAATTTAGTGCTACTATCCAACCTCTCAATGTCGTGGCGAATGTCATTTGATGTTTTGCCAGTGGATCTCGTACTTTCAACGTCAAAAATAATTCCCCTATTTGGCATGCCTATCAGTATTGCAACTTCTTCAGTTGAAAATTTAAGACTTCGTCCTTTAATAATGAAACTTTCTGTTTTCATATCCCACTTCGATATTAGCATATGTATGAGTGGAACATTTTGAGGCATAACAGGAATCCTAAGGAACTGGTTGACATGCAACTGACCCAATCTAACAACCAAACGATCTCCAAACCTCTGAACAAGAACATTACAAACTTCTCTGAACGTCGAAAACTTGCATCGGAAATGAATCTTTGGAGTATAACCCTGCGTAAAATTAATCGTTAATAATGCTATTAATTAATAAAAATCATTTACTTATACTGACTAATATTAATGCTCGGTACAACGCAGTACCGAGCATTACAAAGCATAACTATTCCTAATTCTGCTCGGTAAAAATCAATACCGAGCATCACCGAGCAGTACCGAGCATTACTTTAAGTAATTCTACTCGGTACAGATCAATACCGAACAGTACCAAACAGTACCAAGCATAACAATTATCAACTTTGCTCGGTACAGATCTATACCGAGCAGTACCGAGCAGTTCCAAGCATAACAATTAGCAACATTGCTCGGTACAGATCAATACCGAGCAGTACCGAGCAATACCGAGCAGTTCCAAGCATAACAATTATCAACTTTGCTCGGTACAGCTCAATACCGAGCAGTACCGAGCATAATTATTACTAATTCTGCTCGGTACAGATCAAAACCGAGCAGTACCGAGCATTACCGAGCAGTTCCAAGCATAGCAATTAGCAACATTGCTTGGTACAGCTCAATACCGAGCAGTACCGAGCAATACTGAGCATAATTATTACTAATTCTGCTTGGTACTGCTCAATACCGAGTTGTACCGAGCAGTACCTACCGAGCAGCACGGACCAGTACCGAGCATAGTAGTTATGCTTGGAACATATCTATACCGAGCTATACCGAGCAATACCGAGCAGTACCGCTCGATATACTACTCGGATACGTTTCAACACGGAGCAGTACCGAGCATGGAACAGATCGATACCGAGCTATACCGAGTAATACCTAGCGGTCCGCTTGGTATACTACTCGGATACGCTTCGTAAACCCTACCATATATATATTGAAGAAGTAACTAACCTGAGGCATCGTAAAAGCAAATATGCAGAGCTTGAAACTTCGCAGAAATGGAAGAAGCAGAAGTGCCGGTTGGAGAAGATGAAGTATATCGAAGCGTATAATGACTGAAGTGAAAGACGGTAATGTTTGTTCGAAAACATAGCCGTTTTTTTCGGGTCCGCGCGATAATATTCGGGTCCGCTGCTCGGGCCATTAGTTTTAAATTTCGCACGTGCCATATACCCAATCATCGCCGGGTCGGGTTTCGGGTAAAGTTGCTGCCAGATGTCGCGTTATGAAGGCATACCGAACGTAGAGATGCGTCAGGTGGGAGGAGGCAATAAAAATTCCATGGTGTGGCGCACACCATTTTAAATATAACGCACAATGTAAAATAATATATATATATATATATTAAATATCATTAAATAACAAATAGGCATAAATATTCTGCCAAACAACAATATTAAATTATACATAAACTCACATTAATAGATTTGAGTAGAATTTAAGCATAATTTAGCCTAAAATGATAGCTTTAAATCCTACCAAAAAGTTAAATTCTTTAATTTTTTTATATTTTATTAATTTGATGTTTAATTAATTAATCATTAATTATGATATTAATATTTAAATTTTAAAAACTTTTACTTTAATTTGTAATTTGAAATTTATAACATGTTAACAAAATAGTGTGTGCCATTTGAGCCTTAGCGTAATATAAATTATACTTTGAAGATTACATTATTTTTAGTTAAGGTACTAAGAATTAAGAATACCCCAGTAATGAGATTTATTTTTGAAGCTATCAATAAAACTATACAGGACATAAGAAGTGATTTGGAAGGACAATAATTTGATTCTAAAAAATTTTAAAAATTATTGATGAATAGTTGAATCATTAGTTACACAAATACTTTCATGCTGCTGTATATTAATTAAACTATTAATTTCATTATCATGACTTATATGTAGATAAAGATATAAAAAGTAGTTTATATGCATGTATGGATTGGCTTGTTCCTGAAGATGACTACCATAAAATAATTGATCAACTTATTGGTTTTCATTTAAAGAACGAAATATTTAATTTAGAGCTGCTCAAGCTTATTAAAAGATATTGTCTCCCACACGTGTGCATTTATTTATAATTTTAAATTTGAATGTTTATGTTTAAGCTTTCTATTTGAATATATGTTAATAATTTATTTATTTTTTTCAGTATATAATATTGGTAGGCTTAATTTTGAGATGATGTTTCTGAATTTAAAACATTTGTAGTTAAAGTTATTAGCTTAATCTATTTAGCTTCTGTATTTGAGCATAATTGAAGCACATTCAACCAAGTTTATAAAAGAAGGAATTGATTGTCTATATGATGTATAAACAAGTTGATATATATTATATCTAATAGAAAAAAGAATGATAGACACCTCAAATTATGAATACATAATCAGAACATCTTCAATTAAGTTCATACAAAAAGAAGTAATTGATTGGCTATAAGACACATAAACACGTTGGTTTATATTATATTTAGTAAAAACTGAAGATTTGATATCTTAAATTATAGAATCAAAGAACTATTGATGATGAATTAGATTTTTTAGTCGTTGATGATTTACAATATGTTGTTGATGAATGGGTAACACCTAGAAGTAATGAAGGTATTGAAGTTGAAGACAAACTTATAATGATGATGAGAGTGGAAAAATCAATGCTGAAATTAAAAGGTATATTGAATTGGGAGCAGCTTCTACTTCACGAGTTAATAAAAAAATGAAAAAAAAGTAGGGTTTGATCTAAAGGTAATTTTAAATATAATGAGTTATTTTATGTATTATTAATTTATTCTTTTATTTTAGATTATATCTAACTCAATATTAATTAGTATAGGGGATAGAAAAAAATATTATAGTAGAAGATTTTGATGATGACTTTGACAAACTTACGAGGATTCTCTTAAAAAATATCAAATAGAAGATGCTGTTGCCTTGGGTCTTAATACTTGGGGCTTATTTAAATTTTAAGTGAGTGTTTAGTTTAAATCTTATTTGAAATTGTGTTATCATAATACTTGCTTTCAAACGAGTCATTATGTTGATGATTTATTTCATTTTTTATAATATTTATGAGTTATTTTTTAATTTTTCAATTATTTTTTTTTATTTCGAGGCTTACTCCTCAATTCGCCTTTAGGCTTACACATTGCCTTACTAAAGCAAAACGCCTCGATTCCCGATTCAACTTTTTAAATCTTGGTTTGGATGTGTAAAATAATTGTAGGTGATTATTATTATTTTTGGACTGAATTAATATGAATGCCTAACTACGACAGTCGTCAGTGGTTCGTGGTGGCGATGGAAGATGGTGGGCGGTAGTCGATAGGCGGTTGTGGTCAATGAACTGAAATGGCAGGGGTGGGACGTAGGCAATGACAATAGAGTCAACTTGTTTTGTAAATTGGAATATGGCCGAAAATTGGGGAGTTTAGAATACTTTAAAAAAGAACTATGTAGAGGCTGTTTGGTTGCTTGAAAAAGAAATGCAGTGTAAAGTAAATGCAATGTAAAGTAAATGTATTGCATTTTGAATGCTTTGCACATGTTTGGTTGTCTGCAAAATAAACGCAGGAGAATTGTTTCCCTTGTTTGGTTTGATAGATCCAGAGTAAAGTAAAAATGATTTTTTTATAATAATTTATTCTATTATTACAAATAAAGTATTTATAAAAACAGTGTATTTATAATAATTAGTATTATTTGATGTTATATAATATAAATTAGTGTATTCATTTATTGCACGATCTTATTATAATTTTTTTAGATTATAAGATATAAAATTATTCTGTGTATTAATTTAACAGTGTGTTGCAATATACGAAAATATAATTGTGTTAGAGAAAAATTTTAATCTACAATTTTTTTAAAATTTAAATTTTTTATGTTTCAAGTAATGTTTTTACGAAAAAATTTGCAAAAAATTAAATTTTCAATCTGATTTCTTTCTTTAATTTAGCAAAAAAAAAAAAAATTTGTTTTCATTCAACAATCAATTAAATCACATGATTTCTATTCATAACATGTAAACAACAATAATGAAAATTTATAAATAAAAAACAAAAGATAAAAAATACCCATTGTTCTTAGTTATAATTACAACAAAGTAACAAGAAATGATTTTTTGTGATAACATCTTAATAGATATGTCAATATGACAAGTCCAAAAACTATTACAAACTTATGAAGCGATTCTTGAAAGAATATTACAAGCACATGAAAATTGCCCTGTATGACTAGCTGATGCATACATCCTGACAAAATTTGAATTAAATTATGTCTAGAAAACAAAAATTTGATGCAAACTCATAAGGTACAACTTTTCATGTCTTAAGTTAATTTTGAAAAAATGACTCTATAATGAGAGGAACTCCTGGTTATTTAGCTCCAGAATTGTTGACTTCAATCATTACTGAAAAGATTGCCTTTTATAGCTTTGGTGTTGTAGTTCTCGAAATTATGTGTGGAAGAAAGAATTTAAATCCTTCTCAGTCTGAAGAAGCTGTTCAGTTAATTGCTCTATTAGAAACATTTAAGATCAGTTCATTGCCAGTTTCTTTTTTTTCTGAATAACAACAGAAGCATTCGGTGTGATGATGAAGATGCAATTAAGCTTCTTGGATTAGCTATGTGGTGTCTGCAAAGTGATATTAAAATAAGACCGACCATGTCAATATTGGTGAAAGTTTTAGAAGGTTTGGAAGAGGTGGAATCTACTTAGATTATGACTTCTTTGGAACTCATAAAAACTTTGCAGATGAGTAAGAAACACTAATGATCTTCTTAGTTTGAGAATATTATAGCAGAACATACACAATCATATGACTTCGAATCTACATGAAGAGGAATACATTTATGACTTTAATCGCTAAGCTATTTGCTGAGTTGTTGAACCAAATTAATTCTTATAGAAAAAGTCCTACATAGAAATAATACACAGACCAAACTCAAAGTATGAATGCGGTGAGGGATGGTAAGGGAGAGGGAAGACCCATTCAAAGGGCTTGTGGGAGATGACCCAAAAAAATGTATACAATATTCACAAATTGTTTCATTAAGGATATTTTTAGGGATTTCACATATAATTTCAGTTGCCTTCTATTTTCATTATAAAAAGGTGGTGTCATTATTAGAGTTCCAACACAATAGACTTAAAAAAAATGTAGAGAATGCAATACATTGTGCATATCTCCAAAATCTTTACCATCTTCATCATAGTGGAAACTAAAGTACAAAAACAAGAAGTAGACACAATGAGGCGGACCTGAATAAAAACTCTACATGTTTTTGTGTATTGATTTTCTTCTAATTATTTGCTCTCAGTGATTTCAATTAGATCATGAACTAATTCCCTTGCATCAAATAATTGATCTAGCATCAGTTCTTGTAGATAATGACAAATCAGTTTAAAGAAAAAGTAATGAAATAAGAAAAAGATAGCATATCGTTGAAACATAAAGCACCTCACCTAGAGTATATTAGCCTTTAAACGTTGGATTTCAATATAACAAATCAAAACCTGGTATGCTACTATTAGGCTCACAAACATATAGCAGTTCAGAAATGCGTCACAATTCTCTTCGAAGCAATCCAAAAAATGAATCAAGAATTTTACAAGAACTAATAAAATCACCTCTCCACCAAAGAGTGTTGGCCTAGGGATAATGGTGAGAGCTGCTTCTAAAAACTCGATGGCCCTGGAATACATGCCCTTGCCATATGCCTTCTGTCCCAGCTCAAATATTAGCTTGGCCGTCTCCCTCCGCTCCGCCTGCTCCTTGGCCAGCTATTCTTATAACAAATATAATAAAAAGGACAAAAAGTAAAGAACAAATTCTTAAATTTGTATTTTTAAATCCAACAAAATCATTTAATTCGTGAATCGAAGAAGCGACCAACCTTCTCTAGCTCGCGACGGACGCGCTCGCGCTTTTCCTCCTCGCTCTCGTCTTCGCCGCTCCCCTCGCCCTCCTCTTCAACAGCGGCAGGGGCGCTGCGGCTCTGCAGCTTCTCAGCGCGCCTCTCAAACTCTTTCATATCTTATAGTTCCTTGAGCCTGTTGACAAGCTCTTGCTCCCAATCACCCCTGCCGCCACTACCGAAAGGGGGTGAAGGTGAGGAAGAGGAGGCAGCGGCGGTGTTGGGTGAGACGTCTCTCCTCCGGTGGCGAGGAGGGATGGAAGATAGGACTTGGATACCGCGGCTTCCGGCCGACGCCGATCTGCTATCGTACTTGTCGTCACTATTGACGGCAGATCTCGTTTTCTAGATGGCAAAGCGGCTTCAGGGAGGAGAAGCACAAGGTTGGTTAACAGAAGCGCCGCAGCCATTCTTGCGAGCTCCAGTCCTTACTTCTGATGAAAATGTCGCAACTTCCGTTCGGACAGGTAAAGTGAACGTCGTCGAAGGAGTGAAGTCGAACAAGAACGAAGGAGCTGAAAAGGCTCTCGTGCAATCTTACACCTCCTGCGAAGCAATGAAGCCGAACAGCACGACGCGAAGGAATTCTTCGTCCAGCGAATTTATAACCCGCTCATATTGAGCGGGTTTCTAATTCGCACAAAACACCTCCTATAATACACGCCTAATACTTCCGAGTGTTTCCTTTTATTCCGCTGAAAATCAACCAAACAACTAAATTTAGTAAATACATGTATTTGCTTTACTTTACACTCCTAATTCAGGCAACCAAACAGCCCCGTAGTGAAAAATGAACTCACCAAAACTTATTTTTTTAATTTGTTTTTCATCTAACTAAATAAATACTAAAATTTTGAAATGTCTGTATTTGAAATACTTTGCACTCTTTTTTCTGTAAACTAATCATCCCCCAGTTAAAAGTAAAGTAATATTTTAATTTCATTGTGTTATTTGGCTCAATGCAAGTCAAATATAGTGAAACAAAATTGTTTTTGTTTGCATTCATTTTCAAATAAAATGATGAGAAACTCTCTTTCTCGTAATGGGTAATGGGTAGGTCCAGGGTGGGTATTCATTGATGATGACAACAATGTGCATTCAACCATATTGCACTTTAGAGACTCATAGGAAAGTTTTTCTTGTTGAAAGCATTGATATCCAATCAACCATCTTGTTATTCTCATCCTCCCCATCATTTTCAATCAGCTCCAGTAACCTAAAATGCCTAGAAATTGAAACCTGAGCTAAAATATGATAAAGCTGTACATCCTTTGAACAAAAAAAATATGATTTTGAAATGAAATATTTTTATTCTATATGATGGCTAGAACAATGGTGGTGAAGGAGTTGCAACAAATGGAGGTCATGAAAACGAATTTTTATTGCCTCAGGTTACCTGACGTAGAGCTACATTCGGTATTGCTTAATTACGCGCCACGTAGCAGTCGTTAAACTCGTAAAGACCCGACAGCAACCCATAAGCTTTAACACGTTTTTTTAAATATTTCGGATCGGCCCGTCGCATTGTAAATGAATTGGGCGTGAAAACTAAAAAAATGCGCGGCTTTTACCACTGGTATAATAACCTTTTCGGTATTAAACCTAAGATGTTATACAGTCTTTAGGGTTCATATACCGCTGGTAAAGAAATCGTGAAGTGTTTAAGGAGATGGAAGGTACGAATGTAGTTCTTGATTTGGAAGACTTCGAAGATTTCGAGGAAACTCCGATGTTAAATTTTGATTAAGCGTTTTCTGATTTAATTCAAGTAATTCCTTATCTATAATGTTTGATTATTTTTTTTTACTGTTTCATTACGGATAGAACTGGGCATCAACGTAGATGTAGAATATGTAAAACCGTGTACCCAGAAGAATCATAAAAATCCATTAGATTTACTCGGTATAGGGTTTGACATACCTCGGTACTGATCGGTACTAGACAGTGTTGCTCGGTATGAACTATTTGCACACAAGTTTCGAGCAAATCAAACGTTGGTTGAAGTTGTACTGATCATTATAGTTGATAAGTATCGCTCGGTATAAGCTACTACTGATCATTACATGGAACCGATCATTCAATTAGCTCGGTATAAGCTCGGTACTGATTTTTATAGCTCGGTATAAACTCAGTGCACATTTGTACCGAGCTAATAAAACTTATTACTTCCTAGTACCGATCATTCAACCTGCTCGGTATAAACTCGGTATTGATATTTAGATATAATGCTAAACTGGATGTATGAATCTTTTTTCACAGGGTGTTTACAACTCTGAAAAGGAAGCATATGAAAAATATTGCAATTACGCGCATTCAACTGGATTTAGTGTTCGAAAAGATCATCACCATTTATGGCCAAATTCAAGGAAAATCAAATCAAAGGATTTTGTGTGTTTTAAAGCAGGATTCAAGAAGGAGAGTGAGATGAGTACAAAGGTTAAAAATCAAAAATCATGTACAAGAACAGGATGTCTAGCCATGGTTAGATTTTCGGTGAGTCAAGATGGGATTTGGGGAGTGAATAAAGCTATAGAGAGTCACAATCATGAACTGCTAGGCCGGATAATCAACATTTGCTCAGGTTAGTTAGGAGCATTAGTGATGAGAATGCTGAAATCTATGTCAGAAGCAGAGATAAGAACTGCTGATGTATTTACATACCTATCTGATGAAGTTGGAGGTGTTGGTAATCTGGGGTTCACCAAGCGGGATGCATGCTTCATCCAAAAAGAAAGAAGAGCTAAGATTGAGACTGGAGACACTAATTCACTGATCAAGTTATTTAAAGAACGAGCAATTAATGACAACATGTTTGCCTGGGATGTGCAAACTGATGAAAACGATTCTTTGTTGAATTTCTTCTTGGTTGATGGTTTTGGTAGAATTGATCATGACTGTTTTGGGGACGTGATTATTTTTGATACAAGTTATCGTTTAAATAAATATAACTTAGCCTGTGCCCCAATTGTCGGAGTAAATAATTACTGGCAAAATGTTCTACTAGGAGTTGCATTTTTATCTGAGGAGACTATTGATTTTTTTACCTGGCTATTTAGAACATTTCTAAGAATTATGGATAACAAACATCTCATCACTATTTTTACTGACCAGGACCAAGCCATGGCAAGGGCAATAGAGATTGCATTGCTTAATACACGATATCGATTGTGTCAATGACATCTGTACAAGAAGGCTCATTCAAAAGTATGGTGTTTTAACAGTAACAACAGAGTAAAATTCTTATTTTTTTATTGTTTCAAGCAGTGTGATTCTGTGGAGGAATTTGAGAGAAAGTGAACTGAAATGATCTCAGAAGGAAACCTCCAAAGCCATCAATGGTTGAATGATCTCTACAAAATCAGGGAGAAGTGATCAACTGCATTCAACAAAGATTGTTTTAACCTTGGCATTTTATCAACCCAACGTAGTGAGTTCACCAATCATGTATGCCATGATTATTCCAAGCCAACAAGTACTATCACTGTGTGTTTCCTAGGTTTGGAAAAGGTGATGAGGACTTGGCATCGAAATGAACAAGATGAAGAATTCCGATGTAGTCAAACAGATATAGAAATTTATATGAAAAGTAGCCCAATATTGAAGCAAGCTGTAAAATTGTATTCAAGAAAGTTGTATTCATTTTTTGAAGAGGAGTTCTTACATGGACTTGGTGGACTATACATTGAACATTCTTTATCGGATTTATCAAGGTTTTCCGTAAAGAACATAGACAACTTCACTGATGCACACAATTGGATTGTCACTTTTAATTCCTTAGAAGGTACCATTCAATGCAGCTGTGCAAAATTTGAAATGATGGGTATATTATGTTCTCATTGCATGAGAGTTATGAGACAGTCAGATATTGTTAATATTCCCGTTAAATATTTACTCTCAAGATGGTCAGCCAGTGCTCGAAAAAATTTATATTCTGGAGGGAAGATCCCATGTCTCGGTATCAATGCTTGCCAACCTATTGAGGGGTCCAACAATTTGATGTTTAGAAATTATATCTGCCGATTTGCATATAAAATTAGCACAGAAGCACAAGGTAATGAGGAGGCTGAAATGTGTGTGATAGATCCCATGAGTACATTGGCTGCAAAATTTCCATCAAGTATTGACAAAAAGAACAAACCAATTACAAAACTATTAAAGATCCTAAGGACCAAAGAATGCATGAAGGATCACCGGGAGAAAAGGATTAAAACCCACAGAGAGGAATCGCATACACTTTACAACTGGAGAATCATGCAGTTAATCGTCTTTCAGGTAATTTGAATTTTGAGATATTTCTATTATGAATATGACTTTCTAATTGTATATGTGAATTTCATAATTTTGAGATCTTTGTAGTACTGATTATAAATTTGTATTGCTCGGTATTAGTCTATAATTAGTCGATATTGCTTGGTACTTGGCCACAGAAGTCGGTATTGCTCGGTAGTGGTGTGTACTGAAATGCACTAATATAGTACCGAGCATATTTCAACTAATACCGAGCAGTATCAATCTGTTTTCATATTGCTCGGTATTAGTCTATGATTAGTGGGTATTGCTCGGTATTAGTCCTTTTTAGTACTCGGTACTTGTTCACAGAAGTCGGTATTGCTCGGTATTCGGTATACTGAACTGCACTAATACAGTACCGAGCATATTTCAACTAATACTGAGCATTACCATTCTGTTTTCATATTGCTCGGTATTAGTCTATGATTAGTGGGTATTGCTCGGTATTAGTCCTTTTTATTACTCGGCACTTGTCCACAGAAGTCGGTATTGCTCGGTATTCTGTGTGTACTGCACTGCACTAATATAGTACCGAGCATATCTCAACTAATACCGAGCAGTACCGATTTGTTTTCATATAGCTCGGTATTAGTCTATGATTAGTGGGTATTGCTCGGTATTAGTTCTTTTTAGTAGTCGGTACTCATCAACGATTAATCGGTATTGCTTGAATTTTTGGGTACAGTAAACAAATTATTAAAACACATTAGAAATACACAGGAAATATACAAAATAATTTCACCATTTTGTCCATAATCTATTGAATTTTAGTACATAACAGGGCACATGCTAATTCAGCCCTGAA
Source organism: Dendrobium huoshanense (assembly GCA_016618105.1). NCBI lineage: Eukaryota > Viridiplantae > Streptophyta > Magnoliopsida > Asparagales > Orchidaceae > Dendrobium > Dendrobium huoshanense. The sequence goes on from CM028343.1 coordinate 55,146,639, forward strand.
TAATGGCATACTAGATTGCCAGTTTTTATAATGATACCATTGAACAGTTTCCTGTTGTATCACAACTTCCATATATTTACAAACAAACATGCCGCAATCAACATTGTTATCTTGTGTTGGCACGTTTCTAAATCCCTTGATAGACCATTTCGTTATATCTTCGTCAAAAGCGTTCTTTGTATCCTTATACAAATGAGAAATCTGGAAAATTTAAATTAAATTAACATACAATAATGTTACTCCTAAAATAAAAGTCAAATATTGGTATTACTAACAACTTCTGGGAGTATGGCTTTGTGTGTCTTGTTCGGTAATGAATCATAAAACTCTCATCATTTTTTTCTCAAATTGCATACTAGAAGTGTCCAATGTTTATTGGTTATTATAAGAACAAAGATCAAATTTACATTCCTAATAATGTTCTGTTTATATGAGATACGAAGCCAGTTGTGTTCGTCTCTTTTGATTGGGCGTAGTAACCCTGGAAAAGATAAAATAGTAGTAGTGATTAGTTCCAACATGTTTAAAACTAATAAATAGAATTAACAAACGCAAGGAATAAATAATGTTTACTAACCCAATGGAAACTTGAAATATAAAGAAAAGGTTGATTAAGCCCGGGGCAAAGGACATTCTTCTGGATTAATAAATGAGCAAACGCATCCAAGTGATTATTATCAAGCTCATTTGACGGTAATAACTCGTCCAATTGGCTTCTATAAATTGTTGTATATTCAAACTCGAAAATAGTGTCGCCCCTGGATAATTCAATAAACACTAATTAAAAAAGATTAATAAAAAACAAAAATATAATTTTAAAGCTCGGTATTAGTTGGTATTACTCGGTATAATGCATACAAAAACAGTAAACATAATATACATCATAGGATTGATATAGTATCGAGTATATTTAACATAATACCAAGTAGTACCGAGCAGTAAGGTATTACTCGGTACTACTCGGTATAATGCATTAAAAAAACAGTCAACGTACTATACATCATATGATTGATATAATATCAAGTATAATGAAGATTAGTGCTCGGTATTGATTGGTTTTCCTCGGTATAAACAAGATTATTGTTCAGTATTGATTGGTTTTGGTCGGTATAAGTACAATACTCACTTATTCTTGAATTGTTTCAGGCAATTATCGATGAATATGCGTTTATCTTCACTTATTAATGATCGTCCAGGGTAATCTAATGCTTGAGGTGCAGGACGCAATTTTATTTGTTTTGAGTCATCAACTTCATAAATAATCATAGCTTTATCATGACCCGTGGTTGATTCATCTATAGATGGAGGAGCATGTTCAGGAGCAGGTTCAGGCTCAGGATCAGGTGGAGGAGTAATTGCAGGTGTAGGAGCTGGAGCAAGTTCAGTTGCAGGAGCAGAAGCAAGTTCAGTTGCAGGAGCTGGTGTAGGAGCAGGAGCAAGTTCAATTGCTACTGCAGGAGCATCACTTGGATTTGACTAACTGAACTTCTCTTTGGATGACAAATTTTGTTTAATTTTTTTCTTCCTAAAACCGGTTGTAAAAGGTGTAGATACAAGTTTCCTTTTCTATCATTTATCCGTTGAACTCTTTTTGGTATGCCGGTTTGTAAGGATGGATCAAATTCCTCATCCTTACTCAAGCTGACATCCTAATACACAATTTTTTTCAGATTCAGTAGCAGATGAAGAAGATTCAGCAGACATTTCATTTTTGTAAGTTTTAAAATAAGAAGGAAACTGATCTTGTAAGAACTGCAATATAAAATCATCTTTTTTTTTTATCTTCTCTTTCAAATCAAAAATAGTTTGTTCCAAGATCACTACACTTTTTTCAAGTAAACTATTTGTTGCTTCCATCGAAGCTAGCTTTTTCTTCATAAAATTGTCCTTGGTAAAAAGCTTGTATATTGCTTGCTTTAAGATCTTCAGGTTTGTTTCATATGTTATTAGACTTGATTCAGGCGGAGTATGTGCAGATGAATCAGGATTTGTTGGGCTTGCCATCCTAAATGGACTAGCTAGAGTAGGTGGAGATGAATGATGTTTAGATAGGCTTGCCACCCTGATTGGACTTGGTATCCTGACTGGACTACCAGGAGTAGGTGGAGATGAATCATGTTTAGGTGGGCAAGCCGTCCTAATTGGGCTTGCCACCCGTATTGGACTGGCTGGACTAGGTGGAGATAGACTGGACGACTTAGATGAGATCTTTGAAGGACTGTGAAATAAAGCCTTTTCATCATCTGTTATTTCTCGGAAATGACTGAGAATCTGTATAAAATATAATATTTCATCTAATTTAAACATTTAAACATATAATTTTAGCAGACACTTAAATGAAAACACGTATTGATGCTACCTCATAATCTCGAAGGTCTGCAAATATACTATTTAAGTCATTATCACTGTAGATAAAATTACCATCCCACCGAGTAAAACGTGGGCGGGATAGTTCATCCTCAACGGTATGAATGGTTGTATGTTCAAGAAACCAAATCTGCAAAAATTAAAACAATTTAAATTTGTTATATAAATTAAAAATTTATCAATGATCCTTTCAACAAAATAACAATACTCACAATTACAATCATGACAAAATCATTTACATAGCCAGTGCGCATCCTTTTAATTGTTTAGTAGCAATAAGGTTGAATTCATTAACCAGGAAACCCCTAATTGATTCTGGCCAGTTGTATGTATTAAAACTATCAACATTTTCGACAACTTCCAGGATAGATGATGGTATACGGAAGTTCTCCTGGAAGTTCTTCATTGGATAAAAAATGTTGGATAACAGGTAAAGGATGAATCCTTTCACTAGATCATCCATTGGAGTTGAATTATCCATCCTCTCAATATTATGACGAATGTCATTAGATGTTTTGCCATTGGATCTAGCACTGCCAACGTCAAATATAATACCTCTATTCGGCATGTCTGTGATTAAGGCAACCTCATCAGATGTGAAATCTAGCCTATGTTCTTTAATAATAAAACTTTCATTCTTCAAATCTCACTTCGATAGCAGCATATACATAAGTGGAACATTCTGAGGCATAAGAGGAACCATCAGGAACTGGCTAATTTGCAGCTGTCGTAGTCTTTCAACAAAAGGATCTCTAAATCTCCGAACAAGTTGATTACAAACTTCTCTAAAAGTAGAAGTTCGGCATCAGAAATGAATCTTTGGAGTATATCCCTGCATAATGGATACCGAGTATTAAAGACAATCGATTCAATGTATTAAATTATACATATAAAAGACAATCGGTATCTATCACAATAGAGGTAATACCAATGAGTACCGAGTATATAACATGATTTGGACTATTAAAGCAAGCTTATACCGAGTTATTGTTCATAATACCGAGCAGTACCGAGCAGTACCGATCAACATACCGAATCTTATACGAAGTAATGGTTATAAATACCGAGCAGTTCATAGCATTATAACTGAGCTAATACCGACCATTAATCGACAATACCAAGCAGTACCGAGTATTTATAACTGCCAAAATCGTTCGGTACCGAATCAATAATATCTTTTATGTTTTTATCTAAGCTTATACCGACCATTAATCGCCAATACTGAGCAGTACCGAGTGTTTAAAACTGTCAAAATCGCTCGGTACCGAGCAGTACCAAGTGTTTGAAATGATTTCACTCGGTACTGAATCAATAATATATTTTATGTTTTTATCTAAGCTTATACCGACCATTAATCGCCAATACCGAGCAATACCGAATGTTTAAAACTGCCAAAATCGCTCGGTACTGAGCAGTACCGAGTAATACCGACCTTGAATCTAAGTTTGTTTTTTCACGAAAGATTAAACCTTTATCATGTATAGAAGGAATTTATCCGTAAATCCTAACCCTAAACATTTAGAAAGATAAAATTTATTTGTTTTATCAAAAACGGAACTAACCTGAGGCATTGTTTCTCTGAAGTTTATGAAACGCAAATGCGGGGAGCTTGGAACTTGGAAGAAGATGAACAGTTGCCGGAAACAAAGCTTTGTATATGCAAGCAAATTATGACTGAATTGAAAGACGCTGATCTTTATTTGAAAAATATGCATAATTTTTGGGTCCGCCGGGAATTTTTCGGGTCCGCTAGTTGGGCCGTCATATTCAAATATCGCAAGTGCCATAAACCCAATATTCGCCGGGTCGGGTCTGCGTAAATGAGGTTGCTACGTGGCGCTTGATTAGGCTATGCCGAATGTAGAGCTGCGTCAGGTAACCTGAGGCAATAAAAATTCCATGAAAACAGGGGAAGGAGCATTAAACATGGAATAGGTTCTCATTGGTGAGTGTCGTTTGCTGAAGGAGGATCCACTCAACTTATGGGTAAAGGAGGAGCCATGGCAGCAACCTATGGGAAAAGCCACGTGCCCAACCCAACAGAATGAGATTGAAAATGGTGAAACGAGGCTTACCTTTAGTCAATAGAGATTGTGTGCTATGGAAGCTATCATTGATTCAGGCGTGTCTAATGATGCAGCAATTGTTGATGAAGAGCTTGAATCATGTCTAAACCTTCGACTCGCTGTGGTCATAGCGTGAGGTGAGGAAGCTAAAACAAGTTCTTGAGGACTTGGTCTGAGAAGGCTGTAGCTCGAGGTTGCAAGTCATAATGTATTTGAAATTCTCTCGGTTTAGGAAAATTTTGAATTCACCAAAAAATAGGCATTTGGGGATTTTGAATTCCTCAGAAATGATGTGCATCAATTTTACTTAGACAAACACAAGAAAATTAAAACTATTGTAGTGTATTCCTTTTACTTTGCATCCTTCATACTTTGCAACCAAACAACCCTTTACTAATTTCTCAAGAAAGCATTTCATCTTTTTTGTTGGTCATCATCTTTAAATTAGATCACATTTTATTTCCTTCTCATTCATCAATTTTCTTTGTATTTTTAGCCTTTATTAAAAAAAAAAAAAAAGAAGAAACTTGAACTCTGCAATTGAGTATACTGATGAAGATATGTTCTGATGAATGCTAGGAGTAAGAACCTACAATAATTTGGACGATTTCTTAAAATTCATGCTGTCTTTCTAGTTCTTTCTTCTTTTATCCTTGATAGGCGTGATGAAGACGAATGTCATTATATGTTGGCTTTTAGCTAAAGTTTTGATATTTTCTAGTGATAGTGCTATCATGTTATCCTCGTGTAATTATGTTGATAAAAAAGGTCCTAAATATGAAACTCGTGTTTTCAACTTATACGTCTAATATGTGATGTATTTTTAAGCATTTTTAATTTGTCAAAGTACTAGATTTGATACCGTCTGATCGGCAAAGCACTCCGTTTTTTTATTTTTTTATATTATCACCTCCTGTAGTGGATCGCAAGGATCAAAATAACCTAGAAAGGCTTCGTGCTGAAAGGAAAGCAAAAATTGATGAGCTCAAGGAAAGGACAAACTATTACACCACTCAGCAACTTATCCAGGTAGATGGTCCGAAGTTGCTATATTTTTCATTTCTGACTTGGTCAAATTTTTTAGTATGCAGATAAATTTCATTTTTTATTAGACTTGATTAGAAAATATTAGAAATGACATTTCTTTATTAAATTTAGATGAGAATTTGACTCTTAACAGGACACAATGGAAAAAAAAGATTCATGTTGTTGTTGTTGTAGATAAACTTCATTTTTTGTCCTTTTTGAAAGCTGTCTCCTATTATCCTATTAACTTGAAGATTCTAAATTTCAGCGGTATGACCTAGATCCGGCTGCACAGATTGCTGCGGCGACTGTTCTGGCATCTAGGCTAGGTGCAGAGTCTGGTTTGAACGTCCATATTGGGGATGATCCCACCAAAACAACCAGCACTACCAAAAGCAGTGGTATTGAGCAGGTGCAATCTGGTGTTTCCAGGCAAAGGAAACACTCTTCAGCAAAAAAGGGCACAACTCAGCTCCCTGAAAGTTCCAATGATGTTGGATCCAACCCCCAGGGCCATATTGCTTCTGCTCCTGCTGCTCCTGGTCAGATGGTTGTCGAACATTATAAAGGTTCAGGCACTACTGATGGAGGGTGGGTAGGCCGGATAGCTGCATTGCTTGTAGGCGAGGATCCATCACATTGCTATGCTCTCATATGTGGTAACTGTCATAAACATAATGGTAAGTTATTTTATTCCAAGCACTCATTTATTCATGCTAATGAGTGGTTCATCTGCATGAACTGTACTATAGCCATGGAAATACTGTCATAATTGTCAGAAAATGTGGATGTTTAAGGCTTTGTTTGGGAGAGCTTTCTTTCCGCTTCTTGAAACATTTTTTTTATTATAAAAATCTAAAAAGCTATTTTATGAAGCAGAAAGAAAGCCGTCCCAAACGAAGCCTAAGTGTATGCAGAAAGAAATATACTAAATAGCTTCTGCTCTCTGACATTCTGTGTACAATCTGCAGGATTGTCTAGGAAAGAGGATTTTCCACATGTTACTTACTATTGTCCTCACTGCCATGCTTTGAACACATCAAAGCAAATAGGCGATCAGGACTTGCTGGTCAGTGGTAGTCATTCAAGCTTAGTAACGAGTGCTGGAGCCAAGAACTATGTGGCTGAAAGCATTCAAGAATTGCCTGAATCTGTTGCTGATTGATTTCAAAGAGCTATCTGCAATGCTACTGAAATTCCTGAGGCCTTGGAGCTTCCATGCGCATGCGCTTACATTTAAGATCGTTTACCCTTGTGTGATGTTAGATACACAGCTTTAAAGGGAGGAATGTAGTTATTTAGGCGAGGGTATTTTAAAGATAAGCTGTTGTAAATTTTGTTTTTTTTTTTTTTTAAGTGGGAAAAGCAGAAGATTTAGCACTGTGGTATTGGAGGTTTCAACTTCTGTAGTTGCCTCTAACGAAATGAGATTAGTTTTTTGTTTGCTTGAGTGGCAATCAAACTTCTGTTATAAAGGTTTAGGATCGGATATTTAATCAGCATTTGAAATCATTTGACAAGTTTTTAATTATAAGTTCATGATTGTTTTATTGCAATAGATAACATGTTGAGGGTGGTTATGTATGAGAAGGGATTGCTTGACCCGGCATTGAAGTGCTGGAAGTTAAGACGGTGGACATGAAAGAAATTTTCTTTATAAATGAAAAAATTCAGGGTACATTTGGGATGGCTGCAGCTATTAATAATATAGATTGTGAAGTTGTTATAGAATGTTGCTGAATAAAAATCATTATATTTTGTTTGGGTAGTATAATTATCGAGTTGTTGTGTTGTGTTGCAGTTGTATGAGAATAAATTACAACGATACTCTTATATATATTGAGATGAAATAAAATTCTTTAAATATCAAAATTTTGTAACGTATATATGATAATAAACTAGTAATTAATTAAATATTTTTAGCTTACCAAATATTCTAGAAATCACATTATTGTCAACTCGAGGCCTGCCCTACCAAAAGCACAACTTCGATCTTGAGACTCATCCAGTTCTGTTGAATCAGCTATGTTCGGCACCAACGATGCAGACGGCAAAAAGCTCATGATATCCTCTGCAACGAAATTAAAAAGGAATCATATGATTCATTCAAAAGGCACAAAATATTTGTTGGCAGATGTTCTCTCAAAATCATAATAAAAACACGTAAATAACATCAATACTTCATGAACCCTCCTCTCCTCCACAAAATACTATTCCTCCACCAAAACACTGTCACCATCTCCCATACACAACCCCCTTCAATGTATGCTTCAAACTATTTCTCTTGGAGTAAAGGAAGGAAGACTCTCGTTTGGTCATAGCTGCTCAAGCTATTTCTCTTGCTTCTTTTGTTGATAAAGGAGCTCTAAAATTGGGCTACTGGGGTGCTAATCAGCCTAATAAGCTGTTGATTAAGAGTTGGCACCCTCCACCACCCGGTTGGCTTAAAGTTAATGTGGATGCTTCTTTGATCCTTTCATATGAGGCTATTGTAGGTGGAGTATTTAGAGATTTTAAAGGAAGATTTCTTTTGGCTTTTGGTTTCAAGGGATTGCATTGGGATGTTGCTCGGTTAAAGTTATTGACTATTCATGTGTTAAAAGTAATTTTAAAAGGTTGGATGTTAGAATATGAAAATGCAAATATCATTAATTTTCTTCATAAGCTTAATAAAGATCCGTCCAAGATGGTGATTACAGATGGAATGGAAGAGATTGACTTCCTCAAAGAATTCAAGAATGTGATTTTTAGTAGACTGAGTAGAGATTGCAATAAGTTAGCTAATATGTGTGCTAACATTGCTCATAGTAGTAATTTTGTTTGGAATAATTATAATTGGGATTCTATTCCTCCTCCTTTTATTAGCTTGCTAGAGGAGGAAAATTATCCTTTTATTAGTTTGTAATCTCTTTTCCTATTAATAATATTGCTATGCATTTTTCAAAAAAAAAAAAAAAGAAGCCTCTCATGTTGATGTTGTCAACATTCCATATTTCATGCCAATTTCTCTTCGCAATACCTTTTACAAAGTTATTGCAAAAGTTTTGGTTTCAAGACTCAAAACTGTCATGACCTACATCATTCATACCACTAAAGTGAAATTACTAGATCGGCGAGGGGGGGGGGGGGGGGGGGGGGGGGGGGGGGGGGGGGGGGTGTTTGTTGCAATAATTAAAAACCTAAGTAAGAGTTCTAATATTTTTTTGTGTTTTTAAAATTTTAACAAGAAAAATTTAAATAATGGGGAAGCAATTAATTGAAATCAAATTGCAACAATGAATTTTTTTTCTCTCGCAATTATCACCAAGCAAATATAATGAAAATAAAGTGCAAACAAAAACAAAATGCGATAAGGAAAAAAGCAAATCAGAATTTTATGGGTTCGGTCAAACCATGACCTACGTCCACTCCCCGGGTCCTCCACTCCGGGAATTTCACTACAAACTATAGTTCTCCTTTTGCCCCCTCGATAAGGCGGGGGGGGGGGGGGGGTGTTTGTTGCAATAATTAAAAACCTAAGTAAGAGTTCTAATATTTTTTTGTGTTTTTAAAATTTTAACAAGAAAAATTTAAATAATGGGGAAGCAATTAATTGAAATCAAATTGCAACAATGAATTTTTTTTCTCTCTCAATTATCACCAAGCAAATATAATGAAAATAAAGTGCAAACAAAAACAAAATGCGATAAGGAAAAAAGCAAATCAGAATTTTATAGTGGTTCGGTCAAACCATGACCTACGTCCACTCCCCGGAGTCCTCCACTCCGGGAATTTCACTACAAACTATAGTTCTCCTTTTGCCCCCTCGACAAGGCGGAGAAGCCCTCACAACAAGACTCACTTTTACCAATCCGGCTTGGCGGATTACCAAGCGCTTTTCTCACCCTCTTGGCGACGGTAGTGTACCTTCTTATTTTTCTCAATCCTGGAGAAGACAGAGTATCTTCGAGGTTACGGATGTAGAAGAGTCTCCCCCTCAAAGAGCCTTCCACAAGTTCTTCTCAGGCCATAGGAGGAGCAAGATGCAGCAAGAACGGAGCAACCGTGTGATCACTCTCACACTACTTCTCCCTCACCAAGCTCACCCTCTCCTTCCTCTCTCAAACCCCAAAAACTTCTCAAGAGCTTGTCACGACCCGACCCGACGGGGACGGATCCCGCCCGAGCCGGATCGCGACGAGAGAGACTTACTAAACTTGCTTATCCAGGATCTGGCTTTGGATTAGGTTACTGAACTGATCTTCCAAATTCTTAACTCAACAGAAAAACATAGAACAACAGAGCTACTAAAAACATCAAATGCAGCGGAACAAAACATCTATCTTTTCATTTCCTCAAAATAATCATCTACAGAACAGTACATGGCTTTCAACAGAAAGAAAGACAGAACAGAAAAGCCATGACTGTACAAAAATCAAAAGTACAAAAGTACCTAATCGGATCAGACTCTGAAACTAATCCTGGACCTCCTTGCCCTTCCCAGAACCTGAAAACCACCAGAAAGCAAGGGTGAGCTCAACAGCTCAGCAAAGCAACAAACCACCAATCTAAATTCTCAGAAACCAAAACCAAATTCATCAGACAGAAGTCAGATCAGAAATCGAAACAGAATCGGAAATCAGAACTTATACGGACAGATATCAAGTCAGAATCGGAATCGTACAGATCATATCAGAACAAATCAACAGAGTCAGAATCAGAATTCAGAAATCAGAATCGTACGGAGCATATCGTATCAGAATCACAATTTCGTACAGAACAGAACAGATACAGAAAACAAAACAGATACACATAGCTAAATGCCCTGACACTGACGGAATCTCTACGGATTCCGGCCCCTTATGCCTCCCTTCCCAGACACTGACTGAATCTCATAGGATCCAGGCCCCTTATGTCTCCCTTTGTGCTCACGGCACCAAAACAGATGTGCTTATAGCACCAAAACAAAATTCATCGGATCCGGAACAGAACAGATATCAGATTTCAGATTTGAGCTCATTTAAGATTTCCCGTTTCACTAACTGAATCTCATAGGATTCAGGCCCCTTATAACTCCCTTTTTATAGCTTATACACATAGCATTTCAAATCAGAAGAAATCCGGACATTTCAGAAATTACCCGAAAATCGGGCAGCACAACGGCAGTATACAGAATTTACACAAAAATTCCTGCAAAGAAAATTTACCGAATTCGCACAGAACATAGATAATCACATTCCAGAACATTTATTCTACGGCACAGAGAATTTACGATTTCACAGAAAATTCCGGTCGACTAAAAACACAGTCGAATCAAAAACACCCGGACGAAAATCTTCAAAATATAGTCAAAACGTGCACACCCGGCACGGCAACGATATACAGAAACTTACGCGGTAAAAACTGAACCAATCGAAAGATACGGACGAAAAACCGTAACGAAAACAAAATCCGGACAGAAAAATACCGCCAACCGCGACGGAACTGAAAATTGAGAAAGACGGAATGTGCCTTACCTCGAGCACAGCAAATTCTTCAACAGTCACTTCGCTCGAAAACGGCTCCGCGTTTCCCCGAAATCAACTTTTCCAAAATCCTCTTTTTCTCTCTCCTCAGACGAAAAATCAGATATTTTTATTTTAATTTTTCTCTCTCTTCAAATGAGCTGATTTGCCTTAAATATTCTTCAGATCGGCCTGGCCGATCGTCCAGATCGGCCTGGACGATCAGACCAAAATCCCATCGTCCAGGGACGATTTTTCAGGATGATGTTTACTATTCATAGGCGATAAAAACCTCTACTCACTGACTTGTGCCATCCACTGATCGTCCCGGGACGATACCTCGATCGGCCTGGACGATCCCTACAGGAAATCACCTGGAGCAATTCTGGGCAAAATCTGGAGCTGAATTCCACTGATCGTCCCAGGACGATCCAAAATCGGCCTGGACGATCCTGGAGCAGATTGTGATATTACAAGAGCTCTCTCCAAAAGATTCTCTCTATAATCACATTTCCCTCTTCTGTCTCTCTAAAAAACATTACTATTTTTATACTTAAAACGGGCTCCAAAATCCCTGAAACTTTCAAAGTAGCCGTTACCATCGTACAGTACGATTTCACATCGTACAATATGATTTGTATAACAGGCTTCATCTTGGTATGAAGGTTTACGAACAGATCAAAAACTTCTAAATATAGTCGTATGGTACGATTCACAATTGTACGGTACGATCATTAGCTCTTCTGTTTGTATAGGACGATAGCCGGGATGATCAAAACTCGTCCTATACATCGTAGGGTATGACCTACTTCGTACAATATGAATAGTCAGAATCAAGGCATCGCCCAAGAGGAAGTCTAGAACGATCAAAACTTGGCTATGTACATTGTATGGTACGATATACATCGTACAACATAATTAGGAAAAATAAGGGATCGTCCAGGACGAAGTCCAGGATGATCAAAACTCGTCTCTGTTCATTGTATAGTACGAACATGTTTGTACAGTACGAGTACTAATTGTTAAGAGAGTTACTATTTGCATGTTTTACATTCTTGCAACTTGTATAGTTTTGAGGATTCCAAATATTATTATTTTATGTGTAGTTATCTCCTAACACTTTTATAGAAAATTTATTTTTGCTCTTGTGTGTACTAACATTTCAGAAAAATCAAACTCTAGACTACTAAAGACTTCAATTCATATTCAGCATGAGATAGTTTGTAAATTAAAGTTTGTACTTAGCTTTGTATTGAGTTTGAGAGGGAGTGATTGTAAATGTGTAGATAAGCACACACACACACTTGGGGAACAAGAAATTTATGTTGCAAATCTATTTTCATGACTTATGTTTTGATGATTGACAAATACTTGGACTTCCTGTTGCTTCTAACTTTTTAGGAATCGAAGATCGGACGAACAAATGAAGCCAGTTCAAGATTGCGTAGGTTTAGGGTTGAGTCAGTCTGTACTTTGTTTTTTCTCTTCTTGAGTCTATTTGTAATGGTCAAAGAGACTGATGCTAAGTAACCCTACACAAACACACACTTGAGAGAATTAGAATTTTTGTTTTTACTCATATCGGCCAGGACGATATTTACATCGTCCTGGATGATCAGGCTTAAAACAGAAAGTCTAAATATGGATTCTTAATTAAGGTAGCCGACATTAACATATCGGCCTGGACGGTACGTGTATCGGCCAGGACGATAAGCTCAAAATAGAAAGAAGTTGTCGCTATAGATAATTAAGGTATACTGTATTTTTAAATAATCGGCCAGGACGATAATTGATCGGCCTCGACGATATTCACAAATTGTGCCTTAATTGATCATGAAATCAAGGGAGTAATTAAGGATGATTGATACGATCACATCGTCCTGGACGATCGCAGGATCGGCCAGGACGATATATTCAAAATCCTTAGTTACTCCTGGACGATCGGGATCGGCCAGCTTGTAAACAGGGCGATGCTCAGGATGATTTTCCTTTGATTTGAACTGATCGGCCGAGACGTTCGTGAGATCGGCCTGGACGATCAAGCCAATTTTCAATCGTCCAATTTTGCATTCAGGGCGATGCTCTGGCCGATCTTCTAAGTTTTGTACTGATCGGCCAGGCTGATGTCCATATCGGCCTGGACGATAATGTCGGCAAGTTGCAATTAATGAGCTCCTTTGAAGCTCTTGTTCAACATTTTGAACAACCTTTGGCTGATGCCTTGACCTGAGAAGGCCTTAAGGAGAGAAAGAGAGAGAGAGAGAGAGAGAGAGAGGATCTTGTGAGGGGGAGCTTGTGAGGGGATTCACAAGGGTTGCTTCAAGGATCGCTCTGCTTCTTCTTCATCTAGAGTTTCTCGTCCGTGGAAGGGTTGGTAGAGGTAAGGATTAAGCATCTGGTTGTTGGTTCTCTGCCAGCTTCAGGAGGAAGCAAAAGGAGATAGGTTCTCTGCCTTGCCGGGGTGGCAAAAATGAGGTTCTTATGAAGGCTTCTCTGCCTAGCTGTGGGGGCTAAAGGAGAGTCACATTTTGTAGTGCAATACTTTGAGGGTGCCTCCAAGGAGTGGACGCAGGTCAAGATGAACGAACCACTATAAATCTCTGTGTTCTTGTTTTCTTGCTTCCGCACTTTTATTTCCGCATTATTTTTCTCGTGGCGTGATTTTGGTTTATGTGTTTTTGTTCTTTGTGAAATAAAATTTTTTAAAATACCAATTCACCCCCCCCCTCTTGGTTAGATTGGGACTAAGTTCATAGGGCTTAACATCCCTAACAAACTTTCAAGTAGTATCAGAGCACTTTCTAGTGTCATCTGAGCACTTTCAATTTATATTGATCATACGGGACGAACATAGTTTGTACGAGACGATCAAGTTAGTTATCCCCTCGGTAGAGCAATGGATCAAACAGGAAGTGAGAAAATTTTTCTAAGTCATTATCGTCAGGACGAAATTCCATGTTTGTCCCTGGACGAACTCCTCTGGAGTTTGAGTTTACACTAATCGTCGAAAAGAAATTCACTATTCATCTATTGACAAAATTCTCTATCCAAAAACTGTCCAGGATGAGGATACGTTCGTCCCAGAATGAAGTGAATCAACAACTTCACTTTTCGACGTCATTCTGGAGTTTTTGGGGACCAACCTATGAAATAACTGTTCGTCCGTACGAACCTAGTTCGTACGGGATGATGATCATGTACGAACTCAGTTTGTAGCAATATTCATTAGGATCATTTCTGACACCTTAAGTAAAATCGTCCAGGATGATCCACGATCGTACGGGACAATCCATTTCGTGTTGACTTGAAAATTTGCAGTTTTTTGGATGGTTTTTCTTATCTCTTATATATATAATCCAATTTTAATTGCCACCAAATATTTTTGCCCATTCATCTTCGTGCCTACTGAAACAAGAGTCAAGAAGAGAGTGTGAGAGAGTGTTCGAATAAAGATTCTTGTTACTGGAGCGTGAAGGCTTCACTTGGAGTTTAAATGTAAGAGTCTTTTGTTTTGAATTGTGATTACCTCACTCTTTTCTTTCTATATTGTAGATTTCTTGTGAGGAGATATGTCAAGGAGATCTGGTTCTCTGCCGACACTTGGAGAGTGTGAACAGACGAAGGGTTCTCTGCCTGCATTAGGAGAGTGTGAAAGGATGAATGGTTCTCTGCCAACACTGGGGATAGTGTAAATGGACGACGGTTCTTTGCCAACACTGGGGATAGTATAAAAGGATGACGGTTCTCTGCCGCACCTAGTAGTGGTGCAAAGAGTTTGTTGTAAAGTCTTCTCCGCCTTGCTGTGTGTGCAAAAGGAGAGACATTATTGGTATTAGTGCAATACTTAGAGGGTGTCTCCGGGGAGTGGATGTAGGTCTAGTTTTGACCGAACCACTATAAATCTTGTTTCTTTTATTCTTTACTGCTTTTTATTTTATGCTTTTTCTATTCTAAAAATTGTGGTTGAAAAACTATTTCTAAAAATTCATTAAAGTTTACTTTCGGTTCAAAATATTCAAAAAAGGGATAAATTTTTAAAATACCAATTCACCCCCCTCTTGGATAGCCTTGGGATATAAGCTTAGGTTTAACATCCTAATTCATAGTGAACGAGTTTCAACAGTGATATCAGAGCTTTGTTTCAAAATCATAAGTTTAGACTACTTTTTGATTAACGTAGATGGCTACATTTGGAAAATCGAAACACACTTGAGGGTTACTCTATAACTAGACCTCCACTGTTTGAAAATATATCTTTTGATTTTTGGAAAACTCACATGTCCACTTTTTTACAGTCACTAGATTATCGTATGTGGATCTTAGTCCAGGAAGGTTATACAAAATCAACTAGATTAGTTGACGGAGTTAGAGTTAAAACACCTTTTGCAGACTGGATAGTAGAAGAACGTGACTTAGCACAACTAAACGCCAAATGCTTGAATAGTTTCTTTTGTGCTTTAAAATCAGAAGACTATATGCGAGTTTCTACTTGCAAAAGTGGAAAGGACATATGTGATAGACTTTGTATAACATATAAGGGGACTAATGAGGTAAAGCAATCTAGACTTAATATCTTATTTCATGATTATGAATTATTTCACATGAAACCTAATGAATCCATTTCTGATATGTACATAAGATTCACACAAATAGTCACCTCTTTGCATGCACTGGGTAGGGAACTAATGAATGCTGAAATGGTTAATAAGATTCTTCATTGTTTTCCTACTGCATATGATGCTAAAATTACTGTAATTACAGAGTCTAAAGATTTAAACATTTACTCTATTGAAAATCTTTTTGGTTTGCTAATTATTTACAAGCAAGGAGTTAGCCAAATAAAGATTGATGTAGGTGAACCACGAAGGGAGAAGAATATAGCACTTAAAGTGGAAGAGTCTGAGAGTGAACACTCATAACCTTAGGATGAAGATGACATCGCATTGATGACTAGACAGATCAAAAGCTTTCTAAATAGTAAGCAGAAGAGATGCCAGCAATAGAATAGAGGTAAATTTAATAGAAATGGCAAGGTTTCAAATGATGTGATTTGCTATGAGTGTAGGAAACCTGGTCATATCAAGACTGATTGCCAAAACTCAAAGTCACTCCTAGCAAGGAGAAGGTAGAGGAGAAACCAATTGTAAAGAAGGGCAAGAAGAAGTTTCAAAGAGCTTTATGGACGGACTTAGCTTCAGATTCATCAGAGACTCAAAATGAAGAAGAAGTCACTAATCTTTGCTTAATGGCCGATAGTCTTGATCAGCCAGATCAAGAAGAGGGTCGCTCTCACATAAGACCTCGTGAGTATGGTACCTAGACAGTGGATGTTCAAAGCATATGACTGGAGATACTACTCAATTCATAACGTTGGAAGCGAGGAGTGGATGCAAGGTTACACTTGGAGATAATACCACAAAGAAGGTGATTGGATCAGGTATGAATGAAAATCTTAAGAACTTTTTTATAAACAATGTGTTATTGGTTGAAAGCTTAAAGCATAATTTGTTAAGTATAAGTCAGCTTTGTGATAAACGTTATTGTGTAAATTTTTCCCTACTAGTTGCATATTAAGCCTAAATGGAAAAAAAATATTTTGAATGGAAAAAGGGTAAATAATATTTATATGCTAGATTTGAACTGCATTCAATCTCTTACTGCTTTTTGTTTGAAAATAAATCTGATGAGTCATGGCTTTGGCATAGGAGACTTTGTCATTCTAGCATGAAAAACCTTAGGAGAATTATCTAAAAGAACTTAGTGAGAGGTATACCTAAATTAGACTTTACTAAGGACCACCTTTGTGATGCATGTCAACTAGGAAAGCAAGTGAAGTCCTCTTTTCAATCCAATAAGGATCTTAGAACTAGTAAACCATTGGAGATTTTGCATATGAATCTTTTTGGACATGTTGGAACTGTGAGTCTAGAAGGGAAGGTATACGAATTTATGATTGTAGATGATTACTCAAGATTCACATGGGTCAGATTTCTATTTCAAAAGAGTGAATCATTTGAGGAATTTAGAAATTTTCAACTTGGATTAAAAAAAAACTAGGGTGTGAAATTATTTCATATGCAAAGTGATCATGGAGGAGAAATTGAGGAATTTTATAAGGAGAATGAAATTGATCGCAACTTTTTTGCACCTAGAACACCTCAGTAGAATGGGGTAGTCGAAAGGAAAAATAGAATATTAATAGAAGCCGCCCAAGCAATGTTGGCAGAATACTCACTTCGTAAATATTTTTGGGCTGAGGCAGTTAGAAATGCATATTATGTTTAGAATAGAGTAAATACAAGATTTAAATTAAATAAAACACCATATGAGTTGTTAAAAAGAAGAACACCTAATTTATCTCATTTGCATGTTTTTGGCTACAAGGTGTTCATTCATAACAATGGAAAATCTGCCTTAGGAAAATTTGATCCAAAATTAGATGAATGGAATTTTTGTTGGATACTCAAGTGTTGAAAAATCTTTTAGGGTATTCAATAAAAGAACTTTGGTAATTGAGGAGATCACACATGTTATTTTTGATGAATCTAAAAATTTGGAAGAGCCAAATATTGTAGAAGATGAGATTGTGGATAACTCCCAAAAATTTGATAAAATAAATTTGGAAGAAAATGTGGAAGAAAATTTGGAGATAGAAAACCCTTTGTCTAGAGATTTGAGATTTTCTAAAAACCACCCAATAGAATTGATTATAGGTGAACCTAGTGAGGGTGTAAGGACTAGGCGTGGATTAAACGAAGAAGTCAATCATGCAGCCTTCATTTCAACTATAAAATCCACAAATATTGATCAAGCACTTTTGGATGAATTTTGGATTTTGGCCATACAAGAAGAGTTGAATCAATTTGTAAGAAATAAAGTTTGGAAATTAACTACAAGGCCAAAGGATCAAAGTGTAGTTAGAACTAAGTGGGTATTCAAAAGTAAAATGAATGACTCAGGAGTGGTCATTAGAAATAAGGCTAGATTAGTTGCTAAGGGGTATAATCAGATTGAAGTGATTGATTTTGAGGAGACTTTTTCCCCCGTAGTTGACTTGAAGCAATTAGGATTTTGCTAACCTTTGCCTATTTTAGAGGATTTAAATTGTTTCAAATAGATGTGAAAAGTGCCTTTTTAAATGGGGTAATTGAAGAGGATGTTTTTGTAGAACAACCTCGAGATTTTGATAATTCTAAATACCAAATCATGTTTTCAAGTTGAAAAAGGCATTATATGTATTAAAACAGGCACCTAGGGCTTGATATGAGAGGTTGAACACCTTTCTACTTGAAAGATCTTTTGAAAAAGGAAGCGTGGATACAACTCTTTTTTTGAAAAAATATGGAAAGGATATACTCATTGTTTAAATTTATGTGGATGATATCATTTTTGAATCTTCAAAAAAAAGTCTTTGTGATGATTTTTCTAAAATAATGAGTAGTGAATTTGAAATGAGTCTAATAGGAGATTTGAGTTATTTTTTAGGATTTAGCATTAAGCAAATTGAGGAAGGCACATTTCTTAGTCAGTCAAAGTATGTTAAGGACATCCTCAAAAAGTATGAAATGGACAATGCTAAACCTGTTAGTACACCAATGAGTTTCTCAATTCAGTTGGATAAGGACCCTAAGGGAAAATCTGTTGATCAAAAGAAATTTAGAGGGATAATTGGATCTTTACTTTACTTGACTGCTAGCCGAACCGATATCATGTTTAGTGTTTGCTTATGTGCTAGATTTCGAGCAGATCCAAAAGAATCACATTTGACAGCAATGAAAAGAATTTTAAGATATCTATTAGGAACTCAAAACATAGGAATCTGGTATCCTAAGTTTAGCTCTTTATTTGAAATAATTAGTTTTTCAGATTTTGACTTTGCAGGTTATATGGTGGATAGAAAGAGCACTTCTGGATCATGTCAATTTATTGGAAATTCTCTAGTCTCATGGTCCAGTAGAAAACAAAATTCAGTAGCCCTATCTACTGCAGAAGCTGAATATATTGCATTAAAAAGTTGTGTGGCACAAGTACTTTGGTTGAAACAACAGTTGATTGATTAAGTATTGACTATAGGCACTATTCCAATTTATTGTGATAACACCAGTGCTATTTGCATTTCTAAAAATCTCATTCAACATTCATTAACCAAACACATAGACATAAGGCATCATTTCATAAGGGATCATGTATCCAAAGGATAAATTGAACTCAATCATGTTTCTACTGAAAATCAAATTGTAGACATTTTTACAAAACCTTTAGCCTTTGATATTTTCAGTGCATTAAAAACAATGCTTGGTGTGATTGATTTGAATGCTTAAATAAAAATATTTTTTCAACATTGATGTTTGTTTTCTAGTTAAATGTTTTTGTGTTAGTTGGCATCTTAAGAAAGTTTGTTATATTTTCTTTTATTTAGATGTTTATATATTGATATCTTGAGTTAGATTGTAATTTTATTATATTGATATCAATATATGATATTATGTTTTTGGCTTTAATATTATTGAAGTGTGTGGTCGTATTATGAAAATCATTAGATTTTTTAATCTTAATAGTGTTATATCTTGAATTGTAAGTTAAAATTAAATTCATTAGAAAATTTAATTTTTTCTAAATTTAAGTTCTGCTTATAACTTGATGTTATTAAAATTATCAATCCATGTCTCCTATTTAGACTACATTATTATTAATATTATTATTGCAAGTGTGATGTTTTTCTTATTTTGTATTTCACCTATCAATTAATATTTATGCATTTAGAAATATTTAAAATTTTAGATATTGTTTTTGGAAAGAATACGATTACTCTTAAAAATTATAAAAATGTACAAATATAAAAAGTAATGCGCAAATGTTCGCAATGTAAAAAGGGGCAAAAATAAGCCCAAAGTGGAAAGATGCACAAAAATGTGCTACAAATTTGAAAAAGATGTGCAAAGTGCCACATGTGGTAGTATTTCTTTCCAGACTCTTTTAATCTCTTAATTCAAATTGATCTTATGTTCATTTATATTTCATATTGAAATTTGAAATATACAATTTTTTATTCATCATTCTTGCAATGATTTTCTCTATATTGGTGTCTAAATTGAACCATGCTTTTGATAAATCTTTTTTATTATCTAAGTTATATCTCTTCTTAAATTCTATGATTTTTTATGATTTACCTAATGTTTTAATTTTATTTGCATAGCTTATTTAAATCACTTTTAAGATTAAATTATCAATTGCTTTTCATATCTCTGCTTACATTTCAAGACTTTTTCTTCTTCACTTTTTGCTGTTGTCAAAAAGGGGGAGAAATTTTTTGTTCGTTCGTATCATTTTGTTTTATGTGATCATTTTGTTTTGTATAAAATTTTGAAAACTAAAAATTGTGATTCATTCGTTCGTATCGTTATGCTTTGTGTAATTATTTTATTTTTGTATAAACTTTTGAAAAACAATTTTTTTTTGCTTCAATGCCTCTTTATTTTCACGTGTTCATCAATTCAGGGGGAGTTTAGGAGATTCTTAGAATTTAAAATCTTACAAATAATAATTGTTTTGCCATCATAAAAAATGAGAAGATTGTTAAGAGAGTTGCTATTTGCATGTTTTACATTCTTGCAACTTGTATAGTTTTGATGATTTCAAATATTATTGTTTTAAGTGTAGTTATCTCCTAACACTTATGGAAATTTTTTTTTGCTCTTATGTGTACTAACATTTCAGGAAAATCAAATTCCAGACTACTGAAGACTTCAATTCATATTCAGTTTGAGATAGTTTATAAATTAAAGTTTGTACTTAGCTTTGTATTGAGTTTGAGAGGGAGTGATTGTAGTTGTGTAGATAAGCACACACACACACTTGGGGAACAAGAAATTTATATTGATTGTACGGGACGAACATAGTTTGTACGGGATGATCAAGTTAGTTATCCCCTCGGTAGAGCAATGGATCGAACAGTAAGTGAGAAAATTTTTCTAAGTCCTGATCGTCCGGACAAAATTCTATATTCGTCCCTGGATGAACTCCTCTGGATTCTCACCTTACACTGTTCGTCCAGATGAAATGTATGATTCGTCTCTAGATGAAATCCTCTAGATTTCTAATTTGGTATGTTCGTCCAGACGAAGTCCAAGTTCGTCCCTGGACGAACTCCTCTGGACTTTGAGTTTACACAAATCGTCGAGAAGAAATTCACTATTCATCTATGGAAGAAATCCTCTGTCTAAAAATCGTTCAGGATGAAGATACGTTTGTCCCAGGACGAAGTGAATCAACAATTCACTTTTCGACATCATTCTAGGGTTTTTGGGAACCGACCTATGAAATAATTGTTCGTACATACGAACCTAGTTTGTATGGGATGATGATCGTGTATGAACTCAGTTCATACCAATATTCATCAGGATCATTTCCAACACCTTAAGTAAAATCATCCAAGATGATCCACGATCGTACGGGACAATCCATTTCATGTTGACTTGAAAAATTACAATTTTTTGGATGGTTTTTCTTATCTCTTCTATATATAGTCCAATTTTGACTGCCACCAAATCTTTTTGTCCATTGATCTTCGTGCCTACTGAAAGAAGAGTCAAGGAGAGAGTGTTCGAAGAAAGATTCTTGGTACTGGAGCGTGAAGGCTTCACTTGGAGTTTAAAGGTAAGAGTATTTGATTTTGAATTGTGATTACTTCACTCTTTTCTTTCTACCTTCTAGATTTCTTATGAGGAGATCCAGTTTTCTGTCAACACTTAGAGAGTGTGAACAGACGAAGGGTTCTCTGCCCACACTACGAGAGTGTGAAAGGACGAACAGTTCTCTGCAAACACTAGGGATAGTGTAAAAGGGCGACGGTTCTCTGCCAACACTAGGGATAGTGTAAAATGACAATGGTTCTCTGTCGCACCTGGTAGTGGTGGAAAGAGTTTGTTGTAAAGGCTTCTCCTCCTTGCTGTGGGTGCAAAAGGAGAGACACTATTGGTATTAGTGCAAAACTCGGAGGGTGCCTCCGGGGAGTGGATGTAGGTCTGATTTTGACCGAACTACTATAAATCTTGTGTCTTTTGTTCCTTACTACTTTTTATTTTCTGCTTTTTCTATTCTAGAAATTGTGGTTGAAAAACTATTTCTAAAAATTCATTAAAGTTTACTTTCGGTTCAAAATATTCAAAAGAGGGATAAATTTTTAAAATACCAATTCACCCCCCTTCTTGGATAGTCTTGGGACATAAGTTTAGGTTTAACAACCTAATTCATAGTAAATGAGTTTCAACACTAATCAGTGATTAAACCTTGATTTTCTCCACTAATCGCAGGTTAATTTAAGTAAGTATTCAAAATAAATAGTACAATATGAATTACTTCGTATAGTACGACCGGCTAATAGAACTTAAACTAATCTGGCGGCTAGGCTTTTGGATTTTTTACACATTGTACCATACGATATGGTTCGTATAGATCTATTTACAGAAAATCATTTTATAACATCAGATCATACAGTACGATATAAAGTCGTACAGTACGATCAACAGAGAAAAATCTTCATCATTTTTTTCCTTTTAAAATCTCTCTCCCCCTGTGTGTGTGCATGGTTGCTCAGACTTACATACAGTTTGTGGTCAGACTCAAGAAAAGAGAAAAAAAATAAAATTATATTGTTTCAGACTCACACTCTTACTCTACCCAGTCTTGAGTCTTCTTGTTGTCCTGAGTAACTCGTGATCTTTTTGAAATTTTAGTACTCACAGACAATAGCAGAAATTAAAGGATATTCAATGAATAGAAGTTAAGATGACATTATTTATTATCATCAAAATCTCAAACTAGAGGTCATGGATTGCAATAATCTCCCCCTTTTTGTTGATGTCAAATAATGTTTGTTATAGGGAGGCTTGAATGACATTTTTTGTGGTTTTTTTTAATAAAGAACAATATGAAATAGATAAGAAAAGAAAAGAAATGCATTTCATAATCATAAGCAAACTACAACAAACTTCTTCCCCTTTTGATAGCACCAAAAAGAGGAGTAACCAACACAAAAAAAGAAAGTACAACACAGATACATTTCAAAAAGGAGGATCCTTAATACTTGGAGGTGGAGGTGGGTGTGGTTGGAAATATTGAAGGATTATGTCAAATCGATGATCAATCGAAACGAATCATTCCCCAAACCACTACATGTCGTCATTGTGTTGTTGATGTTATTATTTTATGTGTGTGTCAAGATGAGTCTGCAGTTGACCGAAGCGTTCGACCAAATCATCGTGAGGGTAGGCTGGTGCAGGCGCCCGGGGTGCTGCTTGCCGTCGTGGTCGAGCAGGAGCTTATACTGGGGCAGTGTCTCCTTCTTCATCAAAGCCGGGTTCATCTAGCTGTAGCCCCTGATGAAACAGGATATGGAAGGAAGCATCCGTATAAAAAACAAGAATGTTATCAGGTTCACCAGGAAAGGTTAACTGATATTTATTTTGAAGAATGTACCTAATAATGTGGCCAAGGGCTATGATTTGTTTTATACGAGTGGTAGAGAGGGGAATTATGGTCATATTTCGAATGTAGTCGATTATTAAGTTTGCCTCATAAAATTTGGTGTTTAACATGATAAGATAGGTAGTGACAGATAAATTAGGGGTCATGCGAATTCTATCGCTAGCTTTGGATACTATAGAAGTTCTAAGTACATGTTGAATTATTCTGGCATTTCGATTGAGGGTTTGGATGAGGGGCAAGTGTTAATAGAAGGCTTCATTTCTAAGGACACGATTGACATCACTCCAGTCAAATTCATTTGTGAGAAAGGAACAAACTCTAGGCCCTTTAATGGATAACCCAATGAATTAGGCGATGTTAGCTTTGGTAATTTATACATTTTGTCGACAAACAAAGGAGTGGAAGGTCAGGTTGTCGACGGTGTAGGTAAGGTTAGCAAGAAATTCTAATAGGAGTTCAGAGTTGTAGGCAAAGCCAATGTAAGAAGGAATTGGAAAGTGGTGGAAGTGAAGAGGTTCAGTATCTCAAAATTTAGAGCAGCCTGATTGAGCATTTTAGATGGTGTAATCTTGCAGGCTTTGAACTTATGGTACGCATCCTCATTTTCAGCACTCAAGAAATGAACACTGTGACGGCGAGAGGAAGAGGAGCTTCCCACAATGAGACGACCGCACTTGCTAGAGCTCGACATTGTGTAAAGGATGGGTGAAGGTGAGGAGGTGAATGTGAGTGAAGTGATCTGCAATTGAGGCTGATTTATAGACTTTTTTCTAAATCGTATAGTATGATCTGGTATCGTATAGTATAATGTGTAATAATTTCTCTGACAAGTTGAATCATCAAAAGGCGATAAAATAGTACAGTACGATGGGTATCGTACAGTACGATCAGAAGGATTTTGATCATCCCGAGGGTCGTCGGTACGACCTTTGACAATACATTTTGTACAGTATGAACATATGTATCGTGTAGTACAAACTACAATTATATTGTACCAGTCGACTTTAAGTCATTCTCATCCATTTTTGCTGAGGTGGATCGTGTAGTATGAAGTGGAGGTATCATACAGTACGATCACCAATAATGTTGTACTAATTTGCATAAAGTAGTCCCAATCCATTCGCTGACATGGATTGTACAATACAAAGTGAAAATTTCGTACCGTACGATAATCAATAATGTTGTACCGAATGAATTGTCACCTCTATCATATAGTATGATAGATATTGTACAGAATAATGAACAGAGACAAAAGCTTTAGTCAGTGCTGTGATTTGTCTAGGCAGATATATCATACAGTACGATATAGGATCGTATAGTACGATAAGAAATTTGTAAAATATCTAAGTTTATGTGGTGAGTGTGTGATGATCAAGAATAGTCTTAAAAGAGTTTTTTTTTTATATATTTTTTTAATTTTATTTTATGCATTAATGTCAATAACACCTAGTCTAGACCTCAAGGTGCCAAAGGTGTCGAATGCTAGTGGTTTTGTGAATGTCTACTAATTGATCTTCTATAGCGATGTGATGCAATTCTATATCTCATTTAGCAACATTATCTCTTATGAAGTGGTGTCTAATGTCTATATGTTTTGTTCGAGAGTGTTGAATTGGATTTTTAGAGATGCATATTACGCTTGTGTTATTGCACATGATTGAGATGATTCCTACATGTAATCCAAGATTAAGAATTTGTTGCTTTAACCATAGTACTTGTGCAACACAACTTCCTACTACAATATACTTGGCCTCGATTGTGGAAAGGGCTACTGAATTTTGCTTCTTACTGGACCAAGAAACTAAATATTGTCCTATGAATTGGCAGGTATCAGAGGTGCTTTTTCTATCTATCATACATGCTGCAAAATTAGAATTTGAGTAGCATAAGATTTTGAAGGAAGTGCTGTACCTAGAATACCAAATTCTTAAATTCAGGGTGCCTAGTAGATATCTAAGAATTCTCTTGACCACAGTTAGGTGAGACTCTTTAGGATCAGCTTGAAAACTGGCACATAGTCACATTCTAAATATTATATTCAGTCTACTAGTAGTCAAGTAAAGAAGAGATCTAATCATTCCTCTATATTTTTTCTGGTCTACTGATTTTCCATTAAGATCTTTATCTAATTAAATTATTGAGCTCATTGGAGTGTTCATGGGCTTAGCACTATCCATTTCATAGTTTTTCAGAACACCCTTAATGTATTTTACTTGGCTAAGGAATGTTTCATTATCCATTTATTTCACACTAAAGCCAAGAAAATAGTTAAGTTATCCCATCATGCTCATTTTAAACTCATTACTCATTATTTTTGAGAATTCGTCACACAAATTTTTATCTGAAGATCTAAATAAGATGTCATCCACATAAATTTAAACAATGAGAATTTCTTCTTTAATTTTTTATAAAAAGAGTGTAGTGTCCACACTACCCTTTACAAATCCTCTATTAAGTAAGAATGAGCTAAGTCATTCGTACCATACTATAGGTGCTTGCTTTAATCCATAAAGTGCCTTTTCTAATTTGAATACATGATTTGGAAATTGTAAACTTTCAAATTTGGGGGGTTGCTCAACATAGAAATCTTCCTTAATTACCCCATTCAGAAAAGAACTCTTTACATCCATTTGATATAGTTTAAAGTTCTTGAAGCAAGCAAAGGCTAAGAGCACTCTTATGGCTTCTAGTCTAGCAATAGGGGCAAAGGTTTCTTCAAAGTCTATTCCCTCAATTTGTTTATACCCCTTAGCTACTAATCTGGCTTTATTTCTTATTATAGTTCCTGAATCATTCACCTTACTTTTAAAGACCCATTTTTTTTCAACAACACTCTGTTCTTTAGGTCTCTTGACTAACTCCCAAACATTATTCTTGGTGAATTGTTTTAGCTCTTCTTGCATTGCTAGAATCTAAAATTCATCTCCTAAGGCTTGATCTATACTTGTAGGTTCTATCATAGAGATGAAAGCTAAATGACTAACCTCTTTCCTAAGTCCATGCCTTGTTCTTACACCTTATGAAGGGTCTCCTAAAATTATCTCTTTAGGATGACAAGAAGAATATCTCCATTCTCTAGGCAAATTTTCCTGAGGTTCTACCATTTCTCCTAAGGTTATAGTCTCTACTCGTCGAATTGCCTCTGTTTCATCATCTTTAATTTTAGATATTGAGGGCTTGTCTAATTCATCAAATACTACATGGGTGGACTCTTCTACTACTAGGGTTCTCTTATTAAATATTATGCAGGCCCTACCTACAGATGAATAACTTAAGAAGACACCCTCATCAGACTTGGGATTGAATTTTCCTAAGGGTAATTTGCCATTAATCATGATGAACCACTTGCACCCAAAGACATGTAAGTGTGAAAGATTTGGTGTCTAACCCTTAAGGAGTTCATAAGTAGTTTTATTCAGCTTAGATCTAATGTTCACCTTATTTTAGACATACATGTCGTGTTTACTACTTCTGCCCAAAAATATCTAGGAAGGGTGTACTCTGCTAACATTGCCCTAGCAGCTTCTACAAAGGTTCTATTTTTTCTTTATGCTATACCATTTTGCTGAAGTGTTCTAAGGGATGAGAAATTATGCTCTATTCCTATCTCTTGACAGAATGATTCAAACTTTTCATATTGAAACTCTCCACCATGATCACTATGGATTGTTGAGATTTCACATCCTAATTTTCGTTGAATCCAAGTGGAGAATACCTTAAATTCCTGAAACAACTCATTCTTATGTGCTAGGAATCTTACCCAAGTGAATTTAGTGAAGTCATCTACAATCACAAATCAATAATTTTTTCCACCTAGGCTTGCTGTGCTAACGGGTCCAAATAAGTTCATGTGTAGGATTTCTAATGGAATATAGGTGATCACATCTTTAATTGAATGAAAGGATTATTTGACTTGTTTTCCTAGTTAGCAAGCATCACATAAATGATCCTTAGTGAAGTCTAACTTAGGTACGCCTCTAACTAGGTTTTTCTGAGTGATGTTTATAAGTGTTTTTATACTAGCATGGCATAGTTTCCTATGTCATAGCCACGAGTCATCTACTATTATTTTTAAGCAAAAATAATTTTAACTATCAATGCAATCAAGGTATAACATGTAAACATTGTTCATTTGTTTTCCTTCTAAAACAAATTTATCATTTAAACTAATCACCCATTTGTCAAATAAAATTTTTATGTCAAAACCTTATCACACAATTGACTAATGCTAAGTAAGTTATGCTTCAAGCCATCAACTAATAAAATATTTTTAATTAAAAAATTCTTAACATTAACAACAATACCTGAGCCTATCATTTTCCTGGTTGTGTTGTCTCCCAATGTTACTTTGCCTACGGTTCTGGTCTCTAGTAAAATAAACTTCTTCATATATCCAGTCATGTGTTGCGAGCAGTCACTATCCAGGTACCACATGCTCTCACTAGGTCTTTTATGAGAGCATTCCTATAATTTCATTCAAGGGTTAGATTTGGGAACCCAAGTTAGTTTGGTTTCCTCCTTATGCTTGCATGAATGAGATGAATGCATGCTATGCTATGATGGATGTAGTTTGAGTCTCCACACTAGGTGTGTCCTATGGTGAATTGTGCATGTGCGGGCTATGCGACCTAGCATGCCACAAGAGAAGAACCTAATACCGGGAAATGGATTTATTAACCTATGTGAGTGGTGTTGCCTCTTCCTAAAGTTTTGTGATGTATGCAGTGCTAGGGGTTTACTAGATTGGGCTAATGTGAATGATGCATTTTCTTTTTCTAGTTCTTTGATTTTTTCTTTAAAAGTGTTATTTTGATATGTCAATCCATGAACTTCTATTTTTAATAAATACTCACTGTGATCTACTTCTAATGCAAGTTTTTCTAGCCTATGAAAAGCCTCTTTTAGTTCAACATGAGTGATTTTCAAGGATTCATATGCTTATGTTAGTTTAATATGCTTCTTATTTAATGCATCATAGTCATCAAGAAGCAACATATGATCTCTATCTAAATCATAATTTTTTTTTAACAAAATTAGCATGCTCAGTTTGTAAAGTACTAAAATTTATATTAAGACTAGCATGCATCTTTTTCAATTTCCTATACGAGTTATGAATTTTTTTCATAAATAAGTAATAAATCCTCATATGAAAGCTGACATACCTCATCTTGATCCAATTGATCAAAATTATCGTTATCCATTAGACACAAATTTGTTACCTCCTCCTATGCATCTTCTTCTGACGATTCTGAGGTAGAGTCGGCCCAAAAAGCTTTTTGCATCTTTATCTTTCCTTTCTTATACTTGGCTTTATGCTCGCCTTTTTCTTTAGCAGGTTGGCTCTTTAGGTTGGGGCAATCAACTCGAAGGTGACCTGGCTTCCTGCACTCAAAACATATTATATCAGATGAAATTTTATTAGACCTCAAGCTTTTACCGTTATTCCAGCTGTTATAATGACGCATTTATTTTCTTTTCAAAAAGTTCTTGAACTATCGGGTCATCAATGCTATGTCATATTCTTCCTCCCCTGTAGAGCTTTTACTTTTCGAGTTGTTTGCTTTCAATGCCACAGTTTACTCCTTCTTTTCACCTGCATCACTTTGCCTTTGACTCACTCCTTGCTCGTATGCAATGAGTGACCCAAGGAGATTATCAATAGAATAAATGTTAAGGTCTTTAGATTCAGTGATAGTAGTTATCTTAGTATCATAAGAACTAGGTAAGCAGCTAAGAATCTTATTAACTTTCTTAGAATTTGAAATTTCTCTACCTAATGCATGCAAGGATGTCACGATTTTAGTAAACCTAGTGTACATGTCAGATATTATTTTGCTAGATTTCAT
This sequence comes from Dendrobium huoshanense, assembly GCA_016618105.1. Classification (NCBI taxonomy): domain Eukaryota; kingdom Viridiplantae; phylum Streptophyta; class Magnoliopsida; order Asparagales; family Orchidaceae; genus Dendrobium; species Dendrobium huoshanense. The sequence continues at coordinate 55,175,913 of CM028343.1, forward strand.
ACTGAAGAGTTCATAATCATGCAACATAATGTTAAGCCTAGACTGTTTAAATTCACTAGTTCCTTCATACGTGATGCACAGTTTATGCCAAATCTCCTTACTAGTAGCACAAGTAGAAACTCTCATATAATTCTAAGAATTTAATGCACAAAAAAATGCAATTTAAGCACTTCGCATTTAATTGAGCTAATTCTCTATCCTCATTACTCCATTCATTAAAAGGCACTTGAGTTTTCACTTCATTCATAATTTTAAAAGGTGCAACATAACCATCATTGACTAACATCCACATGCGGTAATAATGGACTGTAAAAAAGTAGACATTCTATTTTTTTAGAAATCAAACGGGATATTGTCAAAAGTGGTGGAGAAGTTATTGAATAATCCTCCGCAGTATTTCGATTACCAAAATGCGACATAATCGTTTTTCAAGATTTTCTAAAACACTATTTTTAAAAACAGGCTCTAATACCAATTGAAATTATTAGATCGACAAGAGGGGGGGGGATAGATTATGAAAATTTGTTCAAATAATTAAAAACCTAAGTAAGAGTTCTAATGTTTTTTGTGTTTTTAAAATTTTAACAAGAAAATTTTAACTAATGCGAAAGAAATTAATTGAAATCAAATTACAACAATGAATTTTTTTTCTCTCATAATTATCACCAAGCAAATATAATGAAAATAAAGTGAAAGCAAAAATAAAACGTGATAAGGAAAAAGCACACCAGAATTTTATAGTGGTTCGATCAAACCATAACCTACGTCCACTCCCCAGAGTCCTCCACTCCGGGAATTTCACTACACATTATAGTTCTCCTTTTGCTCCCTTGGCAATGTGGAGAAGCCCTCACAAGACTCATTTTCACCAACCCGGCGTGGCAGAGTGCCAAGCACTTTTCTCACTCTCCTGGTGATGGCAGCGTACCTTCTCATTTTTCTCCCTACTGGAGAAGGCAGAGTACCTTCGAGGTCACAGATGTAGAAGAGTTTCCCCCTTAGAGAACCTCCCACAAGTTCTTCTCGGGCCACAGGAGGAGTAAAATGCAGTAAGAACGGAGCAACCGTGAGATCTCCCTCACACTACTTCTCCCTCACCAACCTCACCCTTTCCTTCCTCTCTCAAACCCCAAAAACTTCTCAAGAACTCTCTCCAAAAGATTCTCTCTCTAATCAAGTTTCCCTCTTCTGTCTCTCTCCAAAACATTTCTATTTTGATACTTAAAACGGGCTTCAAAATCCCTGAAATTTTCAAAGTAATCGTTTCCATCGTACAATACAATTTCACATCATATAGTATGATTTGTATAACAGGCTTCAACCTGGTACGAAGGTTTACGAACAGTTCAAAAACTTCTAAATATAGTCATACGATACGATTCATTATAGTACGGTACGATCATCAACTCTTCTGTTCGTACAGGACAATAGCCGGGACGATCGAAACTCGTCTCTGTACATCGTAAGGTATGACCTAATTCATACAGTACGAATGGTCAGAATCAAGGCATCGTTTAGGATGAAGTCCGGGACTATTAAAACTCAGCTCTGTACATCATATGGTACGATATACATCGTACAGTACAATTAGGCAAAAATAAGAGATCGTCTAGGACGAAGTCTGGGACGATCAAAACTCATCTCTGTTTATCATATAGTACGAACATATTCATACAGTACGAGTACTAATCAGTGATTAAACCTTGATTTACCCCACTAATCATGGGTTAATTTAAGTAAGTATTCAAAATAAATCATACAGTATGAATTACTTCATACAATACGAACGACTAAAAGAACTTACTTAAACTAATCTGGCAACTAGGGTTTTGGATTTGTTACACATCGTACCATACGATATGGTTCGTATAGTATGATCTATTCATAAAAAAATTATTTTACAACATCAGATCGTATAGTACGATATAAAGTCGTAGTACAATCAATAGAGAAAAATCTTCATCATTTTTTTTGTTTTAAAAACCCTCTCCCTCTGTGTGTGTGCATGGTTGCTCAGACTTACATACAGTTTATGGCCAGACTCAAGAAAAGAGAAAATAAAAATAAATAAAAAATTATATTATTTTAGACTCACACTCCTACCTTATCCAGTCTTGAGTCTTCATGTTGTCCTAAGTAACTTGTGATCTTCCTGAAACATTAGTACTCATAGACAATAGCAAAAATCAAATATTATTCAATGAATAGAAGTTAAGACGACATTATTTTTCATCATCAAAAGCTCAAACTAGGGGTCATGGATTGAAACATAAAGTTGGGTTTCTTTAGAAGGATGGCTATTTACAACATTTTATTAGCCTATCATGTTCTTTCTAAATTTAATGCACCTAAGAAGTTCAAGTTTTTTTTTTATGAAACTTTTGATATTGTTTCAAGAAGTTTCCTTCTTCAGAGGTTGTCGGATAAGCGTATTTCTGCTCTCTTTCTATCTTGGGTTGAGGCTTGTATTTGAGATGCCCATTTCCCCATTTGATTTAATGGGTTTTTGCATGTGTTCTTTAACTCTAGATCTAGGTCAATATAAGGTTGTGCACTTTCAACTTATATTGTATTATTATGAACGCTTTCTTTAATTTGCTCAATTTTCCTGACGGTAAAGCAATTTTTGAGAGGTTTTCTATCTTGAGCATTCATATAACACATTTTCCATATGTGACGATCTCTTGGTATTTGGGAAAGCAGTTATTTCTAATGCTAAGGTGTTTGCTAATAGATTGGATGCTTTTAAGGCTGCTTTTGGATTAAAGGTTAATCAATCCTAAAGCACTATTATCTTTTATAATGGCACTGCTAATGTTGATGGTATCTATAACATCCTAAACATGTCTTTGGATGAACATTATTTCCAGTATCTAAGGATACCTATGTCTTTGAGGAGGCTAAAGGTGGCTGATTTTCAAATATTTCTCGATAAGATAACTCAGTTGGATGGGTGGAAAGCTAAGATTTTATTTTTGGGGGTAGACTACAATTTATACATTTTAGCATATGAAACTTTATTGTATATTGGATAAGAGGTGCCACTTTACCTAATTCTTATTGTAAATTTATTAATAAACTTCAGAATAACTTCCTTCTATATGGGTACACCAATGCTAAGAAATTGCTTCTTATATCTTGGAGGAGCACTTGCTTACCAAAGGATTGTGGTGGCCTTGGATTACCATCCATGGCCCTTTCACATGCCAACAATTGCTCCTTTATCTGGAGATGTCTTTCAACTAATAGCCTGATTAGCTCTTGGATTAGACATTTCTACTCCTCTTTTTGGAAACCTACACCTAGGAAGGTTTGTGCATTTTGGAAATAAATGATTTTGGCTGCTACAAAAGTCAAATTGAATTATTCCTTTAAAATTATTGAGGGCTATACTCTTTCTTTCATATGGAATCCTTGGTGCAATGAGCAAGCTATTTCTTATCTCAATTCAACTCCTTGCTTATTTGCTTTAGTTCCACTCTCTCTAAAAATCTTTCTAGCACCTCCTGTTGCTTTCTCCCATCCTTTTCTTAAGTCTTTGAGATGTGTGGTGATTACATCCCTATCTACTCTTCTGTCAAAAATATAACCTTTTGGTGTGAGATTGATCATCCCAAATTCAAAGATTTTATTTTTGATTTTTATAAACTTATGGAGAAAGTTCCCTAGTATAAATTTATGCGGCATAAACACAACTCCATGTATTTCTCCTCATTTGATTAGCTATTCATGGCTGGTGGTTTTAAATATGTCGATTAACTTATTAAGAGAGGTATTCCTGCTTGTCCCCCTTGTAGTATTTGCCTCTCTCATTTTGAAAATGCATCACATTTTTTCTGTGAATGTGATGCATCTTTCACAGTTTGTTCAATTTATCCCTTGGGCTAGCATTTTTCTTTTGAATCCTTTTAGTATTCAGAGTTTTGACTATATTAAGGGGATGCTTGAGCTTTCAAAGGATATTTTTTTATTATTTTGTGATTTGTGCAATATTTTATTTTCTTTGGAGTGAAAGGAATGTTATGTTACAGTCTAGGATCTAGATCTTGTGATTTTGATGATAATAAATATTAGTAATTGCATTTTGATTTCTCAAAGCATTTGTATTGTATATCTATTTTTGTGTGTACTAACATTTCAGGTACGTCATATACTATGTAAAAGGTTTAAAGACTCAAGATTAGGTGGAATAGATAAATATTTTACAAGTATGTATTTTGAAATTTATTTGTTTTTATATTTCTTGAGTCAAAGTTTTGTAAAAGTTGTATGCTAACTTGACGACCATGCACATATATAGGGGAGTGAAAAAATTGAAGATCAAATTTTCTGAATTAAACTTACCATATGATTCAGATCGTTCTGTACGATTAGTTATCCAAGAAAATATTTAAAATGGTTAGGTATATAATTAATCATTTTTAACTAATCATATTGTATGAACTAGATTGTATTAGATGATCAGTTTAATTTGAAACCCCTAGCCGCCAATCAAATTTAGGTAAGTATTTAAAATTTTGAATTTTGAACTAATCATATCATATAATACAAGTCATACTATATAATATTTAAAAACTTATATAAATATATTCCCATGATTAGTCAATCAAATTAAGGTTTAATTAATATTGCAAATCATACAATATGATGTCAATCATACTAAATGATTGGGAGAGGTGATTTTCAATCATCTCGATGATCATCCTGGATGAAATCTTGATTTTTGAACTAATTGTATAGTAAAATGTCAAAAATACTATATGAATGGTAGAGACAATTTTAATTATCATGGCGTTCATTTTATATGATCCTTAATCGTATTGTACAAATAGTATCGACTGAATTAAAATTTTAGATTTTTTTGAATCCTTGTTTAAAAGGCTTATTGTTAGACTCCTGAGAAGTCTTTGGTTGTTGATGGAATTCTATGAGAGAGTTTTATGAGGTCTAAACGCTTGGAGAAGGAAAAGACGAAGTTGTCAGAGGAAGAAGTAATGTGAGGGGGTTCACATGTTTGCTCTAGACAAGCTTCTGCCTTTATTCCTCCAAGTGTCTTTGATGGTATCTTGAGTAGCTCTATGGATAAAGGGTTCAAGATCGAATATCGAGGTTCTCTACTATCATCAGAAGGATGAAAAAGAATTTCAAGTTCGTTGCCTTTGCTAATAGGTTGAAAGAGCTTCAAGTTTCTCTACCTCACCAGGAGGGTGAAAAAGATTTTGGTGCTCTACTGCACCGGATTAGTGAAAGAGATTGTTTTTTTTTCAGAATTGTCACTAAAGGTTTAGTTCAATACACTAAGAGGAGGATTCTGGGGAGTGGAAATAGGTCAATTTTTTACTGAACCACTATAAAATATTGGGATTTTTACATACAAAATACCTAAAACTTTGAATAATATATATTAAATACCTAAAATATCATATTTACTTATATACCACTAAAAATACATAAAATCACGCTGTCTGGATTTCCTGTTAAAAGCCCTACCCTTCGGTCACGAAACCCTTCACTTCTCTGCAATGCGTCATATTTCCTTAGTCTTCCCCTCATTCGTGAGTCTAAACCCTTTCCTTTGCTATCGCATTTGAAGGTTTCACACGAGGCGCATCTTCCCTTGGACTCGCATCTTCTCGGTCGCATTCGAAGAGAAGATCGGCAAGGTTTGATGTTCGTATTTTATATTTCGTGAATGTCTTAGTTGTTGTTCTAAGATCAAAGGATGATTCTAGTTTTTTTCACCATATGAATGTATTAGTTGTTGTTTTATTGTCTTCTTCTCCAATCTATCGCACTTCACTTCCTATAAGTTGTTGTTTTCTAGTCTTCTTCTCCATTCAGTCGAGAAGCTATAGGAACCAACTGAATACTGTTAAAATTAATCTGCTTTACATCTTATCACCTTTATATATATATATATATATAAAAAAGGTTGAAGTGGTTGCAAACGGTAAAAAAACAGATGCAGATGCCAACTTTTGGCTTAGAGCAGAGCAGCTTCATGAAGTTGGAAATTTTTCAGGAATTTCGCATCCCTTCAGGAACATATAGGAGTTGTGAAAAATTTTAAATTACTAGTTTTTTATTTATCAATTTTAGGGCTATGCATTACTGCAGTTTGCCAATTTTTCATTTTGAAGGTGTTTTTTAATTATTTCTCAAGCCATTCAGCCATTCTGGAATGACTTCGAGTTCGTCAGCGACAACAATTACAAATGCAAGTAATCGAATATATTGTCATTACAATTTGCAGTGTACAATATATACATCATACAAATCATATAGTTATGGAAGAAAATTCTATAGATGCTCTTGGGACAAATCAAAAGGCGATTGTCATTTTTTTTCAGTGGTGTGATGAAGTAAGTGATCTGCATAGTAGTGCACAGGTTGTTGAAACTAGCCCAACTCAAGTTGCTTTAGTTAATACTGACCTTGTACAAATAAAAATCTTGTTGGTTGTTGTGGTTATTTTAATTTTGATTGTACTTGTCATTTTAAAATCTTTAGGCACGAGCTGTAATTGTTGACTCACTTTTTATTTGAATGAGAAGACTATATTTTTTGGATATTGAATGAACAATTGCTTGGTAATTTTCTTTCACAAGATTTGCTAAAAATCCAAAGCTTTGGTTTGCCTGGGAGAATTGCTATGTTTAAAAACCAATAAAAAGTTTTCCAACAAAGCATTTTAAAGAAGTTTAATATGATACTAAACAAAGCTTTGAATAGGTTGTGCAAAGATAGGAGTTGTGCAAAGCATTTAAAACAAAACTTGCTGAACTATAAAATACAAAATATGAAATATAAACCTTGCCGAACAGGTTGAAGCTATGTAAATTTTCTTGTGGAATGTTGTTATTAATAGTAAGCAACATCATGATACTAAACCAATCATGCCTATGCAAAGCTTCAAACAGTAAGCAACCTAACAAACTATTTGCAGCTCACATACAAATTATTTCAACGTTGAAATAAGCAAGTATTGCACAATCATCCATTTAGAATATTGCTTCATTTGATGTAACAAGCAGATTAATGCATTGTCTCATTAGCATTCTCCAATCCAAAGTACTGCATCAGTTTAAAATTGCACAGGGGACAATTTCTCAAAAGTTAATGGATGAACTATATTCATCAAAAAACAAAACTAAAAATAAGTTAGTTTGGATGACTTATATTCAGCTTTGGACGAGCAGTCGATGTGGTAGTTAACTGATCATCAAACACTGCATTCTGCTCATCTTCCATATTTAATGGATTTTTACAAGTGCTTCTATGGTAGCCCCATAAGTTACAACGAATACACTTGTGTCTAAGTTTTATTTTAGTCCCATTTTCCAAGAAATTCTTAATTTGCCTTTTTTGGTTCTTACCCCGCGACCGAAGAGAACTTAGCGTTGTAACTATCTCACCATCACTGACTGTAGCCCACAGATCCTTTCCAGGTAGTGTTGAGATTGCACCATGATAAGCCATTTTGTATCTAATCATTAAAAAGAAACTGTTAAAATAAGTAATGCAACAAGACAATTAGGTGGAACCAAAAATAAGGTAAATAACTTACTTATTTAGGTAGTAGTGATCATCAACATATGTATGCCATAAGGTATGTTGTCTCGTTCCAATGAATGCAACATTGTGTACACATGGTAGACCACTTAATTGCCAGAAACCACAACTACATTCCTTTCTTTCTATGTCGACCTTGTGTCTTTCATGATGTTCCTCTACTTCCGCTCTGTTTAAAGTCGACTCGCGAATTATAAAATGCTATTTCATTGAACTTATATCTCTTATGTAATCGTCCGCCATATGTACATGTTGACCTCTCCAAGAGGCACAATTAATCTTTCTATGAGAGCATTGTTCCATAAGCTTTCCTTTAATAATGTCAACCAAATCAACTACATGCTTACTTCTAGCTTCTTCAACCCATGCATTAAATGATTTAGACATATTGTTCGTATTTTAGTGATTTTTAATGTGCTTTGAGAATGTTGCCTTAGACCACTTGCATGATAACACATTCAAGTAAGAGTACTTGTGCACTGATTTTCAAGATCTCTTCAAGTTTTATGTACAAATCATGTAGCTTGCAAGTGTTAGCCATAGTCCAAACCAAATTCTAAAGTTTATGGCCATCTTTGCACCGAAAGAGTTTTTTAATATTCTTCCACATGTGTGTCATGCACACTCTATGCTTAGCATTTGGAAAAATATGCTTGATAGCTTCACCAAGGCCCTTCTCCATGTCGGATATGAAGGATAAATGTTCAATTTCACAACCAAAACTTTCCAACAAGTTTTTCTAGAACTACTCCCATAATTTCTTGGACTTCGACTTTGCAATGGAATATGCTATTGTGTAGACCATTATTGCCATCCAAATAGTTTGCAGATAGTAGTAGGACAAGATATTTTGATTTGAGATGACAAGCATCAACTCCAATTAAATATCTACAACGCGCAATGAATCCATCATTGCATACTTTGAAGCTAATAAAGAATCACTTGAATGCATTTGTTTTGGTGTCGCACATGTATGTAATGTGAGAACCAGGATTCCTGTTGGTTAACTCAGACCTCAGCATTGGCACCAACGTATAGTTGTCGTCGATAGAGCCAAACATTATATCTCTTGCTAACTCTCTCGAACACCAAAGTTTCATATATGGCAATGATAATCAGTAACTTGTTTCCAAGTTATTCTTTATATCTTTTGGAGTGATATCAGGATTTTTCTTTGCAATGTCTTTGATTTCATGAGCGACCCAAGTAATGGTAGCTTGGTTGTTTCTGGCTCTATTGACCCCAGGACATAAATGAGTTGATTCAAATTTTCTAATTTCAAAGGAGTGCCCATCATGATACAATGAGACATGCACTCTCCAGGGACAACCTCTATATGTGCAAGTAATAATTACTCTGGATATATCACTAGCTTGTATCTTTATAGCACAATTCTATAAAAATAGCATTAGACCTAACTACTTGCTTGAAAGTTTGGGAATCTTCAAACCTCAAACCAACACATAGATTATTTGCCTCATCATTTTGAGGTATGAAGAACTCATTGCAATGATCATCTGCTACAATATCATTATTCTCTTAGATTTTTAGGCTAAACGGATGCATTTAAATTAATTGGTTATCAATTTCAGTGTGAATGTTCTATGATTAGGACATACCTTCCTCATCATATTTCACAGCAATCACCACCTCAAATCTATTCCTTTCATAAGAACTGCCAAGCATGTCAAGTAAATTTAATTTGCTTGAAACCAACTTGTAATCCATAGGTGATGTTCCATTCACATGATAGTGTAAGTCGAATGATTGATCCCTTAGCCAATGACAAAGTGCTTCAACTCGTTCTTTAAACAACAACAAACTGATTTCATCTCTACGTAGCTTTAAGGTTTTCCAACTTCCTCCCACATACTTTATTCGAGCTTGACCCTGCACTGCACTCTAATATCCACCAAATTTGAGGACAATGTAGCAAAAATTACTTGAATCCATTTCTGTGTGTGCATATAATTAATGAGTTAGACAAAATGAACAAAAAATACACACTCCTCTCAATTTAGAAGCATTAAAATATGTTGCAAATTATTACAAGAAGTAAAGAGAATTCGTGTAGCATGCTATAACAACTCAAAACTGTAAAAAAATTGTATAGCATGCATACGGTTTCTGTCAATTTAGAAAACCTTAAAAAAATTGTTACGGAAATTTACAACAACTCAAGAGAACCTGTATAGCATGTTTACAACAACTCAAAACAGCAGTAATACCTGCTCAACGACGAAGATGTCACGGTGGTCATCGGAGATGTTGCACGTGAACAAGAACCTATGGCACGCGAATGGCTAGTCAGAAGAAATAGTTTTGTGAGTTGGAGAAGATCTCACGCCGAAAGAAGACTTCGTCTACCTGCTTGAGCGAAGAAGAGGCCACGGTCTTCCGCATCGGAGATGCTTTCGCGTGCGAACGGCTTGGGGAGTGGAGTGGTTTTGACGGAAATGTTACGGAGTGTTATTTCAAATGTTAGAAAGGAGTTTTTAGTGGTATATAAGTAAATACAGTAGTTTAGGTGTTTAATATGTATTATTCAAAGTTTTAGGTGTTATGTATGTAAAAATCCCTAAATTATAAATGGCTTAAAATGAATTAAAATTTGTGAAATTAAATATAGAAGTAATTGAAATATTAAAAAATTCAGTCTTATTTATTTAAATTAAAGTTTTATTTTGTATTCCCTAAAATTTTAAATTATTAATATCTCAATGTAGTACTTATTTGTATTGATCATCTTTAAACTCATGAGGTGGACTCGAATTCATAAAATTTTACTTGAGCTCAAAATTGTATAATTAATCACATTCAAATCAGAAGTTACTCAAATTTATTTTTTACTTTTCACTTATACTTAAAAGATTGGATTATCTAAAGTGGACTTACAATGAGAGATTTAAATTTGGTTGTTAAAGATGGTATTTTGAGAATATTTTCATGAATATATTTATTTTCATCCTAAAATAAATATAAAAGTTTTAAAATAAATTATAATCAAAATCTTATGAGAATATTCTGAGCTAATTTTTTCAAAGGAATCTGATAAAAAAATCCTAAAAATTTACTCATCACGATATACTATTCTTGAAAGTTGCCCCATTTCTAAATTTAGTGATTAATAAATAGCTAACATAGTTGTGTGAGATTGTTGTATGGCTATTAATATTTTTCCCAAACCTTCTATTGTTCTTTTCATGTCAAAGAATATAAATGGTGCAACAAATAGAGAGGGATAAAAAGTTTATAGCAACATGAGCAATAGCTTTCATATTAGAAATGTGGCCAAATAATTGCAAATCATCTAATCTGAGAAGGGAGGTTACAATGAAGGGAGTGACATCACACATAATATTGAAGGTGAAATTGTATTAAAAAAATAAGTGGTTAACAATTTCAATTGCATTATTGCAAAAAGTGTAGGACGACTAAATAGAGATGCTCATGGTTATGAGAGGATCAGTTGTTTTTAAACCTCTCAACAATGATAGCCAAGTAAAAGCGTAGAGAGGAGGACATAGTTTTTAAGTCATATGTATTTATATCAAGATATCTTGACCACATTTTCATAATAAGAGTTAAGGACCAACATAAAGCTTGGCTTATTTGATCTTAGCTACTTCAACCCATTTCTGGATGTAATATAAATAGGAATTTAGCAAATTGTATATTGGAGAGAAGTAGGAAAGTAGTCATGGAGCTATTAGTTGCCATCATGTATAATGGTGGAGATAGCAAGCAAAAGCTAAAGAAGAAAGTTGATATCTAAAATCTCAAAATGAGCATGTTCACCACACCAATGATCCCAAAGTAAATAGATGTTGCTGCAAAAGGAGACATCAAAAGCAGTACTATTTCTAATGGATCGAGCCACAACTTGTAAGCTTTTATAGCATTTTGATACTTTCAAATTCCAAAATAAAAAGTATTTAGATTTCCTCTACTCAATAATGATGCAATTTGAGGAGAGAATATAGCAAATTAAGGAATCTTTGTAAGTATTAGATATAAAGTAGGGAAAGCGAGATGCCTAGCACTCCTAAATGCCTTTGTTTGCAAATATTTTTTCATGCGACTAACATAGCTTTTTCATATTAATTTCATTGTGATAAAGGAGTCTAAAACATATTGATAGTGGGTTGCTTAGGACATATGCATGCAATTGGAATTTATTTGAGTTTATGATTCAATAATAAAAGTTCGTGAAGGTTGTTAAATCTTATAGAACTAGTCCCGAGGCTAACCAAGAGGGGGTAAATTGGATATTTAAAAAAAAAATTAACAAAAAGAAAATCTTTTTATAACTTGATGTGGAAGCGAATTAAATTTTAAATAAAAAAATAAATCACAGTTTTCACCCACACATATAATCACATAAAAATAAAGTGTGAAAAAATAAAACTAAGAACAAACACACTAGATTTTATAGTGGTTCGGTCAACATGACATAAGTGCACTCCTCAAAACCTCCCATTCAAAATATTGCACTAAATCTTTAGTGACTCTCATTTAGCCTCCATAGCTAGGCGGTGAAGTCCTTACAAAATCTCTAACACCAACATAGTGCAGCAGAGGGCCGAAACTCCTTTCACAGGAAAAGAACCTTAACTTCTTCTTCTCCCTCTAGGAGATGCCAGAGAACCACAAAACTCTTTCACCTTCCCCGGTGCAACCACTACAGAAAAAATGCCAATTTCATGCATCTATTTTTCGTCGGAAAATGACCAAATTCCACCTATAATTAGGATTTCTGGCGAAAATATTAACGCCAGTTCAAAGCACGTCGAAAAAGTGCTATCGTGCAAAACTTCAGTCGGAAAAATTTCTGGCAAAAAAATCATTGGAACTATTTCCGGCGAATATAAACTTCGCCGGAAATATAAAAAAAATGAAAAAAAAAAACTAATCCAGCTGAAGCCAAGCCTCTAAATCTTTAGTGACTCTCATTTAGCCTCCATAGCTAGGCGGTGAAGTCCTTACAAAATCTCTAACACCAACATAGTGCAGCAGAGGGCCGAAACTCCTTTCACAGGAAAAGAACCTTAACTTCTTCTTCTCCCTCTAGGAGATGCCAGAGAACCACAAAACTCTTTCACCTTCCCCGGTGCAACCACTACAGAAAAAATGCCAATTTCATGCATCTATTTTTCGTCGGAAAATGACCAAATTCCACCTATAATTAGGATTTCTGGCGAAAATATTAACGCCAGTTCAAAGCACGTCGAAAAAGTGCTATCGTGCAAAACTTCAGTCGGAAAAATTTCTGGCAAAAAAATCATTGGAACTATTTCCGGCGAATATAAACTTCGCCGGAAATATAAAAAAAATGAAAAAAAAAACTAATCTAGCTGAAGCCAAGCCTCCAAATCGTGACCCGCTGAAGCCCCCCCACCCCCCCCCCCCCAACCCACCTGTGACCTGCCAACTCCAGCTGGCCCGCGACCCGACACCCGCGACCCGCCAACTCCAGCTGTCCTGCGACCCGTCTGGCTGAACCTTGACCCATTGGCTGCTCCGCGTAACCTGCGCCCGCAACGCTTGCGCGCCTAGCACGGGGTTTGAACCCCCACTCTTCAGCAAACTTCCTGTCCATCGAACCATCAAGCCACCACTGCAAAAATGAATAAAATGGTGACTTATATTTTATTCATATTATAAATAATAGAAATCATTATTTAAAATCATTAAAATATTAGCAAAAAATTATTTAACTTTTTAAATTAATTTATTTTAGCAAAATTTTATTAAATTTAACAAAATGAATAATTTTAAATATTACTAATTGCCATTTTTCAGAAAATTTTTAATTTCATCAGAAATCTGCCTGAAAAGCGAACAAAAAAATGCGTCAGAAATACTTTCAAAAAAATCCGTCAGAAGTGCGCCAAAAAATCCGCCAGAAATATTTCATCGAAAATGCGTTGGAAAATCTGTCAGAATTTGTGACGAATTTATTTCCGCTGAAAATTCTGCTAGAAATTAACGTTTTTCCTGTAGTGAACAGAGTAGACGGGTCCTTTGACACCAAAGAGATATTATTCTTCCCAAAATTTCTCTCAAGACAAACCTTTAATTCGATGGTACTAAGATGCAAGCTTGCTAGAGAAATCATGTGAAACCCTCCACACTCCCTTGAACCCGACAAGGATCTTCTCCCTATCAAACTCTACTCTTTCATGTCTCCCTTTCAAGGCTCTCTCTCCAAGTTTTTTCTTAGAAGAATGGAGACTTAATGCATTCCAAAGAAGCTTACAATGACTTTAGAGAAAGCTTAAATAGAGGGTGTGGGCTCTAAAATTTAGCCACAGCTTCCACTCATTGATTGCTTTTTTCTTTTAGGCGGAGTTTTAACGAAATTAAGTTCCGATGTAAATTTTGGGAAGGTAGATGGATTTGCAAATAAGACACTACCTAGAGATTTCTCTCTCATTTTGTGAGGACTTTGTGATATGAGTTCTGGTTTCCTATAGGCGCAAGCCCCTATAGTTAATTACCCCTCCCGATAACGAGAGAGAACTTTCGATTAAGGCTAGTCATTGATGAATACATTGTATCGGTAGATACGTGGTATCCATCATATAGTAGCAGCATGGGTTTGGATTTGGGAATTTGGAAATTTTGATATTTAAAATTGAAAATTTCACCATCTCATACTTAAGCAGATGGTGGGGAATAGATAATGAACCCAATCAAGATCCCATGGTTCCTTCATCCCGGGCCATCATGGTCCCTGGTTTACTTAGTTAGAGGAGGTAGTTGACCCAACCTGACAGAAGGATCCTTGTCGTCAGCAAGGGATTGCTTCATCCAAGGGGACCTTATAGACCTGTGGTGGGTATTTATCTAAGGGGATAAATTTTAATCCACCATAGGTAACAGAGGGCTTTATACCCTATCCATCATATCCTATTGATTCATATATCAAGGATTTGATGCCACTAAGGTGCGTATTGACTCTAGCCATAATCGATATTTCGTGGTATCATTTGCCAGCAAAACCACTCGGTTCAGAGGGCCCTGGGTAATAACCATTTATCCTGCGGTGTCATTTGGAGGCAAAACTATATATTAGAGGACACGTACTACATCCTTACTGGCAGGAGATTATTTGAGAATGGATCCTAGTGATATTTTTGACTAGGCATTAGCTCCATGTGAGCTGAAGTAAATTTTAATTTATCCATCCCGACAAATTATAGCGGAGGGTGGATGAATTTTTCTTTAAGTGATTAGTGGATGATTTTAATTTTAAACATCTTTGGATTTTATTTTTTTGGATTTTAGCAATTTCTATGGAGTTTTCGATTTTCATGGGTATTGGGGATGACATTTTAAAATATTTAAGGTTAACCCATCCAGTTGAGATCTGCATTCAACACGGCTATCATCGAGGTGATGTTAAAGTCACTTATAAAATATTTGAATTTTTTGAATGTTTGAGGGTATTTGAAAATATTTTTGAACCCCTCCGGTAGAGATAAACATTCAACACGACCATCATTGGGGTGTTTGGGGTCATTTCCATTTGATTAAACCTTGTCGACCATATTAATTTGTTGATAGGGGATCAAGTTTTAGATGCTTCATGCTTTTATTAGTGAATTCTCTTGATTATAGGTCTTGAAGGCCTAATATGAATGTAATAAAACACATATATCAGTTGTCACAATCGTATATTTATTTGATGGTTTGAATCCTGTCGACTCCTATTGATCCACATAAAAGGATCAGGTTCAAACTTGAATTCACTTATTGACCCGCATAGCATCCCTAGATGTCACGTGTGTACTTATAACACACTCGTCGGGGTCCATGCAGGTGTTTGGGATTGCCCTTGACCCTTTTGTGTATCTATGTGTATACAAACTATGATGCATGCGCACGGTGCGTGTGTAGGTAGAAATTTTTTATACCTTTGAGTAGGTGGACCAGCGGTGGAGGCTCAAGCCATGAGGCAAAAGGGGCATTCCTCTTCTCTTTCTCTCTTTTTTTTTAACTCCCTTTTCTTCCTTTTTAATAATAATAATAATTATTATTAATATTATTATTATTATAATAGTAATAATGATAAAAATAATAATAATATAATAATAATGGTAGTAATAATCATTATTATTATTTATATTATCATTACTATTATATTTAATAATAATAATAATAATAATAATAATAATAATAATAATAATAATAATAATAAAAGTAATAATGATAAAAATAAAAATAAAATCCCCCTCCACTAATCTCTTTATTTTGTAGATTTATCGGATTTGGCCGAACGAGCGCACGAAAGGGGGTAAGCTACCTTCACAGCAAGTGAGTTCTCATTGTTGCCTCCGATCAAAACAATGTAACTTCTGATCCCTTAAGAAGGGAAAGTCATCCAAGGTGCGAGGGCGAACGTCCACAAAGGAGCAGAAGAAGCGTGTGTATGGATGAAAGTCACCTTCACAGACAGTGGAGATCCTATGGTTACTTCCAATAAAAAATGTCGTAACTTCCGATCAGTCCAATGAGGGAAGTCGGCGAAGGGCACAGTCAAATAACAACTAGGAGCCGGAGAAGCAATCGAAAGGAAGAAAGTTGCCTTCACTGCGAGCGACTCACGTCGCTGGCTCAAATCAAAATGTCATAACATTCAATTCGACCCTAAGGGAATGTCGTTGAAGGAGCCAGAGTCGAACAATAACTAAGGAGCTGAAGAAGCTCGTGATAGGGAGATGGTTGCCTTTGTGGCTAGTGAGATCGTGTTGCTGCTTCCAACCAAAGTGTCGTAACTTCCTAACTCTTAGTAAGGGAAGCTGTAGAGGGAGCAAAAAGAAATGGGCGAGAGAGCGAGAGGTCGAAGACCTCATTTTCTCCCCCTTTTAATGACACAGGCCTATCGTGGGGAGGGTGTGGGAGATGCGACATCGGTCGTCCGCAGGATGGCAATGACATGCAGGGTTCGGTGCAAGACAGGTACGTGATTTGATCCCCCCCCCCCCCCTTTTTGTTTTGGTCCAGAGTTCAACAGAGGGCTTCAAAAATCCTAAAAAAATCAATTTTGTTGTCAAAGATCATTCAATGTGATCATGTACGATCGTCCTTTATGATTAGTTCAAAATAACAAACTGCATTATCATGTATGACCAGTTCAAGAGTTTGTACTTATCATCTAGGATGATTCTAAAATCATTTAGGATAATTAGTTGACATATTTATGGTTTTAATCTTATACGATTGGGGGTGGTCCCATACATCCTCTTGATTATCTAGTATGATCATTACTAATCGTCCTAGATGATCAGATTGAACAAATTAATCATAATTAGTCCCTTAATCATAGGATTAATTTAGGCATGATTGTTATAGATTATCTTGTATGATGTATATCATGCTGGAAGATTAGAATAAAATTTGAATCTTAAAATCATTCCAAAATTATAATTGGTGACTATTTTTCATGATCATAATAGATCATCCTATATGATCTAAATCTTCTAATATAATTAGTTAGATGAGTTGATCATACAATATGATATAAATTGTATAATATGATTAGTTCAAAATTTTAACATATGGTTTTGGTCACAATCTCAATCCCCCTGAGTGTGTGTATGAATGTTCACCAAGCTAACATACACCCTTACAGGACTTGACTTAAGAAATAAAAAATATGTCAATTAATATTACAAAACTCTTTACAACATAACCTATTCTACCCAATATTTAGCCTTGAATCTTCGTTGGACGTTGTATGATATTCCTAAAATGTTAGTATAAACACAAACAAATATATATTGCAAATACAAATAGACATAAGGAGGTGAGTCACAATGTTGTTATCATAAAAAATATAAACTTGTGAGCTCGAGTTGTAACAAATAATATCTATATTTAATTACACGAGATATATTTTTGGGTCAAGTAATTCTCTTATGGTCAACCATAGCGACCCAAGGTGAATAAAGGGTTATAATGGGCTAGGATAAGTTTAAGGATGTGTTTAGGATGTTGAAGACACAATGGAAATGTTTAGAATTTCTTTGATTATAGAAATTGATGTTTAAGTCAAATGAATATCACATGGTTGAATTAATAATCATACTGTGTTGTACAGATCATTCTATAGAATTATCTAAGTATTTTCTTAATTCATAACCATGAATCAAGGAGCATGTTAAAAATCAAATCTAGAAAATATTATGCTCTATGATACAAATCATAAAGGTCAATCAAATAGTAAAAAATTTTAAATATCCATTTCAAAAAACTTTAAATGTGATTTTTTAGAAAATTGCTATTGAAAATATTAGAAGTCTTTGAGAGAAAACTTTTATTTGTAGTTTTACTAATCTTTTTGGGATTTTTCACTTTGTCTAAAAGAGGTTCACGCTAGATTTTGCTCCATTGGTTATTTCTCCAAAATCATATTTTTTAATCCACTAATTTGAGAGTCAGAAGCTTAGAGATTTTTCACTTGAAGAAGAGAACATTTTTTCAAAGAAATTTTGGAGAAACTAAAATGGATGAAAGTTCCAACAAACTTTTCAATTTAATTTTCTAAAAAACTTTGAAGTGTAACCATAAAATTTTCTTGTATAATTTTTTTTATTTTGCTAGAAAAGTTAATTATATGGGCGTTATTGGCACAAATATCCATAATAAATGTCTACTTAAAAAATAGAAATAGCTACTAAAAAGTCTACCGATGAGGATAAATTATGAGGTGTGGAGATCGGACGTAGCTCTGCGTCTGGATGCGAATAAAAACTTGACATTTGTATCTTCTACATGGAGTTTTTTGTGTATTATTCTTATTTTATGTCTTGTCAGTCCGACTGACTTGACTAAATGGGATTTTTTTACTTTTCACCTTACATTAATAACTTTTCACTCTCTTCCCTCGCTCGGTTCTCCAAAAGCTTTTCTTCCAATCCTTTGGCATTTCCATTCTCTAGG
Organism: Dendrobium huoshanense; assembly: GCA_016618105.1. NCBI lineage: Eukaryota > Viridiplantae > Streptophyta > Magnoliopsida > Asparagales > Orchidaceae > Dendrobium > Dendrobium huoshanense. The sequence continues at coordinate 55,194,432 of CM028343.1, forward strand.
ACCTTCTCGAGGGTAGACAAAGTTGGCTAATTAATCTACATTTTAGAAAAGGTAATATTGTTGTGCCTTTGTTACATATTTACTGTGCTTTATCTGCGATTTCACTTTTTCTACTTTCATGTTTTCATTTCTTACATTGATTATATAACTAATTTTTTTCACTGTATTTTTTTTTTACATAATTTTCTTTGGTTTTTATCAAGGTTGTGAAAACTGGACCGGACAACGAACCGGAAGAGGGAGAGGTTCACGGTTTAACCGATTCGACCGGTCGAACCGGATGACGTAATAAATAATAATACTATTAAAAATTAATAACCTAAAAATCATATAATATAAGTATATGAGCATTTAATAAAATTTATAAAATTTTAAAATATATAATAAAATTTTATACATATAAATATCTTTTAAGAATAATATATTTATAAGAATAATACATAATATAATATATAAATTTATAATATAAAAAATTTATGATCATTAATATAATATAAATAATTAAATATATGACCATTTAATAATATTTATAAATTTAAAAAATATATAATACAAAATTATGAATATAAATATCATTTAAAAATTATATATTTTTATATTTATAAGAATAATATTTAATATAATATTTAAATTTATAATATTAATATTTATAATATAATTATTATAATATATATTATAATAAATTTATAATACATATCATTCAAATTTGTAGCCCAACTAAAAAAAATTGAAGCCCAACTAAAAAAAATTTGAAGCCCAACTAGCCCAAATAAGCCCCAAGTCACATTCTAAACTATTCATGCAACTTTTTTAGTCCCACATCATAGAGGGAGTTTGAAGATGTTTTCTTGAACCCTTTATAAAGTGAGAAGTACACTCTCTTTGCAAAACAAATTATGTGAGGTATCTAAGATAACTTGCATGTATTATGATGAGATTAATCATCATATTTAATAAAAATATTTTTTAAATTTTAATAAACAAAAAATTATTTTTAAAATTTTAATTAAAACAAAAATAAAATATTTTTATGAACCGGCAGGTTCTTTCCAACCCGGACCGGTTCATTGGTTGAACCGTCGGTTCAGTCCGGTTTGCTCCGGTTCTTTGCAGAGTCGGTTCTGAAGCTGGATCGGACCGGCCACCAGACCGGTTCACGGTTGAACCGATTGAACTGGCCGGTCCGATCCGGTTTTCATTCCTTCTCATCCATGAATATATGTTACATTAATTTATTTGTACTTGCACTTTATGTGTGTTTTACTTACACTTTTGTTATGCTTTACTTATACTTTATATGTGCTTTTGTTATGCTTTACTTGCTCTTTACATGTGCTTTGTTGCACTTCATTTGTGCTTAACTTGCTCTTGTATTGTGTTTTTTCAGATGACTCCTTATCAACGGCTTATTAGTTTTCGTTCCTATGCTACCACCTTCAGAAGAATTTGTAATGCATTATAAATGAAGAAGTTAAGGACACGAAGACTTTGTACATTCATCACTTTTTGAAGTTCCCGGCATTCCGCCAGTGTATACCTCTTTTATATGAAATTCTGAAATTTTGGAAAACTTCTAATGAAGGCTTCATTGTCAATAGTCATTTGCTTAAAATCATTTCTTATGAGGTTGTTCTGCTCACAGGTCTGATTTAAATTAAAGAATTTATGATATATTTTTTAATTTTGTAATATATTATCTTTGGACAATTAAATAAAAATCTTCTCATATGTTTGCCTAATAAAGGTGTTGATATCAATTGGAAGAGTGAGTCAGTCAATAGACTTCTATCAATAGAAATAAAAATTGAAATGACAAAACTAAATAAATCAATTGACAATTCTATAAAGTTAATGACTTTTATAATATTTTTGGGTTCTAATTTATTTTTTCACCTAAATAATCATAAAACCCCAAGAAAGCTCATATACATAGCAAATAATGTATATGAGTTCTCCTATATTAATTGGGCTGCAAGTATTAGAAATTTCATGGTCCAGGAATTTGATAAAATTGCAAATAAGTTTACAATGGAGAAACTACTGGGTTATATCAATAGTTTTTTTCCTCTCCTACTGATTAGTACAAAGTTTATTTATATTTATATATTAGGAATTTCATGGTTCATTAATTTATAATTAATGATATAATATTACTTAATATGATTTTATGTGTGGTGTTATGTAGATATAGTTCATGGAACACTTCTTCATAAATAAACTGACCAATCTAGAATTAAGATCATATTTTTTAAGATTGGATGGGAATACTTATATTTTTTATACCTAAGAGAGAGCTATCACTTTATTTAAATTTTTTAAGGAAAGAGTATGTTTGAGGTTTTAATTTCCTCCTATATTTCTTTTAATACCAAACCACATCTAAATTAAAGTGCAAAAAAGCACATTTGAAGTGCATATATAACACAACAAAAGCATAACTAAAGCGTACTTAAAGTGTATATAAAACAAAACTAAAGCACAACTAAAGTACAATTTATTATCTATTATAAAGCTCTAACTTTTTCTAATATTTGTTTAAATTTTGTGCAAATTTATCTTGTTCTACATGATGCTACTAAGGAGGAAATAAAAAATATGAACGCTGACATAAGTACTATTCAAAATCTCAAAATTCAAACACATCAATATCCCCACAAAATCCACACACCATAATAAAAAAACTTGACATCCCTATACCTCACTCTCCCTTTGAAGGTCCTCCCTATTCTCCATATCAAGAACTCCCTCAAACTCCTACTAAACCTTCTACTCAACCACCTTTACCTAATGGTGAAGAATGGGCTAGTGATAAGAATAAATTACTGGGTGCATTAAAAAAGATGTGAAGATAATTTGGGCAGAAGGGTTGATTGAATTGAGGATAATTTAGAAAAAATTGATGCATCAATTGAATCTCTATAATACAAATTGATCCACCATCTGGCCCAATGTGAATATGATCATAACAAATCTTTTATATCTTCATTTTTCTCAACTATCCAATCTATAAAGAAACCCAAAAATGCTCTCACTATAGATGCTACACCACCACCCAAGACAACCGTAGTTCAACCACCCACTAAAGATGTAGCTCCACAACCACACAATACAAATTTTGTTCCACCACCATCCTCTACAGATGTTGCTCCACCACCACCCACTATAGATATTGCTCCACCACCCACTACATATGTTGCTCCACCATCACCCATTACATATGCTCCTTCAATATAGAGTAAACTTCTTGCCACCACTCCCGAATAGTTCCTCTTTTACCAATCACATAAACTAAAAAGAATAAGAGATATCAAGAAATCCTATGAAATATCAAAGAAACCAACACCGACCCATGAAGTAATTTCTGTTGATAAATTATATCTTGTACCTTGCCTTGCGTAGGTTACAATAGAATATCCCAAGAAGGATTTCCTAACTAAAGAGCAACAAATATTTATGGATGAATGTTTTAGAAAGTTTTTAAAAAGTAAGTTAGATTATGGTTTAGCTTAACATGCATTTTATATGCTCTTTTGATGCACTTTACCTGCACTTTTGATGTGTTTTTAATGTGCTTTACGTGTGCTTTACATGCACTATACACATGCTTTATTTTTTTTCCTTTATTTGTAGGGATGATCTTATTTTTACATCTGGTAACATAGTGATAACCAGAGCTGATATAGATGTTATATCGATAAATGAATGTTTAGGAGACAACCATGTAGATACTTTTGTTTTTTTATTATCTAAGAAGAGTAGGATTATGACATATAAATTTCAATGCTACTTATACATCTCTCCATTGTACAGGGTTAGCAGAAATCTTATTTATAATATATTAATCACATTAGTTTTCTTAGAAAGTTGACTTATTATAGATATACAAGGATTACAAATAACCTTTTCATATGTTTATCCAATACATAAATCCTGGTTTAGTTAAGGAAAGCAATTTTATCGTTCAACCCATCATCTTTAGTTAGCATTTGGATTCTTATTATAGGTAGATTAAAAGAGAGATTTTGGAAATTATATATTTCCTTACCCAATCTAGAACATAAGAATATATGTTATGAAGTTATAAGTTCAAGCCTGATTGTATGTAGCTATTTTTCTCAATATGACCACAAAAGTAAAACACTTGTTTAATTTTTTTAGATAAAATCCTTGCATAAAGACACGGAAGGAACCTTTACAAGCGATGTAGTAAAATGAAATTTACAAATTGTCCATAGAATTCCAACTCAGTCAAACAATGTTGACTACAAAATATTTGTCTGCAAATATATGGAGAAAGCCATTCTTCGAAGGAAAATAGACTACATCTTATAAAGACTGGAAAAAATAAATGCCAAAATTTAGGGTATAATTTGGATATGCTCTTTTTCTTATAGAAAAGAAGTAAAATTATAAAATTTATGCAATTTGTAATGTTAAGTCAATTACAAATTCTATACATTTGAGTTGTTTAATGTTAACTATATATTTTGTGGTTGTTAATGTTAAGTCAGTTATAAATTATGTATATTTGATCATTGCTTATTGATAAAGCAAATTTGTAACTCAACAGAAGCATATATATAGTGCAACCAAAACATAGATATAACATAACAAAAGTGTAGATATAGTGCAACCAAAGTACATATATAGCACAACTAAAGCGCAATTAAATCACATATATAGTGCAACTTAAGCGTAGTTATAAAAAAATTAAAGAGCAGATATAACGCAATTCAAGTGAAACTAAAGTGCAAATAAAACACATTTATTATGTTGTTTATTGATAAACTGTATTTAATGAAGCACTTTACATTATTCAATGAAAATTTATGTAGTGGTTGAGTTTAAGTTAACAATCAATACTTATTACAATAAAAATTCATTAAATTCTAACTCTGAAGCAATAAAATTCATCATCGATCTGGTGTACTCTACACCCGGCTAGCTTGTTACTTTGCCAGTTATATATTGCTCACTAAAGCATTCAAGCATGCTTGATAAATTCATCTGAGTTGAAGAAGGATCATCAATTGTCATATGTATTGCAAAAGTGTCATCTGTCACTTTTGTTTTTCCCCACCAAATGTTTCTATGTTAAAAACTACATCTTAAATTTTATAAATATATAATATAAAAAGTAATTGTTATGATATTAAAACTTACTCTTAGGCATCTTCTTCTTTTTCCTAGTAGCTTTTCAGTCTTGCATTAGATATGCCTTTAGGCTTACACTTTACAGGATCTTTCAAGTTTGTAATGTCACCGTGAGGTCTTGCAACAAACTTATGGTTTCTTTCTTGCCATAAAAATTAAGTCTATATTTTTAGCAATGTCTTTCATTACGGTCAACATATACTGCTCAGTCTCCTCATTCCCTTATGCTTGTGTGCTAATTTGATATGTAAATCTGGTCACTTGATTTTTGAATATGAATCTCCTACCACCTTCAAAGTTATTATTTATTGTACCATTGCCCAAGTGACCTGAATTAATATATTTTCAAGCCCTTGTTGACCATCCCAGTAGTAGGAACTTCTCAGGAATTTTAGCAATATATAACTATCTCAAAATTCTCATATAGTGAGAACACAACAATCCATTCATATCATACTTCCTAAAGCTGCATTGAATGCTACATTTTGTTGCATCAAAGTCAACAACCCAAGGATGATGTTGATCTTTATTCATTATGTAGTTGACTAGAAACTTTGAATAATCAATATAAACGAAGTCTATACTCATTCCTCCTTCACCCTGTAAATTTTTTTCTCAAAAAATGAATATAATTTTCTTGAGTAAAATTGAGCAGCTTGCTTTAATATCAAGCTGCTCTTCATCACAAGAATAATTTCAGGCTAACTATATTTGTACTCCTCATCATGTTCATTTCAACATCAAGTCATTGATACCTTTTCTAACCTAAAAAAATAATCAGTTAATGATCTTGTTGTCTTTGAAAAGTCATGATGTACATTATTAGTACACTTGCTATGCTGTGTAAATAATATGTTCATGCTAAAATAATTCTTATTGAAAGTTATTGACCACTTACTCCTTATCTTATAAAGATCCTCCAACTATTCATGATTATGAAGGTTCTCTTCCTTGATCATTTCAGCCCATGTCTCCTCAAATACATCCTTAGAATCACACTTGCTCAAACACTTATAGAAGAATCCTCTAACTTTATTATTTCTATTGAAGCTAGGTACTTTTAATGGAACCTTTTTAGAGATGTGCTATTGGCATAATCTATGACGAGTGTGAGATATGCAACTTCTATGGCCCTAGCCATTACCTAATTTTTTATTCCAACAAAAAAAAAAAAGCTTCAACATGTATGTTTTAGTATATAACTAGTGTAAAAATCCAGTCAGTCGAATCTCACCCTGCTTCACAGGACAAGAAAAGAGATGAATTTTATGAAAACAACCAAAAAGCATCATCAAAACACCATATACTTTGTTATACAAGTATAAAAAAAAAAATCTTTATATTCAAATAAAATCACAGTACTATGCCATTACCAGGAGGGTGAGAAAGGATGTTGGTATTATCGCGTCACAAAGAGGGTGAGAAAGGACGTCGGTACTCTACCGCACTGGGTTGGCGCAAGAGTGGTTTTTATAAGGGATTCTCTGCCTTGCTGTGGGAGAAAAAGGAGAGTCACTTTTAATTTAGTGTATCACTCATTATTCATACAAATATTTTAAATAATCATGTAAAATTTTTAATTATCTCATCTGACAAAAAGTAACCCCTAATAAAATATTCTACTAATGATTATTAACACCAACAAATAGTGTACATAAAAAAATTATACTTATTGAGTCTGTAGCTAGTATTAAAATCAACACATCTCCAAAATAGTCATAATCTATCCTGCTTATCCCATCAACAAAAAAAAAAAATTAACAATATATCATACTCATCAATTTGAATATAATGCTAATATATGGTCATCAACTTGTAGATCTTTAAATAATTGAATAAAAAAATTAGTGTCACCAAATTTAATCTTTGCTCTTTTCTCCTTATGAATAAAATTATAGGCAACCCTCTTAGAGAATCTAATATTCTTGACTCCTCCAAGTTCTTCTACAAGGTAGTCATATGCATCAACAGTTTTAATCCCTACATCTGTCATTGCTTTTAGGAGGGAAGCTTTTTCATCAGCAACATTCCCGCATGATCTCTGAATGTGTCGATGCCAATTCATGGCTATGGAATTCAATAAATCTTTTGATATGTCAGTAATCACCTTCATCAACTTCAAATATCACCATAGATGGAAAACTAGTTCTAACCTCTGGTTTACTATTTTTTTTTTTTGAAATTCAGATCAATTCTCTTCTTGAAAACAGATTTTGAACAAACAAAGTCTTTGGATTTTATCTTTCTAGAATTTGGCCAATAACTGTGATGATCCTTCCAATTGCTAAAGCCATTATTATAGGCATATGTACATGAACATTCATATGCTTCTCTCTCATCTTTATACACAACCTAAAATAAGAAGCAAATATTATAAAATTATAAAAAATGCATTTGAAGCATAATCAAAGCATAACTATAGTGTAATAAAAGCGCAACAAAAGTGAAAATAAAGCATAGTAAAAGCATATTTATAGCGCAGCAAAAGTGTAGTTATATTGCAATAAAATCACTGTTAAAGTGCATATAAAGTACAATTATGCCACAAAAAAGCACAGTTATAGCGCAACTAAGGCGCATTAGCTAAACCAACCCTAAAAACAATGATGATCGTTGTAGGTAAACTAAAAGATTAATGGTAGTGGAATAACATCACAAAAGAGTAGAGTAGGATACAAGAAGATCTTATTTACGTTTTCTACACACTTGTAAGAGCCTTTACTGAGCATTGATGTCCTTTTTCTATATAGCTTTGTTCTACAACTTTCAAAAAGTATACTCTTAATATAACTTAGGATGAGATTGAAACTTACTGATAAGTTAAAACCTGCAGAAGTTCAAGCTAAGTTAAATTTCAATTCATGAACGTTTGTATGCATCCCTTACTCGTCTCTCTCCATTGAGCATTCTATCTCCTTTTAGCAATTTTATTCCTCATTTTTTCTTTTTGAGTAGTTGATATCAAAAGGCAAATAAATATTTTGGTTTAGGGATATTTGGCAGGTTTCTAAAAATAGCGCCAACCTTACATTTAAAATTAAAAAAATAGTGAACCAGGTCGGGACAATCAAGCTGATATAAATTAATTAAATTATAAAATTTATCTTATATTCTACGTGGAAGATCCACATTTCAAGTTTTTATTCGACTCTAGAGGCAAAGCTACGTTCGGTCTGTGCACCTAATAATTTTTCACAGACGAGTCACTAATTTTCTATCTAGTGACCTATTGTTCTTCATTTCATATGAATAACACCTCTTATGCCATTTTCAACCATTTTTGCTACTGCATTCACCTTGCAATTTTTAAGTGATTTCAAAACTTACTTCGCTTCCTTAAGGATTTAAAGGTAAATCACTTTGTTTTTAAGATTTTCAATCAATTTTAGATTTAATTTGTTAGTCGTACAGGCATCTTTTGTGCATTGCATGCGGTTCAAAAAGGGTTTGGAGCTCTTAAGATTTAGAATTTTTTTAATTTTTTTATATTTGAGTTTATCTTTCATATAACATCATTTTTATAAGGTTGTACTATTATTTTATGTTTGATTTACATTTTTTTTTCATTTTTACATGAAATGTGTATATTCATTTTCAATATTTACTAAAGAAAATTTTACATTTCCATTATTAATAAATTTTTGTAGGAACTTTGTATTAGTAATAAAAATATGATGGGTAGCTTATATATATATATATATGTATGTATGTATGGACATCCATACTCAAAGGCATTGGATGTGTAGTAAACTATTACATGGAGAAAAAGTTCTAACAATTAAATTCTTTAATGTAGTAGAATATTTCATTCACATTACCTCTCAATTGTCTTCATTTTAATTAGATGGAAAATTTTGGTACCCTTGCTCAAAGTATATAAATCATGTATACATTACACCCAATGAGGTTAGGCTTGATTTATACCCAACAGACACACTATTCTGGCACCAAGAAACTATACTTGAATTATCCATGTGATTTATTTTTAAAATTTATTATTATTATTAATATGTGTAGCTTCCAACCCAACTATTAGTATTGGACTTCAGATATAGAGTACAAGACACATTTTGACTTTTAATTCAATCCTTCAACATGTTACAGAATAATACATGAAGAAAATGCTTGGACATTTGAAGAGAGAGTATTCAATGTAGTTAACCCTCAATTTAGGGAATATAGAAATGAGCCATTTAAAATCCATTCACATAACTTCTACAAATTACTACATGAAGCTAAGAAAAAAATTGGTGTACCACTCATTCTGAGTTATCTATCACCCTTAAGATGCTCAGTATAAAGGTATATTATAATATTCCTCAAGAATATTACAATCTATTTGTCAAACTACTAATAAAAACTAATCGAGCATACATATTATTCAACTAAATTTATATAGAATAAAGCAGTTAGTGTCAAAACTGGGATTGTTTGCTAAAAAATATTAGGCTTAACTACTAAATAAATTTGGCTCAATAGCTATGATATTTAGGTGAATGCAGCAAAAGATTATTTATATTTAACTATGAGTGGTTAGATCCAATGTTAAGTAGAGGTACTAGAGCGCATAACCTATTTGTTCTATTGAAGTAAAAAAGAACAATTTGGTATGCTAAATTTGACCCATTCATTATAGTGCACCAAGCAACTCGAGCATACTATGCAATAAATTCAACTGGAGTTATAAACAAATTGGATTGGTATGTAACCATCATAACTATACTGCATAGTGTTGAAAGTTATGATATTATATCGGTGGGGAACTAAGAAGAATAAAATGTTTTATTCTGAGGAACCTTCAACTATTTTCAAGGACCCATTATATACATTAGTTGGCAGTGATTCACAATGGGAGAAGATTGAAAGCCATAGAGAGGAAATCAAAGAAAGTGAGTTAGTTGGCCAACAAAGTTCTAGTACAAGTGATTCAACATCGAGCGATGAGCTCAAATAATTTGTACATTTTTTGTATAAATTCTTGCAACTTATTTTATTCATATGAATTTAACTATTATATGTTATATGTCATTTGCATTATATAATTTCTATTTTTTTTTCTTTTGATTATATGTTCATTTCATTACTTTGATTCATTATGTCTTTTTATTTTACTTGCACATATGATATATAGGGATGAATAACCTTAGAGTTCCATCATATCAACTTTTGGTCAATAGAAGAAGCTAACTATAGGACCATTGAGATCTAATAGTACTAACATCTTATCAGAATCCCAACCTCCAACACCTTTAACTCCTAGCCCTATTAGTACTAGACCATGCTTCCCTTCAATATATCCTAAACAAACCACAATTTTCTAAAACATTAAGTAAAGATGTTTATTGTTATAATTAATATAGTAAATATTTTCATATGTTTCCAATGAGATGCATTTAACTTATGCATCTTGCTTTTGTAGAAATAAGGCACTTGACAGGAACATACTCCATTTAAATTACATACACATGTAGATTAATGTTAGGAGGATCAATAATAGGTAGATCAAAAGTCTAAGAAAGCCTATATAAGTATAAAAATTTATATTGAAATTATTTTATAGTTTTTTTTTTTATATATTTCATATGTTTCAAGAGAACTATGTGAGTACATGATGCATGGACATAACCTTCTGCTGGTGAGAGATCATTTGTGGAATAAGGGGCAGAAAGAGGAGGAATTTTGGCCCCCCTTCTAGGGCCCTGGGGAGCTATTTAGGAATGTTTTAATTTTGTTTATTGCGTTATGGCAATTTAAGGGGGTGTTTTGTCTTGGGTTTGTTAAAACTTGTTCACTATGAATTAGGTTGTTAAACCTAATTTTATGTCCCAGCGACTAACCAAGAGGTTGGGGGGGGGGGGGGGTGAATTGGTAATTAAAAATTTTACCCTCTTTTAATTTTTATACCGAAAATATTACTTAATGAATTTTGTAGAAAAATGTTTTTCAACAACAAGTAAAAACAATAAAAAAAGGTAGCATAAAATAAAAAGACATAATATTTATAGTGGTTCAGTCAAACACGACCTACATCCACTCCTCGGAGGCACCCTCCGAGTATTGCACTAATACCACTAATGAATCTCCTTTTGCACCCACAGCAAGGCGGATAAACCTTTATAAAACTCTCTTCCACCACTACCCGGTGCGGCAGAGAATCGTCGTCCTTTTACACTCTTCCCAGTGTTGGCAGAGAACCGTCATCCTTTTACACTCTCCCGGTGTAGACAGAGAACCCTTCGTCCTTTCACACTCTCTAAGTGTGGGCAGAGAACTCTTCGTCCTTTCACACTCTCAAACTGTGGGCAGAGAACCCTTCGACTATTCACACTCTCCAAGTGTGGGCAGAGAACCCCTCATCCTTTCACACTCTCCAAGTGTGGGCAAAGAATCATTCGGCTGTTCACACTCTCCAAGTGTCGGCAGAGAACCGGATCTCCTTGACAGATCTTCCCACAAGAAATCTAGAAGGAAGAGAGAAAAAGTGAAGTAAATACAAACCACAAGTAGAGACTCTTACCTTTGAGTACCAAGTGAATCTTTCACGCTCCAATAGTAAGAATCCTCCTTCAAATACTCTCTCACACTCACTCCTTGACTCTCTCTTCAGTTGGCACGAAGATCAGTAGGCACAAAGACTAAGAGGCAATTCTAATTGGACTTTATATAGGAAAGACACAAAAAACCGTCCAATAATTGATGATTTTCAAGTCTGTACATAGTGGATCGTCCCGTACGATCGTGTATCGTCCTGGAGGAACTTACTTAAATCAGTTGCTTGCAAACCCAATGTATATTGGTACGAACTGACTTCGTACCCGATTATCATCCCGTACGAACAGTTATACCATGGGTCAGTTTTATAAACTGCAGGAAGTTATCAAAATTGGAAATGTTAAAACATTTTCGTCTTGGGATGAATAAGAGTTCGTATGGACAAAAATTTTTCAGAGAGCATTTCGTCCTGGCACAGATATAGGTTTCGTCTGAATGAAAATTTTCTAGAGAGCATTTCGTCCTGGGATGAATATAAGTTCGTCTGGACAAAAATTTTCCAGAGAGCATTTCCTCCTGGCACAAATATAAGTTTCGTCTTAACGAAAACTTTTCAGAGAGCATTTCATCCTGGGACAAATATATGTTCGTATGGACAATTAGGACTTAGAAAAATTTTCTAGCTTCCTGTTCGTTCCATTGCTCTTTCGAGGGGATATAACTGACTTGATCGTCCCATACGAACATGGTTCATCCCGTACGACCATTATGAATTTTAAAGATCTCCCCAAGTATGTGTGTACTAAGTTACTTAATTACAATCACTCCCTCTCAAACTCAATACAATGAAAAGTACAAGCTTTAATTTACAAATTATCTCATGCTGAATTTTGATTTGAAGTTTTCATTAGTCTGGAGTTCGATTATCCTGAAATGTTAGTCCACACAAGAGCAAAAAAAATTCTTCTACAAAGTGTTAGGAGAAAACAAAATTTTAAAACAATAATATTTGGAATCATCAAAACTTTATAAGTTGCAAGAATGTAAAACATGTAAATAGCAACTCTTAACAAGGTTTACATCTATGTGTGTTAAATTTATTTTTTCTCTATTGGTGTGAGTTGCTTAGCTGTGGCTAGGGTTTGTGAGAGAACCGATCTATCATGCGAATAGTAGATCAATTATACCTTTCATTATTGTTGAAGGAGTAATATGAAATCAACACCATATTTTTCTTCTTGCATTTTCTTCTTATCTATTTTGCTATCTTTGATTTCAAGTCACATCAAATTATTCAAGATATTTTAAAAGGCGTTTTGGCGCAAAACCTCACTATTACTTTAAAGGAGTTTTGGAGAAACCACCTACAATTATAGAAGGCTTTGAAGATAAAACCCTAATTTAAAAGGAACATGTCCAATCTAAAGATTTCCTTGAATGAGAACAAGAATGTCATTGATTCCTTCTTTTTGTTAGCATAAGTTGGCATGCCTTAATCATTTACTCAATAAAAGAGATATTTTTATAATTTTCTTTTTTTTGGAAATTAATACATGAAGATACAAGAGAATCAAGTAAATATATATTCAAATTTCTTAAGAGTTCGGTCCAAGCAAAATAGGCCTAGTTTGAGGCAATTCGATGGAATAAGAAGAATGAAGACAATGAACTCTCATGTACCTCAATAAACTAGTCAAGTTCATAATGAACTTAGCAAGCTCATATTGAACTCATACAAGTGCATTTAATTTAAATTTCAACCAAGTTATTTGTCCAATAATATAACCTAATTGTCTATATTATACTCAACCAATCGATTACTTTGCCTAGTTAGTTAATAGCCTTGGCAAATTCAACCTTCAAGTTGGCGACTTCTATCAATGACTGCCAATGTGTCAATTGTCATGTGTATTTTATAATTTTGGCTGCATGCATAATGTATTATGATACATTTCTCTTATCTTTATATATATATTTTTATAATGCCGAAAATCTTAACCCTATCCTGTAGTGAGCTAAAAAATTTTGATGTATGAAGTTTTGGCCACTCAAATATATATATTTGGTTATTTAATGAAATTATAGTTATTCTCTTAGATGTGCACTCTTTCTTGTACATTTTGTAAATAAGATTCTAGTACACCCACGAACAACTTGGGATCCAAAATGAGCGAAGAATAGCCTATAAGTATAACTATTAGAGAGAAACACATCAAGGAGGGGGGTAAAAAATTGCTTAAAATTCTAATTTCTTCATTGAATATAGCACATATCAATCTTGCTTATAAGAAATCAACTCTATAAGGATCTGAGCACAAATACTCAAAAAGATTCTCTTTAAATAAAAAAATATGAATTATAAACTCACGCACGGTAAGCAGAAGACAGGCGCAGTAAAAATCAAAGCTCCCAGCAGCTAAATTAAGCCAAACTATTTTAAATTAATTTATATTATATTAAATAAGTGCGGTAGCTTGCCCAAATATAGCTAAATGCATAGTAACCAATAAGCAACTAGTAATTCCTCCATCAAACCCCCTGAAGTTTTTCCTCATTGCTCATAACGAGCTCGTTGTCTCCGAAATACGTGGAGGTGATATCGGAAACCTTCTCCCGTTCGCTCTGTCTACCTCCCTTTTGCCTTCTATTTTTGGTTGTTGCTTTTTTCCTTGTTTGGAGATCAGCACAGATTAAGCAGCTATGCCCACCTCGAAGCGGCTGTCTCACTCCGCTTCTGGAGGCGGACTTCAAAGGAGCAGAGCCAGCGCCGGTAGATGCCGACTTCCTGTGGTGCTCCTTCTCTTCCTTTCTATCCTCGCTCCGTTGCTCTTCCTTGCAGGTCGGAGTGTCCGCGCACCGATTTACTCGGGTGAGCTGCTTTTCTCTTAGGTACTTGTGTTTTGGGTCCATCTTTTTCATAACTTTTGTGTAACAGGTGATGTTTTTTTTTTTCCTTTCGATCAAAATATTAATGTTGGCCAAAAGTGATTTGGGGAAGCCTCTGTTTTTGAACTAATGTCAAGAAATCGCTCAAAGAACGTTGAAAGAAGTTATTGAGCGTTTGGATTTAACTAGCTGATTTTTTAAACTAACTCGATCTGTTTTTGGATGGCACATACATCATCGTACTTTTTGTAAAATTTCACGGGTTTTAAATTGATTTGCTATGTTCTTGGTAAGATATCCTTAAACATAAACTGGTAAGAGATTGTCTGGTTGAAAATTTTCCAAATAGCTTCAGCATTATTTCATGGTCACGATCTCCTAACTTTTGGTGATGATCCCAGCTTTTGATATACTAGTTTGCAGGAAATTTCTTGCGTATCTTGATGCCTTATTGTGGAAATGCTTTTCTTCGGGGGATGTTGGTTTTTTTCTAAAATGTTTGGAAAGTAAACATGTTTTATTTGTTCGACTTGCTGTAAGTGTTTTATTTTCATCAGGCCAACCTGTTATTCATTTTACAAACCCTTTGATGAAAAGGAAAAAATGCTGTCAAATTTATCAACTTTTTTTTTGCATGGTTCTGTTTAAACAACAGTGTTTTTTATGCTTTAATTACATTCCATTAGTTATTATGCTTTTGAATAATGCAACTTTTTGTATCTCCGTTTAGCATTTTTTTTTAATTTATTTCAATTTGATTTCAAGGATGCTTTCTACCTTTCATATATAATTAGAAATTTTGATGATCTGCCGTCGTGGATGTTAGGAATTATTGACCAATCTGACCTAATTAAGGTCATCTAGGAAATATTCTTGTTTACTATTGTTAGTATAACAGACTTGCATGTCAATGTTAGTGCATAACCCATAGCTACAAAGGTAAATCCTTTTGAGAATTTCATAATGATCTAACCAACTCAATTGTGGTTAAGTCACATACATTGTTTGTAGAAAAACTTTGATCTACATCGTTTCCTTATCTATAAATTTTGCATTGTTAGACTTCATACTATTTTTCTTTATTTCATCTTTGGAAATAGTTATTGTGTACTGAAAATATCAATGCGAACAATTCTAGGATTTGCTAAAACGAAACTATAAATGTCGAACCATTTCAAATTTTTTTGCTTGGGTTCAAGAATTAACATAATATTTTCCTTGGCAGATCCGAAGGGTGTGTCGAACTTATCAAGTAAACAGGTATATTTCCTTTAAAGTCAGCAGATTACCTCTCACATTATAAAAAAACTTAAGTATTCATTGTACCTGAGCCTTTTTGATAGATTCTAGATTGGAAAGAACAGCCAGCTGTGCAAAAGTTGAAGTCTATTCTTACAAAAGAGGTTAGTTACTCTGATGAATGAACTGTTTAACTTCTTACCTATGTATTTCCTCTGGTATTACTGAAGCCTTTCTTCCCATCCCTCGAAGCAGACATTATAAAATTGAAAATGTTAAGTAGAATCTTTTTTTTTTTCAAGTAAATTGAATTAAATATTCTTTCACTTGTAGTTGGTTTCATACCAAACAATAAGCCAATTGATGTAGGACTTTTTAGGCTCTTGAACTTAATAATGCAAATCAATCATGAGATGTATAAAAAAGCTCACCAATGATCACAATTTGTAGTTTCTAACTTTAATTGAAGCAAATACTAGGCACTTTCAATCCAAAATCTAAATATGCATATTATGCATTCTAAATGATAATTTAATGTTGCCAAAATTAGAAAGTTTCATGAGAAATATGGAAACAAATCCAAAAGTTTATATTGATTAAGAGTAACAGTATAAATATATAATTGATATGTATTATACTAAACAAAATTGCAATCATGCACACACATCATTCACTAAATAGTGTATAATTGTTGACCTTGTGTAAAGCACAAAAGAAGAAAAAATCAAACCTCGTATCCATCGAAATGCCGCTTAAATCTCTGAAAATCCTGCCGAATCACTGTGCATATGGCGTCGAAGCGATCTCTCCTCAGATTTCTCGCACTGTAGCTCATCAACCGTGCCCAAATGACCGTTAAAAGGCTAAGCAAACGAAGCCTTTAGCTTCTCTATTTTCTTCCACATATGCCTCTCCCATTGCTGCTTCTGCTCCCTGCTTCCACGATCGCAAACTGAGCCACTCTCTGCTCCTCCCACATGAGCGAAGCCCTCTTCTCCTTCGCAAACCATCGCAAGCTAACCCGACAAACTCCTCCCATCTAGACGCCCATCTCCAAGACCCCGCCAAAACCACCTGCTGAACCCCATATCACCATCTTTCCTCCTTTTCCTCCTGCGAACTCCTTCATTCAATCGATCTTTTGTAAGAGCCGACCAAGCCGATTGCTCTAGCTCCCACTGACTTCAAACCCTGTCTGACCTCCTCATACTCGCAACCTCTTCTTCCCAAACTCCGAACCGAGCTCCTTTCCGCGTGACTCCAAGCCAAGCCCGTCACTTCCATCCTTCTGATACCTCTTATCGTATCCATCTCTTCAATATATCCTTCCTCCTCTACCAAAGCTGATCGACGCCCCTTTCATTGAGCTGAATCCAACCTCAAGCCTGTACCGACCCTACTCTTCCTCTCATACCCGATTCTCATTCATTTAACCTAGGTGATCCCTAACTCTATCTCTACCTCATATATTTATTATTATTTCATGACTATTGTTATTATTATTAAGTAGTTATTACTATATATATATATATATATATATATATATATATATATATATATATATATATATATATATTTGTATGCATGTTTATGAGAGGAAAACAAAAAAATGAAAAAAGAGAAGTTCAAAAAAAGAAAAAAAGAAATGTTTTTTGTGTGCTTTTACACCGCCATCATCATTGCCATCAACTCCAACCATCGTGAAGGTATAGTTTCCTAACTCAAAAATCCCAATCTCGAGGCTTGCGACGAGCCTACAAACCTCCCTACACGCTCACGTAGTACTGGGGAGGGAAATCGGTGCGACGCTCGCAACGAGGTGGGTAATCCTCGGAGAGCTCATGTAGCATGAGGGAGACGAAAATTAAGTACCCATGTGTGGGGAAACAACTGTGTTTTTCTTAAACAGGTGCCCGAGACCCCTAAGTGTTCATGTAACGTAGTGGGGATTGAAGAAAATACCGCTGCGATGTCACTCGACATCTACCTAAAGCGCTCATGTAGCGTGGAGGGGAAGACTGCCTCTTAGTTTTTTTCCTAAATGGGGGAGACGTCAGGTAGGGGTGTCAATTCGGGTCAACCCGCCGGGTTTGGGTCGAACCCTACCCGACCCGTATATAAACGGGTCAACCCGAACCCGACCCGTTTTTACAAACGGGTCGGACATTTCAACCCGGACCCGACCCGGCCGGGTTGCCAGGTTGACCCGACCCGACCCGCGACCCGGCAGCGTTCTTCCAATTCTTTTTTTTTTTTTTCAAATTTGGCAAACGTGCTCTCAAAATTGATCCCACCTTAAAGGGACGGCTGTGCAGAAACTTGATAAAGTTGCAACAACTGGTGTTGATACTTTCCTTCATCTTGTAAAACACGCAAAGCAGGACTGCAGGAGCGTCAGAAGCAGCAGCTTGAGCTGCACGGAGCACGTGAAACAGAACCTTGCCTAAAAGGCTAAAAATGATCTCATTGGGCGGAGCAAGGATATGGAGCTTGTCATGGAGTGGCTGAGGAATCCATCAAATGAGCATCGGGGAACTCATTTGTACAGAAACATTTCTTTATTTTTTTTAATTAAACGGGTTTTCGGGTTGACCCGGTAACCTGCCGGGTCAACCCGACCCGACCCGACCCGTTTTATCAAACGGGTCAAATCTGTGAACCCGAACCCGACCCGTTTATCAAACGGGTCGGGTCCGGGTCGGGTTGTCGTGTCGTGTCAAATATTGACACCCCTACCGTCAGGAGACTGCCGAAAATTTGTTTGAAGATGCAAGAGACTTGGACAAAAAAAAAAGAAGAAGAAAAGGACCTGATTTGAACTTAGCGCAGGGGACTTGAACTTAAATGAATTAAGTGGAATGAGAATTTAATTTGAACTTGATTTGAACACTAATTGAAGATGTCTTGAGTAATCCGGACCCAAACAAGGACTTGATTCGAATTGCAGGGGACTTAAGTGAATATGAACTGAGCTCAAACTTGAATTAAATAATATGGAATGGACCTTAAACTAATGAATGCACAGTCACATTGAACTAAAAATCAATGAAGGAATGATGATCTAGTGTTAAGATTTCAATAGATTTGAATTGGTGACTTGTTCATAAACAATAACATCACTTAAGGTGCAAGTGACAATCGATTATAATTGACCTGCAATTCACGTGATGAATCTGTGGATGAAAAGAATAAGCATATAATGAATGGTCATATATAAGAAGCATAATATTTGATTACTCACATGCATGGTTTGCAAGTAAATGTACGAAGGTATTCAAACATGTACTGCAAATCATACTTGTACAATGATAATTGATGTGTGACATTCATATTGGCCTTGCAAGCAAGGAAATTGAGGGGCATACATCAGCATGCTCACAAGCAATAACATGAAGCACTCGCTGAATAATATAATTCACTTACTGGCATCAACAATCAATGCTCCCATCAATCAGCTTACAGACAAGAAAAGATGAATGCATTGCATACAATAGTGTATTCAAGATAAAAAGATGACAGTAAGAGATATGTAAGTGAACAACGATTAATCGAGGGAGAACAAATGAGGCAAACAGATAATGTTGATTGCAAGTAGTGTTGCAAGGCTCTTAACTCATCCACGAATTAGATGCAAGTTATCTATGCTTACAAAATGAATAGAGTTAATTGAAATGATGATACCCCCACTAAATACTTGCGATGCAACATGCAACAAAACTCAACCGAGGCTCAACACCAACATGCAAATAAATGCATCGGTTTGCATGTAAACAATGACAGAGAATACGCTACATGCACCTACGAATTGTTGCAGAAGGAAAATGCAAGATAGTTATAAAGGGAATAACCTCCCTAATAAAAATATCAATCAACCTGCAAATGAAGATATGATAAACCGCTTCCAGATAGAATGTGGAAGATATGCAGCGCCATGTAGTAGTTTACAAGCAGACGATGTCACTTAGCTACATTCGAGAACACTAAATTCTTGTAACTTTTTACATGATTCATCTGCATGCAGTAAAGTCACAACGAGTGAATAATGTGAATACAAGTGAATGCATAGAACCTTTACGAGCCATCCATGATGATAAGTGACATGCAACACTCATATTATTCATGCTCGTGCAAAGGATCTGAAATATCAACAAACAATAAATGCAGTATCTAATAATCAATGTCAATACAAGAATTGTTCACAAATAATGATACAAAGCCTTCAAATGAATATCAATGTACAAAATTATTATGTGAGCCACAACAATCTTCCTGCCGATATGAGTTAGTTAGCAATTAAAAGCTACAATCTCCTACAAGTATTAAAAATTAGTGTGTTATGAATGAGGCAATGCTCTTTAATCGACATACGAATAGAGTCAATAATAGTCTTTACGACATTCATGAAGGAAGAAACAATAACCCCCATTACATTCACTTGCAAACACCCCGAAGGGGAAGTACCTTGCGGGATTTAAGTAGGGCCCGGATGAACGTAAACTAATTTTTGATGAATACAGCTTAGCTGATAATCAACATCAAGATACAAATAAACATACTGATCCACATACAATTAAGGGTAGATTACTATATCAAGTGCAATTACCTATGAGTTACCGTGGGAAACTCATTGTGAATACAACAGTCTACCTACAAGAATCCAAGAATCTACAAAATGCAAAAGCAGGAGATTCGTTTTTTTTTTTTTTTTTGAATAAAGGATGCAATATGCATTAAAAGGAAAAACAGAAATTACAGCCGACTGTCCTTCCTAAACAAGTGAACAAAACTTGTAGGAAGTTCAATTTCAACAAAAGAGTCCCAAAAGAAATTTCCTAACAAAGCAAACTTAGCACAAAAATTAGCCGTGATATTACATTTTCTAGGAGTAAAAAGAAAAATGACATTATTGAAAACTTGTAAGAAAGAAAGGCCCGGCTTCATACCTTTATTAGTCTTCATGTTGATTGTATCTTGGAGCAATCTAATGATATTCACATTGTCTCCTTCAATGATTATTCCTTTGTATTCACAAAAATAATCTTGAATATAGCTTTCAAATGAAAGAATAGCTTTGAGCTCCAGGTATGCAATATCCCAGTGAATTAACTTCCTACCATAAGCACAAATCAATCTTCCTTTGCAGTCTCTCAGCACACCCGCAATTCCCGCCACATTGTTTCCAGCAAGAGCCGCATCAACGTTCAGCTTCATCCAACCATCGGGAAGGGGACACCAAGTTTTAGACATCATAGGCTGATTAGTGTTCCAGTTCTTCTCGATTGGATTTGACTGAATGTAAGAAGCTTGGGAGATGATTTCCGCAGCTTTGTAAGCAATGGGAATTTCTGCTTTGCCGTGCTTAACCATATTCCTTGATCTCCAGCTGTAGTAAACCGCCAATGCATAGATCTTAGCCAAACCCTTATCAGCATTATGTTTCAATTCCACAATGCAGTTATCTACACTTTGAAATGAAGGGACATTGAACCCACAACATCTCAAATTATGCAATAAATCCATCAGTTTACTGCACTTAGTTATCACATGGTCTATGTCTTCATTCTCCTGACAACCTTTTGGACAAATAGAATTATTTGCTAGTCTTCTATAACATAACCAATCGTTTGTTGGTAATGCTCCATTCAATGCCCTCCACCAGAAAAGATAGACTTTCTAATTCAATTTAAGTTTTCTCAGCCATTTATGCTTACTGTATTTACTGTCATTCTGCACATTGTTAGCTTCCGCACAAAGAGCTGCAATTGTTTTCCCAATATTCGTACGAATCAATTCAATACTATCTTCTTTGTTATTCACCCCTTTCTTCATTTGTTGAATTAGCTCAATCATATCTATAGAAAAGAATTCTGTTAATATTTCTAACTTCCACTTCCCATCCTCATCCATAAGAAAAGAAACCTTCTTATCAGCAATTTCAGATGTATTACACGTAGCAGGCCACTTACTAAGGCATCTATCCAATATCCAATTATCAGCAGTTATATTTATGCTATGACCATTATTTACCTGCCATCTAACAATTGGTCTTAGATAATTAATATCATCTTTAATAATCTTCCATGCTGTTGTAGCTCCTCTTTTCACTCCATCCTCCCAAATTTTGTCACCAAATTTGTTATGTAGAATTTTGTAGAGAAGAAAATTCTTGTTCTGTAGAAACATCCACGCAATTCTTGCTCTTAATGGACCCTGTCTCCCTGCAGCTTCATGGATACCAAATCCCCCCAAGCTAGTGGGAAGACAAAGAGTGTCCCAAGCAATATAGTGCAAGCCTTGTTTGCCATTTTCTTTGTTCCACATAAAATTCCTACATAATTTGTCAATTTTCATCAAAATGCTTTTAGGAATTAGTGAGTGAGCTACCTGGTAGGAAATCATGTTCGAGTAGGCTGTTTTGATAAGTAATAATCTGCCAGCCAGAGATAACCACCTCGCTCCCCAAGAATTGAGTCTACACATAGCTTTCTCAATGGTGCTGTTGTAGTCTTCCGCCTTCATCCTTCTTACAGCCAACTTAATACCCAAGTAATAGAATTCTTTGACCTCTTTGTAACCCATAATTTTATTCAGTTTACTTCTTCTCCTCTTAGAAACTTTCCTGCCATATAATATCATTGATTTCTGAGAATTGATGGTTTGGCCTGTCCAATTGCAATAACTTTTGAAAATTTTCTTCAGCCTTCTCACATTTTTACTGTAAGCTTCAGCAGTCACTAAGACATCGTCAACAAACAGTAAATGTTTGATTTTATCGGCATTAGTTGCTATTCTCATTCCCAGTTGCCTCTTGTGTTCATTGAGAGCTTTAGATAGAAGATCAGAGCATAGAATGAGCAAGCTTGGAGACAGCGGACACTCCTGTCTGAAGCCGCATTGTGCATTGATCCATTCGGTTCTTCTACCATTGATTACTATAGAAAATTTTGGGTTCGAAACACACTGCATTATCCAATTTGATAATCTCTCCGGAAATCTTGTTAGTTTCAACACTTGTTTCAACGTTTCCCAGCACATACAATCGTATGCTTGCTCCATGTCAAGCTTCATGAGAAAATAACCATGCTTCGCCACCGATGTCTTCATCTTGCATATAATCTCCTGGGCAATCAGACAATTATCTGAGATGCTCCTTCCCGGCACAAAGGCTTCTTGGTATTCAGAAATTACATCCGGGAGACAATTCTTAAATCTATTAAGAATCATACTGGCTGCCAATTTATATATCGTTTGACAGAGACAAATTGGCCTGAATTTAGAACATTATTTTGTATTTTGAATCTTCGGAATTAGAACAACCACTGTTTCCTTCCATTGCTCCGGCATTTCCCCTGTTTTGAAAAATTCTTCAATAGTATTCCAAGTAGTTCCTTCCACAATATTCCAATAATTCTTGAAGAAATATGCATTAGCACCATCTGCTCTAGGTGATTTATTGTTTCCCATATTATTAAGAGCTGCTTTCAACTCTTCTTTAGTGAAATCAGATTCCAGGATTTTATTGACCTCATTTTGAATACACTTAGAGCTTTTGAAACTAGGCCAATTCCTCAATTCACAGATTTGTTTGCCCCACTTCTTAGAGAAAAAATTCTCCATCATTTTGTGAATATCATCTTGGTTTGAAACCAATGTTCCATCTTCTCGAGCAATTTGCAGAATTTGATTGCTTTTCTTTTTTGCAGTAGCATAGGTGTGATAATATCTAGTATTCTTCTCCCCCTCTTCCATCCACTGACTTTTAGATCTCTGTCTCCACCACGTAGCAATTCTGGCCAGATTTGAATTAAATTCAACAACTTTACTTCTCAAGAGAATAAGAGAAGGAGATTCGTTAGTGCACTATTATCCACATGCAGAAAGCTGTAAGTAGTGCACGACAGTCTACCTATACAAAGCAGCAAACAACTCAATTCTCAAGCTGTTACAATACGCCACCAGATCTGCAATATCCATGCAAATAGACAGAAGGTGTGTACGGGCATCTAATCAAATGCTACATTCAAATGATAATTTCCTGTACAACTGTGTGGCCTTAAATATTCAAAAAATGCTCCCATACATGCACCGTAATTTGTACACAGGTACACGAAAAGGGCAAGTGCAATCATAAAACTCGCATGGGCCCCAACGAGCCTATTGTGGGAACACACATGACGTCTAGGGATGTTGCGTGGGTTAATAAATTTGAATCCGATCCTCCTAAAAAAATATGTAGGAGTCGACAAGGTTTAATAAATAATTATAAAATGCCCCTTAACACTTGCATGGTCTTCGGCGAGCATGTTATTGGTACACACGTAATATTTAGGGATGCTGTGCGGGTTAATAAATTTGAACCCGATCCTCCTAAGCACGTAGATAAGAGTCGATAAGGTTCAACAAATAATTATAAAAAGCCCCAAACACCTGCATGGGCCCCGACGAGCGCGCTATGGATACATACGTGACGTCTAGGGATGCTATGAGGGTCAATGAATGAGCCAAAGTTCGAGCCTAATCCTTCTTTGTGGGTATATATGAGTCGACAATGCTCAAATCATTAAATAAATATGCGGTCGTGAGGTCGACCGAGATATTTATTTTAATAAATTCATATTAGGCTTTCAAGGCCTTCATCAAAGAAAATTCACCAATAAAGGAACAAAGCCTATGATGAACCTGATTCTCTGTCGGCAAACTAACAAAGTCGACAGGGGTCAATCAACAAAGGGAAATAACCCCTTTCACCCTAATGATGGCTCGATTGAATGTATATCTCAACCGGAGGTGTGATTCTAACATTCAAAGCTCTAACCAAATACCCATCAAAATTCAAAACTCCATAGAAATTCCATAAAATCATTCAAGTCTAGAATATTTAAAATTAAAATAATCTTTCAAATCACTTAAAGCAAAATTCATTCACTCTCCGCAACAATTTGTCGGGGTTGACAAATTGGATGACAAATTGGAATTTACTTTAACTTACATACAGCTAATGCCTAGTCGAAAATATCACTAGGATCCATTCTCAAATAATCTCTTGCCTGTAAGGACGTGATATGTGTCCTCTAACTGGTGGTTTTGCCACCAAATAGCATCATAGAATAAACGGATATGACCCGGGATCTTCGGAACGGAGTGATTTTGCCGCTAAATAGCACCACGAAATAGTGCTTATGACCAGAGCCAATACATTCCTTAGTCGTATCAAATCATTGAGATATGAATCAATAGGATATAATCGATTGGGCACAAACCTCTCTATTAGCTAAGGTGGATTCAAATTTGTCCCCTTAGACAAACATTCATCCCAGGTCTACAAGGTACTCTTGGACGACACAACCCATGGCTGCCGACAAGGATTCTTCTGTCAGGTTGGGTCTACTACCTCCTCTAACTAAGTAGACCAAGGACCACGATGGCCCAGAACGATGAAACCATGGGATCTTGATCGGGTCCATCTATTCCCCCACCACCCGCTTTAAGCGCAAGGTGTTGAATTTATAATTTTAAATATCGAATCTCCAACCTTCCAAACTTCAGCCAATTATGCTACTATATTCCTGATACTACGTATCTATGGATATACCGTATCTGATTGACGACTAGCTTTAATCGAAAGTTCTCTCTCGTGACCGGGAGGGGTAATTAACTATAAGGGCCTGCGCCTATAGAAAACTAGAACTCAGGTCATAAAGTCCTTGTAAAATGAGGGCGAAATCTCTGGATAGTGTCTTATCTACAAATTCATCTGCCTTCCCAAAATTTAGCCCAGAGCTAATTATGTTAAAACTCCCCCGAAAAAAAAATGAAGCAGCGAGCAGAGGCTGGGGCCTAATTTTCGGAATCCACAATAACAAAGAACAGTTATATGAATTACTAATTGGAAGATTTAGGCCTTATGACAATATGAGGAGAATTTTCTCTTGGAAGTTATTGTTAATGCTTGTAAATGCTCAGAGAATGCACATTGTAAAACACATAAGATTGAGAGGAAATTTGAATTTTATCAAAACCATTCAATTTTATGTGTAGGGGGATTACATTTATAACACTCAAAACACTCTCTTTTAAACATTTACAGGTAAACTTTAATATTTACAACTCTATTTCATTCGTTAAATTTCTTAGCTTTGCCCCAGTGCTGTCTTTTCATTATGTTAGACTTGTTGATAGGTGGCCCTAACAAGTTCCACTGCAACTTCCTTTTCCTTTCATGGTCTCGTTACTGCATCACCTTAGCGAGCACTGTCCCGACTACTTATGCTTTGTTGGGGAGGATTTTTAGAATTAAAAGATGGGGTTATGTAGTGTTAGCATCCCGTCAACATCTGAGGTACATGGAGGTGGCAATTAGACTGATTTAGTGCAAATGTGGCAATGGCACATATGGCGTGCAAAGATGTAATGAGATTTGGATGGTGCGATTGGGTAAGTGATATTTTTGCTCGTATAAAAATCTTTTGCTGTTATTTGAATTAATAAGAAGTTTGTGTTAAATACGTAAATTGAAAAGTCTCGAGTGCTATGTATGTAAATCCCCCTATTTTATATGCCTATAACATAGCTGTTAACGACGAATGGTGCACCATGGTGTAAATGTCCCTTTGGAGCCATGGTGCATAACGCACGGCGCGGTGCGTGCCATTTTGAACATGACGCAAAATATATATGAATTATAAAATAACATGCATAAATATGAAATATCATTAAAAATGAAAGACAAGCTATCCAAGAGACAAGAATTCACATTTAAAGTTCTCACCCCTTCATTCTCTTTTATAGAGTCCAATGTCTCCCAATTAAAGCATGCACTCCTGAAGAAGTAGACTAGCATTAACAACTATTACTAAATATGATGAATACAACAATATGCCGGGCTGCCGAGGTCTAAGGGGGCGTTGCCCCCCAACGATACCGAGCATGTACATAGCGGTACCGAGCATGTACTGAGTGGTACCGAGCATGTACCGAGTGGTACGGAGCATGTACATAGCGGTACCGAGCATGTACCGAACGGTACCGAGCATGTACCTAGCGTTTTTTAAAATTTTAAGAGGTGGACGCCTCTAAACCATGGTTGCTAGTGAAACACTTCAAGTAGCAATCAATAAAGAATCATACATGTTAAGTTGTAAATTATTGTAAAAAATATTCATAAGTATAATGAAATTTAAAAACAATTTGGCGCGCTATTTTGCGCTGTGGGCCATGTGCCATGGCTCACATGTGGTGCAAATAGCGCGCGCTATTTTAAACACATGCGTCTCACCATGAACATGGCACCATAGGTGCGCCGCGCCATGCGCCATGGCGCGCTATTTTGCACCATTGACAACTATGGCATATAGAATCCTACACATAGCTCAAAAAGATTCAAAGTAACTTCTTAAAATCCCCCAAGATCTAGCGTAATAATGCTATGTTGCACCTATACGGATACGGCGACACGGATACGACACGATACGGATACGGGATATGTCAAAAATACAGGATACGGGTACGGCGCGAACACGACATTATAATTTATAATCATACATAAAAATTAAGAAATCAATCAAAGCATAATATTTGAACAAAAAAATGACAACAACATCATTTATAGCCTTGTAGCTTATAATATAAAAATATAAGTAAGCATTAAATGTCTAGTACAACAACAAAAGCATAAACATAAATTATCTAGCACATGAAGTTTCAACTATTCAATAGAATGAATTATATAATTATCTTCTTCATTTGTTTGTCTTTGAACTTCTATATCATCTTTAATAAATATCATAGCTTCTAATTCAAGCTCATCAAGTGAAAGATTAGTAATTTTTAATATTTTCATATCATCAAGAGACTCAAATCCATCTCAGAAATGAGAGAATCTTGCTCGCAACTGCGGAAGTAAATACGACACGTCTTTTTTCTTCGGATTTCTTTTTGTTTTTCAACGAACACGCGTATCGGATACGTGTGTGTCCTTTTGAAATTAAATAGTATTTTAATTGGATACAGCTTTGGTGTATCCGACACGTATCGGTGGAGTATCGGAGGCGTATCCGTGTATCGGTGTATCAGATACAGCACGCCTTCATAAATAGGTGTATCGGTGCAACATAGTAATAATGTAATGCTTCAATTTACCAAACCTAGACTCTAGCAAAAAACTTCAAGCAAAAAACTTCAAGTTTTCAATCTGATCCAACATGATAAAAGACTCTTGGTTTTTCAGCAGTAGTGTGAGGATTTTTAGAGATGAAAAGTTTTGACATTAGCTACATTAGTTCCTAGCAGAGTACGAATACAACCAACTAGTGGTGAAGATATAAGCTACAGTCCAGTCACACAATCAACAAGAATGGCATGAACCGAAAATCGCTACAGTATCAAACACCAGAAAAAGAAGGAAAATAGGCAGCCAAATACAGTACCCAAAATCAACCATTATCGGCCCCACTACTGTAAAAAACTGGGACCACTACTGTAAAAAACATGGAACCATGTAAGAAAGTAGCAGTAGAACAAAGCTATAATAGAACCTGGTCAAAGAAGGACACCAGCACAAATTATGAAAAGAGATTCCAAATCAACAGCTTCCTTCAAATAAAATGTAATTATCCAATTCATGCTATGATCCAAGCATCAAACAACTTGCAAGAAGACTAAAAAATGGAACGTCCACGTATTGAAGTCAACTAACGATTGTAACCAACAACTAACTAAATCAAAGCAGAGAATCATTATGTTCTGAAATAGGGAATTGGAAACAGTGAACTAAAGAATCCAAGAACTGAATTAAAACAACTTATAACAATAAATTCAACCTAACACGCCAATAAAAAATTAGCGAACATTCCATACACTGAAATGAACAAATAGCATATAAAATAAGGCATCAGGACAACTAAGAAAATATCAACACATATGATTTGAGTTTCATGTGAGTTAAAACTTTTAGATTGTATAATTCAATCTGAATTAGAAGGATTCCTATTTGACAAATTAATAATTTGATTGTTGTCATGCAAATCTGGATAAAATTGATGTGTTTCCTACAAAGTAATCAACGAATCATCACAAGTAGGCATAGGATCCCAGAGCACAAAAAATATTTGAGATGCACCATCAGTGATGGACATAATTCTGAAATATAAGCTAGCTTTTGGAACTAAATAAGTAGATCAATCCAGTGACGGTATTGGATGTGAATTCAGGAGGAGATGGAAAGAAAAAATAATCCATAACATTTGTACGAAGTTCATGATGTAAACTCATATAAAAAATGTTAAAGTTTGTAATGATACCAGCGATTTTCTTATTACTTTTTATCCTAATATTTTTTATGGTTTTATATGGACCCGGTTTTTTTATTTCTTAAAATGATTCCCATAAAAGCCTTTAGGATTTAGATGTGCTATTATCTTATCACCTAATTGAATTCATATCTCATGTTCACATTTATAGTTAACTTAAAATTGCCATAATAAGCAGTTTTTTTTTTTTTTTTAAAGTTCACATCTCCTATTCAACTTTAAAATTAATCTTACCCTTAGATTCAATTTTAAATTTTGATTGCAATGCTTTTTTAATGTTTATAAATAGATTTTGATATTGTTGTGAATTCCTATTCAACACTTCAAATAAAACCAATGATAACTCTAAAATTTTAACTATTTCATTTTCAAGGGAATATTCTTGAATTCTAATTTCTTTGATAAGATCAGATCTAGCTATGTATGGTCTTGTGTTGTTAGATGTTTGATATGCTTGAGAGCTAAAGTTAACGATTTCTTTTTAGAGACTTTACTTATGGGTGTGTTTGATAGGAAATACTTGATTTCAAGTATTTCCTATTCACTTTTACAACAAATCTCAAACCAAGCTGCTGTCCACAGCAGGAAAACAGCCAAAACAGTAGAAAAGCAGGGAAAAACTGAGAGAAATTTGGAGAAAAGACTTGTATTTTACTAGTGGATGCAAAGAAAATAGCAAAGATACAAGGATCTTCTATTCGAGAGGAGGATCGCACTCTCCAAATCTCTAGTATTCGATCTAGAGCCCTAGCCACCAAAGAAGAACAAAAAAACTCAAAGCAAATTTCACATAACCCTAATCTATCATTTTCTCCCTACTTAATGCATACAATTAAAAAATAACATGAAAGAACCTATTTGCCCTTGCTTCCACTTCTTTTGGCTCCAAGATTCAATTTGAAAAACAAGTGGACCCCACCTTATTTCCTCCTTGCTGTTTCCGGCTCCCTGCTGTTTCCGCCGGCTTTCTTCTCCCGTAAACCAACAGAGCCGGCCCAATGGATTGGGCCGGCTGGACGGTCCTCTATGGACCGGTCTAACATTACCGCTCTCCCAAAGAACCACCTTGTCCTCAAGGTGGAAGTCAGGAAACTGTCGCTTCATCCGCCCGTATGGCTCCCACGTGTCCTCGTAGTCAGGGAGGTTCTTTGATTTGATCAGGACTTCTATGGCTCCATCTGCTTTCTGACGAACCTCCATGAGCTCCAAAGGTTCTAATAGCATTTCCATTTCATCTGTTAATGTCCCTGGTAACTCAGAACTAGTAGCATAATCTCCAATGGCTCTCCTTAGCTGGGATACATGGAAAACCGGATGGATCGTCGCTGTCGGTGGTAACTTCAGGCGATATGCCATGGCTCCAATTTTCTCCAGTACTTCATAAGGACCGAAGTACCTTGGAGCAAGCTTCTCATTCCTCCGATTGGCGATCGTTTTCTGTCGATATGGGCGGAGTTTCAAAAATACCTTTTCGCCTACCTCAAACTGAATATCCTTCCGATGCCCATCAGCTTGTTTCTTCATAATCTGTTGAGCCCTCAACAGATGTCTTTTTAACTCTTCCAGTGTCTTATCTCAAAATCATACCTGAGCAGTTTGGATAGCCACCTCTGATGCTCCTCTGTCACCATGCGCTGCTCCAACAAATATTTCAGGCTCCGTTGGTCGGTTCTGACGATGAAATGTCTTCCGAGTAAGTAGGGGCGCCACTTTTGGATGGCACAAAACAATTGCCATCAACTCTCTCTCACTAGACAGAGTTTCAGCCGGAGCCTCTAGCAGCTCAACATCCTTGACTGAAGGTGGTCTGGATGCATTGGTGAGTACCCAAAGTCATCACTAGGAACTCATAGTGGCCCTCATGAGTTTCTAAAGGCGGTCTCTGGGCACATATTCTTCTCTTCATCCGTATCTGGTGATATCCTGATTTCAAGTCTATCTTGTATGAAAATCACTGTCCTCCCACTCAAATCTCATGCTAGGAGCTCCATACTAATCACCCTGGTATGGGAAATACTTATCGAAGGCCTGACAATTTTCTTGTTGAGCATGCCCACGGTAGTGGCCCTACACAGAAACGCCATCTTGCCATCTTCATTTCATCAATTCTTACCAATGCAGGTAACATGCCACTAGAGACTACGGGCTAGTGCTGGGCCTGATTATCCCCGCTTCCAGCATTTCTCTGATCAACTTTTCTATTTCATCCTTCTGAAACTGAGGGTAACGATAAGGTCGTACGCTGATAGGTGACACTCCCTCTCTTAAGGTGATGGCATGCTCCTGCTCCCTAGGTGGTGGCAACCCTAGAGGTGGTTGAAATACCTCCTCGAACTCCTGGATCAAAGGCTGCACATTCCCCTATCCTCCAAACTCACTCCCTCTAATCAGTGTAATTCCACCAAGTAGCCTTCCCCCTCCTGAATTATTTTGTTTAGGGATTTAAGAGAAATCCTTGCCTTTGTCAGCCTTGCATCCCCTTGAATCACCCTCTTCCTTCCACCCTTTATCAACTACATCCGCAGAGTACACCAATTTACTTTGGTTTCCCCCAATGTCTGCAACCACTTCATCCCTAGGATGACATCCGTACTCCCCAATTCTAGGGGAAGGAAGTCTTCCTTCACTTGTATGCCTTGGATCTTTAGCACCCCCCTGCAGACTCCTCTTCCCATTTCTACCTTTCCTGTGCCCATCATCACCCAATGGCCTCCAGTATCTTCTAACTTCATCCCCAATAGCTCCACAATCTGGGTGGAAATGAAATTGTGGGTTGCCCCACTATCAATCAACACCATGACTCCACGGTCAGCTATCTCTCCCTTTACTTTCATAGTGTGACTCGGAGTGAATCCCACTACGGAGTTGAGAGAGACTTCTGCCACATCCAGATGCATCTTTTCCTCCACCTCAGAATCGCTTCCCTCTCCCTCTTGTCTTCCTCGTCTTCACAAACGAGGAGAACTTGAAGAGTTCGATCCTTGCACTTGTGCCCTGGCATGTATTTTTCATCGCATCGGAAGCACAACCCTTTTGTTCTTTTCTCCTGCATTTCCTTCTCGGTGAGTCTCTTGAACTGCCCCCCGTTTCCTCCTCCTGTGGCTTTTTTCTTCGTTTCTTTCATCCCTCCTGGGGACGCTCCCTTGGGGGCTAGGTGGGTAGTCGTCCATTTGTAAGTGCCTCCTGAGCTACTACTACTCCTAGCTTCCTTCTCCAGGTTCTTTTGATTTTCGACCAACTGTGCAAGCTTTATGGCCTCCCCCAGGTCCCTGGGCATCAGGACCTTCACCGCTGCTCGCACCTCGACCTTTAACCCCTTGATAAAATTTCCCTCCAGCACTGTCTCGGACAAGCGCTCTACCCTGCTGGCCAGATGCTCAAACCTCTCTCGGTAGTCTGCCACAGACCCCTCCTGTACTAGGGAAAAGAACTGCTGGTAGAAGTCTCCTCCCTGGTCACTTTGGAAACGCTCTAACAAACTGTCCTTGAATTCTCCCCAGCTCCGGATAGGTCTCCTCTGATCTCTCCATTGGTACCAAGAGAGGGCCTTCCCTTCCAGACACAAGCCCGCTGCCGATAACTTCTCCTCCCCGCATTTTCAATTTTCTCACCTTCCGATCCTCGCCATTCCCCCTTAAACCTCCTTAGTTTCCCCTCTCCCATGTGCCTGGACCCCCCCATGTTTCCCGATCTTCCCTTGCTCTACCTTGTCCCAATCCCCCTTCAAAATCCCCTCTCCGATTTTCAAAAACAGCTTCTCGGCGCCCATGATAACCCTCCCGATGCTCCCAACCAGCACCTCTTAATTCCACGCCTCCGTAGCCTTGCCTTTCCCCATATCTTCCTCCTCTCTCCTCCCTTTGGAAAGGCTCCAAATGAGGCCTTCCCCTACTCACTTCTACGATTTCACCTCCTCTTCCTCCCGATGGATTTCAGAGTTGGTGTTCTTCGCCGCTGGCCCTTTTGCATCAGATGCCGCCGATTGGGTTTGAAACTCCAACATCTTCTTCATCATATCCCGTAGATCGGCCACTTGCCCCTCTATGGAAGACATTCGTTCCTCCACGGTCTGTTTGATTTGATTTATTTCTCCTTCAATTCTCTCCTCCAAAGCATCCACCTTCTTGGCCTCCATCTCCTATCGCTTGCAAATTAGGAGAAGATCTCAGGATTTGAAAAAACATTTCAGCAAATTTCTCCTTCGTCGGTGCAATTTCAGCCACTGAAATCGGACAAAAACAGCTCACGATTTGTCCCAAGACTTGCTCTGATACCAATTTGATAGGAAATACTTGAATTTCCTATTCACTTTTACAACAAATCTCCAAGCAAGCTGCTATCCACAGCAGGAAAGCAGCCAAAACAGTAGAAAAGCAGGGAAAAACTGAGAGAAATTTGGAGAAAAGACTTGTATTTTACTAGTAGATGCAAGGAAAATAGCAAAGATACAAGGATCCTCTATTCGAGAGGAGGATCGCACTCTCCCAATCTCTAGAATTCAATCTAGAGTCCTAGCCACCAAAGAAGAACAAGAAAACTCAAAGCAAATTTCACATAACCCTAATCTATCCTTTTCTCCCTACTTAATGCATACCATTCAAAAATAATATGAAAGGACCTAATTGACCTTGCTTCCACTTCTTTTGGCTCTAAGATTCAATTTGAAAAACAAGTGGACCCCACCCTATTTCCTCTCTGCTGTTTCCGGCTCCTTGCTATTTCCGCCAGCTTTCTTCTCCCGTAAACGAACAGAGCTGGCCCAATGGATTGGGACGGCTGGACCGATCCTCTATGGACTGGTCTAACAGTGTCAACATTTATTATGAACCCTAAATAACTTCCTAACCAAAACATTATTTAAAATTAGTATCCTATAAGAGAACTTGTACAATTGATGAATCTTTATTTAAAAATGTGCAATATGGGTGTGCCTCAACACAATAAGAGTAAAAAGTGGTCTGAGGTGTATGCCCCAATGTAGATTAGATAACTCATAAGACACAAAATATCTAGGTGCGCTTCACCTCAATATCTTGAGGCATATGCCTCAAGCTTAATGTATTTTGTTTTCTTAATTTAGTTACTTATAACCTGATAAGTTGAGCGTAATTGGAGCATATGCAATCATGTTCACATAAAAAGAAGAAATTGTTTAATGACCTTAAAGATGAACTCTTTGATGTACTTAAATTGATAATAAGAGACTGAATGAGCAAAACTTTAAAAAAATGGTTTGAAGGACGACACGTATCCTCTATTATGTGATGATATGTTTTAAGATGATGAATGTATTGTGGACGATGATAATGAGGTCACATCATTTGATTTTCCATGAAATCTGAATATTGATTCCCTCGATAGTGGTAGAACTAAGACATATACAACAAGACTTTATCCTACTATGTGGGGTCGGTTACATGAATCGTTTTTCTAACAAGCTAACAATAACAAGATAAAAAAATATATAAAAATTATAAGGATTTGAATTTCTCTTAAAATTTAATTACATTTGTTAATTTCTTATGGATTATTGCTATCTCGTGAAGAGAAAGATTACTGAGATTAAAGAATAAGAAGAACAAGATTTGGGGAATTGGGACTTCAACGAGGATGACATAGGGGAGAAAGCTTTTCTCTATATGAACGACTGTAATGAAGATGCTAAGGACTTTTCAGTACTTGTTTTACTATTAA
This sequence comes from Dendrobium huoshanense, assembly GCA_016618105.1. Taxonomy (NCBI): domain Eukaryota; kingdom Viridiplantae; phylum Streptophyta; class Magnoliopsida; order Asparagales; family Orchidaceae; genus Dendrobium; species Dendrobium huoshanense. The sequence continues at coordinate 55,229,204 of CM028343.1, forward strand.
TTTGATCATTAAAAGTTCAGTGTTGGATAGTAGGAGTGAATGAGGAGATTTTATTATGCTAAATATTGTTATTTCTAACTTTGATTTCATATGTTTTGTTATTATTATTTAATTTTGATATGTTATGTTACTTTGACATGCTGATCTTTGCATTACAATTTTATTTTTATAATATGTTACTTGTTGCTTTGTTGCTTGTACAATTTATTACTTGATATATACATAATTTTGTTACTTCCAACTATATTAGAATGTCAAAATGTTATTTTGTAATGTATTGATTGGTTATGATGCTAATATATTACTTCTTCCCTTTATTTTAAGTTTACGCAAAATTTGGATTGTGAGGCTTTCCACACAACACCTTGAGGCTTACTCTTAACCTCTTGAGAAAAATGCCTCAATATCCAATTAGATAATTTTAAATATTATGATGGACAACTCAATACTCATTGGTATAAAACTTGTTTATGTTTATTTATTTAGATAATTGAATATGTTTGAACAAAATTCTAAAAGCTCATAATATATAATGAATAAGCTTGAGCCTGACTCGTTGTTCATTTATATTTATTGACATGTTATTTAACAAGTAACTTCTTAATAATTCGATAAAATATTTTCTGCACAATAACTTTATTTCTTATTTGACGGCTTATTCTATGATCTTATTTCAATTTTCTTATATCCTAAATATATATTTTTTAAATTATATATATAATTAAAGGCATAGGTATGAAGAAAATATCAAATAAATAACTAAATCTTCAAATATAATCTTTTTTATCGATATTTATTTTTTATTGAACAAATTAAATAATACCTCTTTAGTTATACTAATTTTGATTACAACAACAACAACAACATCAAGCCTTTATCCCACTACGTGGGGTCGGCTACATGAATCATTTTTCTCTATTTTGTCCTATTAAAAGTCAAATTCTCGTTTAAATCTAATAAAGAAAGGTCATTCCTAATATTTTCTAACCAAGTCTTTTTAGGTCTACCCCTACCTTTCTTAACATAAGTCAAATCTAATACCTCTACTCTCCTAACCGGGTCATCGCAAGGCCTCCGTTTTATGTGACCAAACCATCTAAGGCGACTTTATCTAATCTTATCTTCTACTGGAGCTACTCCAACCATTTCACGTATATGCTCATTTCGTATCCTATCTCTAAGGGTAAAGCCACTCATCCACCTGAGTCCTCATCTCTGCCACACTTAACTTAGTATTATGCTTCTCTTTTAAAGGCTAACATTCGGCACCATAAAGCATTGCAGGCCTCACTACCATCTTATAGAATTTTCCCTTAAGTTTGAGGGGTACATTTCTATCACATAACAAACCCGATGCATTCCTCCACTTCAACCATCCAACTTGAATTCTGCTGATAATATCCCCATCTATTTCACCATCACTCTGAACAATAGATCCAAGATATCTAAAACGTGTACTCTTATTAATGACTTGATCGCCCAAAGTCACAATCCCCTCACTAGGTCTATTACTACTAAAATTACACTCCATATATTCCGTTTTAGATCTACTCAAGCGAAAACCTTTAGACTCTAAGGTTGACCTCCATAATTCAAGTTTACCTTCAACTCCCTCTCTAGTCTTATCAACAAGAAGAATATCATCAGCAAAAAGCATACACCAAGGTACATCCTCTTGCAAATGTCTAGTGAGAACATCCATGACTAAAGCAAAAAGATATGGGCTTAAGGCTGATCCTTGATGTAACCCAACCGAAATAGGAAAATACTTGGTCAATCCACCTTGTGTTTGAACACAAGTAATAGCTCCTGCATACATATCTTTAATGATTTGAATATAAGCATTATTGACTCCTTTCTTTTCAAGAACTCTCCATAGCACTTCTCTTGGAACTTTATCATATGCTTTTTCTAAATCAATAAATATCATATGTAGATCCTCCTTATTTTATCTATATTTCTCCATCAAACCTCTGAATAAATGTATGGCTTCCATAGTCGACCTACCCGGGATGAATCCAAATTGATTTTGAGAAATTTTGATTAAAAATTATAAATCCAATTATTTCTAGTGATTATGCTTGTTGACCTCTATGTATTAACCGATAGAACAAAGAAAAAAATTCAAAATCATACCTTGCGGATCCACGATATCTGCCCAAAATCCCGACTGAAATCCCCGGAATCCAGCTGAAATCCCGCTGTGCAGCGCCGCGTACGTCTCTTCTCCGCGAATCCTGCCCAAATCCCGCAATCGCCTCGATCGAGAGCCCAAACGCGTCGTTAAATACCGCACCAAACGAAGCTCTTCGCCCTCACACACGACTCTCTCCCATTCGCTACCCGCAAGCATCACGCAGCTCTCCGATCCTCCCTCTCCCTTGTCTGCTACTTCCGGCTCCAGTCCGACGCACGAGCTGCTCCCGTCGCAGCTCCCTCGACGACTTCCCTTCCGGCCGGATCGAAAGTCACGACATTTTGATCGTAAGTAACAGCGGGAGCTTGCTGTGAAATTAACTTTCTCCCTTCCCGCACCCCTTCGGCCGGATCCCGTGAGAGAGAGAGAGAGAGAGAGAGAGAGCAAACTCCTTCTACATACCTCCACTCCAAGCCGAGACCCGCCGAGCTCCTCTCGACGTCCCGATCCCGACCTAGCTCCGACTCCCCCCTAGCCCTTCGACTTCGCTCCATCTGCGACTTTCCCCTTCCTGTTCGGATCGGAAGCCAGAGCAGAAGATCGCTGGCTTGAAGGTAACTTTGCTCCCTTTCACGCTTCTCTGGTCGGATCCCGTAAGCAGAGTGAGGAGGGGAGGGATATTAAGGGTTTTAATTAAAATTAATGATTAATTAATTTTAATTAAGATTTATATTAATTATATTAGTTATGATTATTCTAATTAATTATAATTATTATAATTAATTATAATTAATGTTAATTAATTAATTTTAATTTAAAATTATTTTAATTAATTATAATTAATTTTAATTAACTTTAATTATTAATTTAATTATAATCATTAGAATTAATTATGATTAATTGTAAGCAATTAATCATAATTAATTTTAATTAATTATAATTAATCTTAATTAAAGTTAATATTAGTTAATTATGATTAATTATTATTATTTTTAATTAAAATTAATTAGTATTAATTATAATTAATTAAGGATATTTATGCTTAATTATAATAATTCATAATTAATTATAATTAATTAAAGGTAATTATAATTTTATATTATAATTAATAAAGTGAAGGAAAAACAAGTGCTTCTTCCCTCGATCAACCCCGACGACCGCCAAGGTATAAATTCCTAAACCCTAAAACTCCGAGAGCTCGTTTCGATGCAGGCGACGAGACAAAACGACCACCTATACACGCTTTTCTTAGCGTGGTGGGAGGGAGTGCGTCCCGACGCTTGCGACGAAGCGGGTAATCACCCGATTCCTTCTTCGAAGTTCGTATCGCCTTGGAAACCCCGCCTATACACGCTTTTCTTAGCGTGGTGGGAAGGGATCCCGGTGCGATGCGCGCGACGAAGCGGGGATACCCATAAGTACCCGCTTGCGGGGAAATAACTGTGCTTACAAAATATTTTCAAAAAAATAAATAAAAAAATACTTTTCTACAAACAAAAAATACCCATACACGCTTTTCTTAGCGTGGTGGGGAATCAAAAAAATTACACGGCCGCGGTGTCCTCGAAAGGGGACACCTACCATACACGCTTTTCTTAGCGTGGTGGGAAAGGCCCAGTTTTTCCGTCGTTTTCCCCTAAACGGGGGAGACGCCGGAAGGCTGCCGAAATTTCGGGTGAAAATGTTGCTACACACGGACCCTTTTGGAGACGTTGGACAATCAAGGACTTGGGACTTTGCTCATAACTCAAATCAAATGATTAAAGAAGGGCTTAAACTTAATTAAATGAAATTGAAGCAATTTGGATATGAAATTGCATTTACAAGAACAACAGGGGACATGCATTAGAGCTAGAACTTGGTTGAACTCAAAAGGGTGTTTGAACTTGAACTCAGCTTGTGAACATTTGGACTTGATTGAACGGTGGACTCGGACTTATAAACTTGATTCAATCTACTTAATTGAACTCAAACCCAAATGAATCATAACTTAAGCATAATGAATATGAACTTGGTTTGAACCAAGTGAGGACTTAGACTTGCCATATGAAAGAACATGAAGGACTTGTGTAAGACTTGAGTTGGACTCAAGCTGAACTGAACTCATCTTGAACTTGCAAATTCAAGTGTTACTTGAACAATCACAAGGTTTTTGAATCATATACGAGAGCATTTGAATCCGAATTTGGACCAAATACAAAGTGCTTTGAGCTCGTTTTGAACAAACTTGAATATACAACAAGATTAATAGTCACAAGAAATTGGGCCTTAAATTCAATTGTTCGCGATCATGCAAATGATAGAAGGTGACTCAAAGGAATTCAAATAAATGATAGAGGACTTGAAGCATATGAAATAAGATATTGGTTCAATGAATGAGCATTCAAAATGGAAAAGTTTAATGAATAATCTTGAGCATCCAAACAAACATCAATGAATAGAACTTGGATCTGAACTTGGTCTAAGGAATGTGAAGCTTTGCTTGAATGCAAAATTTGAACTTGAACTGAGTGACATTGTTTGGGACTTGAACAAAGAACTACAAGCTCAACTTTCCTACAAGCATCAACAAATAATCATGAGCAATAACCTATGGTGAATAGAATCCCTATATTTCACTCATAAGAGCAAGTGATATGAATTTGATGTGCAGAAGATAGTTACAATGGAGATAATCATAAAAGATTTACATATGAATGTCTCCATTATCAACAACAATTCAACATGCAAACAAAGGTATAAACAAGGGTAACACACCGGCAAAGTATACAAGCTCCTACAAGTTAACATGTAAAACTCTTCATTCATATAATGATCTTATCTACAAGTAGTATTGGTGACCACATCGCTAGTGTGACAGATTTTCTACATGAATAAGATAGAAGATTGTAGCGGATGTGAACTCTTACTAGCAATGATGGAAGATGTGTCATATGCATAGTAAGGTACATATGTGGGTACGATGAGTAATTAGCAGATAAATGCACTGAACCTCAACAAATCATAGGAATTCATATGTAATATGAGATGTTCACAAGAAGAACACATCATCGACGATAATTCAACATGGGTCAAATACACTGGTTCTCTAATCCAGAAGCGGACGTATAACAAATGCAAATGCCTACGAAAGTTTGTAGAAGACCCGCTTTGCACACAACATGTCATCTACAAGAAGGATACCAGGCGTCTGTTACAAGTGTTAAGATACTAATACAGTCTATAATCATGCAGTGGCAAGTAGATGCATCTGTCTCCCACAAGCGGAAGAAATTTGATATACAACAAGTGCAAGTGTCTACGATTCATTGTAGGAGACCCATCATACACAACAAGATATCCACAAGCAAAATACCAAGTGACTACAACAAGTGCAAGTTCATATGATTCAAGCAGGAGATTCGTTAGTGCACTACGATCCGCCTACAAAAATCAACAAATAGTGCACGACAGTCTACCTGTACGAAGCAGCGAACAATTCTATCCAGAAGCTGCTACGCCACGCCACCGGATCTGCAACCTCCGTACAAGCAGACAGAAGGCGTTTATAAATATTCCAAAAATACCCCCTGCATGTGCACTATAAATTGTATACACATAGGTACACTAAAGGGGGAAAATATAATCTTAACCCGCATGGGCCCCGGCGAGCGTGTTATTGGTACACACGTGACGTCTAGGGATGCTGCGCGGGTTGACAAGTGAATTCAGGCTCGAACCCGATCCTCCTATACGGATTAATAGGAGTCGACAAGGTTCGAACCAACAAATAAATATGTGGCCGTGGCGGCCAGAATATTTATCTTAATACATTTATATTAGGCCTTCAATGCCTAAAATCAAAAGAGTTCACTTTCAAGGGTACAAAGCCTACGAAACCCGATCCTCTGTCGACAGCCCGACAGAGTTGACAAGGTTCAATCCATAAAAAGAAATGACCCCCAAACACCCCGATGATGGTCGTGTTGAATGTTTATTTCAACCGGAGGGGTTCACAAACATTTCAAATGACTCCCAAATATCCAAATGTCTTCCAAGCTCCATCCAAAAACCCAAAAACTTCACAAAAATCTCAAAAACCCAAAATCCCAAAAATATTCAAAATTTCAAAAATATTTAAAAATGAAATCATCCTATCAATCGCTTAAAGCAAAGCCCATCCATCATCCGCAACAGTTTGTCGGGGTGGACAAATTCAAATAAACTCTAGCTCACAAAGAGCCAAATGCCTAGTCGAAAATATCACTAGGATCCATTCTCAAACAATCTCTTGCCAGTAAGGACGTGGTACGTGTCCTCTAACCGGCAGTTTCGCCGCCAAATGGCACTGCAGGTAAACGGTTATGACCCGGGGCCCTCTAAACCGAGTGGTTTCGCCGCCAAATGGCACCACAGATAGCGGTTATGGCCAGAGCCAATACGCTCCTTAATGGCGTTAAATCCTTGAGATATGAATCAATAGTATATGATCGATAGGGCACAAAGCCCTCTGTTAGCTAAGGTGGATTCAAATTTGTCCCCTTAGACAAACATCCAACCCCGGTCTACAAGGTCCCCTTGGACGAAGCAACCCATGGCTGCCGACAAGGATCCTTCTGTCAGGTTGGGTCGACTACCTCCTCTGACTAAGTAGACCAGGGACCACGATGGCCCGGGACGACGGAACCATGGGATCTTGATCGGGTCTATCATCCATTCCCCCACTATCCGCTTTAAGTGCTAGATGGTGAAATTTCTATTTTTAAATATAAAATTTTCCCAAATATCTCAATCCAAATCTTCCAAACCCAACCCTTCAAATTCCAAACTTCCAATCCTTAATACCAATACTCTTTGCTGCTACTATATGCCAGATAACACGTATCTCTATACGTATCTGATCGACGACTAGCCTTAATCGAAAGTTCTCTCTTGTGATCGAGAGGGGTAATTAACTATAGGGGCTTGCGCCTATAGGAAACCAGAACTCAGATCATAAAGTCCTCACAAAATGAGGGCGAAATCTTTGGGTAGTGTCTTATCTACAAACCCATCTGCCTTCCAAAATTTACCTCGGAACTTAGTTCGTTAAAACTCCCTCGCCGAATAAGAAAAGCGAGCGGAGGCCGGGGCCGAATTTTCGGAGCCCACAGATTTCTGGCGACTCCACTGGGGTTTGGTTTCTCTTTCCATCTTTGGCTAGTCGTCTCAGTGCTATAGTAGCAGCTATATCAAATCGTACTCAAGATTTTGAGTCTTTCAAAATGATCGTTTAATGATTCAAAACTCTGAATTTTCTAAAAAATGATCATTTGACAAATTCATTTGGCATTTAGCAGAGTTTTCAAATTTATTATTATTGCTTGCTTCTGCTAATTATTTTTGTCTATTTTTGTTTTGTGTTCTGCGCAAGTCTCTGCATTTTGAAAGTGCGGGGTGATGTATCAGATTCTGATTACTAACCCTTGCCTTTCATTTATGCAGATGGATCTACAGAACACGCCAATGACTGTCCAACTGGGACAAGGAGCCAGGATTCAGCTGGCGAATGCTATTATTGAGACCGGAAATGCCGGAGCTACCATCCAATTTGGTAGTGTTGATTTTCCTGCAGTCGTTGCAAGGACTGCCGCCATTCACGTGAATGGAAGGAATGCAGAAAGGCCTGCCAGGAGGCCCCAGTCTACTGAAGCTGTCACCCGTCGTGTGCATCTGCCAGCACAACGACCTGCTGCTGAAAATCTTCGTAGGAGGGTTTCTGTGTTTGAACGACTGTCACAATCAGAAGTCCCAGCCACCAAGAGAATTGTGAATGGTGGGAGAGTTTCCGTGGTGACTGCAAACACCACCACTCTGTCAACCAGGTTATCTGCGCCTGGAGAGTATAATGCTGAAGCCTCCCCATCCGGAGGTAGGCCTACAAGAAGACAAAGGAGAAAGATGAATGCTGAGCTCCGAGCTCAGCATCAACAACTCCCGATCCATCCCTCCAATCTATCAGCCCAAGTTCCTGAAGCCAATGTTCCTACCCGGAATAAATTTTCTGATTTAAAATGGGTAAAAAGGAATAGCTCCACTGGTGAGCTGAAGAAGTCTTTCTGGGAGCAACGACAGGAAGTCCAAGCTCCTCCAAAGAGAAAGGAACCTGAAACTCTCTCAGCCCGGGTCTATCGGGTCCTGAAGACTGTGAAGGAGAAAGGTCTGAAAAAGAAGAAATTCCAACAGCCTTTGATGATCAAGGCTAGGAGAACTCCGCCAAGGGAACGCCTATCTGTTGTGGCGGAAAGAAGAGAAAGAAGATATACCCCACGCGGTGAACATCGGGGTGTGACACCTGAACCATATGTTCAGGGATCCGCTACTGAAAGGTCCCGGTGGAAAGGAAAACAAGTCTGGAGGCCAAAGCCTCGAGGAAATGAAAAAGAAAGAAGAGAAAGAGGAACTGAACTGGGCGTGACATCTGGTGAGGCTTCCCGGAGATCCGCCCAAATCTACGAACAACATCAAAAATGGGCCCCTAAAAGGACCCATAATGACACTCCTCCAAATGGTAGACACCTTGGAGAATCCTCCAGGGGATCCCGTCGCCCTCCATCCCCTCCAAAGGAAGAGACTAACTTCGACCGCAGTCCACTGGATGAAGAAGTCCCCATACCTAACCAAGAACCAGAAATCCAGTGGCGGCGCCGCTCGGAGATTCGAATACTAGAAAAAGAAGAAAATATGGAAGGGGTAGAAAACATTGAAGAAGAGAAATTCCTTGAAGAGGACGAAAACATACAAGAATACCTCGAAGGGGAAGAAAACATTGATGAATTTCAAGATGAAAATTTAGAAGAAGAAATTCAAGAAACAAATAATACTCTGGACATGGAAGTTGTCTATATGGTGAGACACACCAATGTTAATGAGGAAACCTATTATAATGAGGGTGAAGATGAAGACGATCAACAACCCCCGATTAGGCGAGTTTATCACCGTCGTCGTGAAGCTGGGTCCACCACTGGCAGAGGTGGTCACTCCCAAGCAGAAGAAAAAGGAGAAGAAGCCGAGGAGAATCCCTTCGCTGATGAGAATATCACGCTTGCAGACATGCAGAGACATATGAAGCGACAGATGAGAGCCAAAGATAGAGAAATCTCTCAGTTAAATGAGAAAATGACTGAGATGATGGCTCAGATGGGGGCAATGATGCAAATGATGCAGAGAACTGTTGCTGTTGGTGCCATGCCCAATCCTCCTCCGGATCCTCCAAACTTTCAAATGCCTCAAGTCTCAGGAGTACGGGGCACTCCTGAAGATGGTCACGAGGCTCATAATGTGATCCGTCAGCCCACTCCACAAAATGTTGCAAGTACTTCTGAACCTGTGACCGCTGCACAATTGGAAGGGATTATCACAGAAAGGATCAAGGCTATCATAGCTGTTGATCAGGCAGAGAAACTAGTGGGCAAAGGTCGTCCGTATCCTGCTGAATACGACCAAGTACCATACCCGAAAGGGTATTCGGTCCCAAAGTTCAACACTTTCAACGGTAATAACAACCCTAGACAGCACCTGGCACAGTTTAAAGCCACCTGTGGGAACACAGGAGGAAATGACGCCCTACTCTTCCGACAATTCGTCAGCAGTTTGACAGCAACTGCTTTCGAATGGTACGCTGAACTGCCAAATGATTCTGTGAAGATCTTCGCATAATTAGAAAATATGTTCGTGAAGAGATTCGCTAGTGCAACTGAGAAGATTACGATCGCTGACCTCGCTCTGGATAAGAGAAAAAGAGAAGAATCAGTGACTAAATACATCACTCGCTGGCGAAATTTAAGCATGAAATGTGAGCAGCAGCTTGAGGAAGAACATGCCGTACAGTTGTTAATGGGCAACATTGATGACAAGATGCAACCCTTCCTGTGCATGGCTACAATCAACACATTTCAAGACTTGCTCGATAGAGTGGCTAAGTTTGAAAAGCTGAATTTCTCCAGATCAGAAAATCACTCTGATAAGCCCAAGAAGGCTAAAGCCCCAGGTGCTAGAAGAGGTGATGCCGACTCTACGTTCTTCTCTAGAGCTGACAGGGAAAAGCAAGTGATTTACAACGTAGACAAGGGCAAACAGCCGATGCAATATCAAGAAAAGTCTAAACAGACCTACAACCCCAACCCCCAACCGAAGCTGATATTAGGGAGAAATGATAAGCCACGGACTTATCAAGCTGGAGGCCAGAGACAGGCTATAGGAACTGGTGATAGAATGTTCCAATCCCTCAAAGATAAAATGAATAAAGAATATTCATTCAAGAGGGAGTGCGTCGCCAAATTATTTCGACAAGTGTTGAAATCGGGTTTAGAACTGCCTGAATGCAAGAGACCCGAAGAGTCGAAGAACACTGGTGACCCAAATTATTGCCCATATCATCGGGTGCTCAGCCATCCTATTGAAGATTGCTATATCTTCAAGGATTGGCTTGAAAGAAAATATCAGAAGGGAGAGATCACATTGTCTGACAATGTATTGTCACACCCTAGAAAGGAATCAACTAGGGTGATCACGTCCTCTTCCGTACCCCTGGTTGAAGAAAAAAGAAATGAAAAGAAGCCAGCTCAAGAAGAACAGTGGGAGACTGCGGTCTCTAAGAAAACTGTAAAAATGTTGAAGCAGCTTGAAGGAGTTTCAGGTGTAAAGTGGAAGTCTCCTATTGAGCCAATGATAGATTTGAAGGCACTACCGGTGGTACGACCTTCTACTTCAAAACAGTTTTCCAACCAAGTTGGTTCTTCAAAGACTGAAAAGAAGAAATCATCAAAGAAGAAAACCAAGCTGAAGAAGCCTAAAGAGAAAAAGACTGTAACTCAGAGGGTTATTGACAATTTAGACGAGTACTACCAGACTGTGAGGCGACCTATCAAGCTCGCTGACTTCATGTCGGAGCTTAAGATAGACGAAGCCGGAGAAGATGATGAGAATTCTCTTCCAATAGAAATATGTTGGGTCATCTCGGTGACACCGAGTACTTTGACAGAAGAGGAATACACAGAAGTACCCTCTGAATCCTGTATGATGGTTTTGCCAATGGATTACAGTTCAGAGGAGGATTTGTATTTTCCAGAGGGAGACGAATCAGACCCTAGTATAGCGTCTCGGATGGGACACGTAAACCTGGGTGGTGATTCTGAATCAACAGATGAGTCCCTAGACGCGACAATGGCTGACTCTGAAGAAAATGTACAGTTAAATGACTCTGAACCGGAGGAGATTGCTCAAGTGCAGTTAAGAAGCGGCAAGATACTACCGCCTCCACCGAAGAAAGGGGTCTCCAATAAAGATAAGGAGAAAGAAATAGTCATCAATGATAATATAATCCCTGAAGATCCCAAGAAAAAGAACACCTCAGCCAATGGGATAGATTATAATATCTTATCCCATCTAAGAAAAATTCCAGCACAGCTCAGCATATACGATGCTTTGGTGATGTCTGAAGACCTTCGGGAGACTCTGATTCAGGCTCTCAAAGATCCCGAAAGATACGAGACGTATTTTGCTGAACGTAATTTGACTGAGGTTCTACAAGCTCGTAATGAGCCATTTATGACTTTCTCCGAAGAGGATATGATGCTCGGAACTGCAGACCATAATCGTCCTCTGTATGTTACTGCAGAGAGTGATAAGCTAATTATCAGTCGAATCTTAATCGATCCTGGATCCTCCGTGAATCTGATAAGCTTGAAAGCACTGAGATCCCTCTGCCTTGATGTAGAACACCTCGGGCCAGATAAGCTGATGGTGCATGGTTTCAATGAGAAAGGGCAGAAGACCCTTGGATCATTCATGCTCCCTCTTGTATTTGGAGAGCTCCACACAGAAGCTAAGTTCCATGTGATTGATGCGGATACTTCATTCAAGGCGCTACTAGGTCGTCCCTGGTTACATGAATATGGCATTGTCCCGTCAACATTACACCAGTGTATGAAATATCTCAAAGATGGAGAAGAATTCAGGATCTCTGGTGATATTCAGCCTTTTACAGTTCATGAAGCCACAGTTTATGAAGATGCGCGGTACTTCATGCCAAAGAAGCAAAAGTTTTCGAGCTCCCTCGAAGCTAAAACATCAAACTCAAAGGCTGCAAAGCAGTCTGAACGAGAAGGTGAGAAAAAGCAGGTGGGGAGAAAGAAGGCAGTGCCGACTCTTCCCAAAGCGCCGACCATTCCAAAAGAAAAGAAGCATGTACCTCATCTGGGAAGTGACACAGATGAAGATGATGTTACTCCTGCTAAATCTCGGAAAGTGTGCCAGTCAACGGATGAATGGAGCAGGCATGTCGAATTTTCAAATGATGATTATGACTACGACTCCATTTACATGAACATGGTGCAGAATGTGTTCTCTAGAAGAATTGACAGCCTATCAATTTCAGATAGTGTACTCGTAGTCACGCGTGTTCCTTTACAACATTTCAAAGAAATTATTCCGCGCGAGGTGCATAAAGTTGAAGAACTCGCCACCCTCTATTTGCCTCCCCGTAAAAATGGGACTATTCCAAAGAATGTGTTATATTCTACGGGAGTTCGTGAAGAGGAGAATCATGATTGGGATTGCATGATTCTCGATTCTGAAGAGGTATTTCCTACGAGGCTACCTAGGTTCAATACCAAAAATATTCAGAGAATGCTACGAAAGCAAGTCAATATTCCTACTACCAAGAGACAGCTTCGTACAAGTTTGGGCCTCTGGTATGGGAGGAGTCCGCGTCCGTTACGGCAGAAGGATACAGACACATATAAAGGTATTGGATTCATCAAAAGAAAATTCCTCCGGAAAGAGACTTGTCAGGCAATCACATGCATGGAGATTGAATCCGATGATGGTGATGCTGAAGAGACATACGAGGCTGAAGATTATGATGAACAGCCCGTAGAAGCCAAGCCTGCACCAGAAGAGCTTGAAGATGGTGGACAGGCAGCCACTATGGATGAACTAAGAGAAGTCAACTTGGGAACTGAGGAGGATCCTCGCCCAACCTTCATTAGTTCTCTCCTACCCGAAGAACAGATAGAAGAAATAAAAGAACTCCTATGTGAATTCAGGGATTGCTTTGCCTGGACATATGCTGAGATGCCCGGCTTATCCCCTGACGTAGCAGTTCACAGATTAGCAATCAAATCGGATGTAGCACCCGTCAAGCAAGCTCCAAGGAGAATGAGATTGGAGATTGAAGAACAAGTGATTGTTGAAACAAAGAAATTAATAGAGGCAGGCTTCATCCGAGAAGAAAAGTATGCTGATTGGATTGCCAATATCGTCCCAGTGAAGAAGAAGAACGGGCAAATTCGTGTCTGTATTGACTTTCGGGACCTTAACAAAGCATGCCCAAAAGATGATTTTCCACTTCCTGTATCCGAACTCCTGGTGGACAATACGTCCAACTACGACATGTTCTCCTTCATGGATGGATCGTCAGGATACAATCAAATCAAAATGGCGCCCGAAGATGAAAAGCATACATCGTTCAGGACGCCCATTGGAATTTTCTGCTACACAGTCATGCCATTCGGCCTGAAGAACGCTGGTGCCACCTACCAGCGGGCGATGACTCACATATTTGATGATTTGATACATCAGAAGGTCGAGTGCTATGTAGATGACCTTGTTGTCAAAAGTCTTGGCCGAAATGATCACTTAAAAGATCTCAGAATCGTATTTGAGAGAATCATAAAATTTGATCTGAAGATGAATCCTCTCAAATGTGCTTTTGGGGTCTCCTCCGGCAAATTCTTGGGGTATGTTGTTCGTCATCGAGGAATAGAGATCGACCCCAACAAAATTAAGGCAATCACGGAGATGCCACCACCAAGGAACCTTCGACAGCTTCGCTCGCTGCAAGGACAACTGGCTTTCATTCGAAGATTCATATCAAATCTATCGGGTAGGTGCCAGCCATTCTCTAAGCTAATGAAGAAAGATGTCCGTTTCAAATGGGACGCAGAATGCCAGGAAGCATTTGATAGTATCAAGAAATACCTGTTGAATCCGCCCATTCTAGCAGCGCCAATTCCGGGGAAGCCTCTTATACTGTATACAGCAGCACTAGAAGAGTCCCTCGGAGCACTATTGGCCCAGAATAATGAAGAAGGCAAAGAAAATGCGCTCTATTACATCAGTCGAAGGTTGATTGGAGCAGAAAGCCGTTATTCCCCAATTGAAAAGCATTGTCTGGCGCTAATTTTTGCAGTTCAGAAACTCCGCCACTACATGCTATCTCATAAAATCACACTGATATCAAAGATCGATCCGCTGAAGTTCTTGATGACAAGACCAGCGTTGACAGGTCGTCTAGCCAGGTGGGCAGTATTGTTATTACAGTTTGAAATTATATACATGCCACAAAAGGCGGTGAAAGGACAAGCCTTGGCAGATTTTCTTGCTGCACACCCAATCCCGGCTGATTCTCCACTAAATGATGATTTGCCCGATGAGCAAATGATGCAGGTTGAGGAGAATGAAAGGCTACCATTCTGGGAAATGTACTTCGACGGAGCATCGTCGATTAGACCAGTCCGACCTCCAAATATTGCAAGAGCCCGAGCAGGCATCGGTCTCATTTTCGTAGCACCCGAGGGAGGTATAATGAGGTTTTCATTCAGTCTAACTGAACCTCGGACCAACAACGAAGCTGAGTACGAAGCTCTATTAGCAGGGCTGGAGATTGCGATCGATGTCAGAATCCAACATCTCCAGATCTTTGGTGATTCTCAACTTGTAATAAATCAAGTACTTGGAATCTACAAGGTTGGTAAAGTCGAATTAGCCCATTACCACCGGCGAGCTCTCGAGCTTCTGAAGCAAGTACCAAATGTCAAAATGGCTCGAGTTCCTCGAGGACAGAATGCTAAAGCAGATTGTCTGGCCAAATTAGCCAAAGAAATGGCGAACATTAATGAGGAGAGGCCTATATTCATTGGAGTTTACACTCGTAGGGTCTTGGAGCCCGCTCTATTACAATTCCCAAGGGCAGAAGGAATTCCAGATTCAAGTCAACAAGATGAAACTTCAGTTGACCCTCAACCTCTCCATCAGATCGTTATGGAGAATTATCCAGAAGAATACCACGTGGCCAAGAGACATAAAGCTAGTCAAGCTTCAGAATCGTGGTGGCATTGTTTAGATATTGAAGTCGAAAATGATTGGAGGCAGCCATTCATTGACTACTTCAAGGAAAACAAACTCCCGACAGAAAAGTCTATGGCCGCACAAATTCGAAAAAGGACATTGCGATACGCATTTGTCAATGATACGCTATACAGGCGAGCTTTTGATCAAATGTGGCTAAGGTGCCTAGGGACCAAGGAAGCTGATAAAGTGATATCAGAAGTCCACGAAGGGCTTTGTGGAGCACATCAGTCAGGTCCCAAAATGGCCGCTAAAATTAAGAGAATTGGTTACTATTGGCCAACTATGGTTAGAGACTGTATTGATCATGCTAAGAGGTGCCACGAATGTCAAATCCACGGTGATGTTATACATCAGCCTCCAAATCCACTGCACCCAACAATAGCATCCTGGCCATTCGAATGCTGGGGCACTGATATAATCGGGCCAATAGATCCGCCATCATCAGCGGGACACCGTTTCATTCTGGCAGCGACGGATTACTTTTCCAAGTGGGCAGAAGCAGCTCCATTCAGAGAGGTCACATCCGAGCATGTGATCAATTTCTTTACCCACAATGTAGTCTATAGATTTGGTGTGCCACGCCGAATAATCTCAGACAATGGTACTGCTTTCAAAAGTACAAAAATCTATAAGTTCGTTGATCGGCACAAAATCGATTGGCGATATTCATCCATTTACAATCCAAGAGCAAATGGATTGGCAGAAGCCTTCAACAAGACGCTGGTGAAATTGTTGAAGAAGATTCTCACCAAGAATAAGAGAGAGTGGCATACGAAAATGGCAGAGGCACTGTGGGCGTATCGTACAACCTACAAAACTCCAACCAAAGCCACCCCGTATTCTCTAGTGTTCGGTGTTGAAGCCGTACTGCCATTGGAGATCGAACTACCGTCACTCCGGGTAGCAATCCAGAATGATCTCACTCAAGAGCAAAACGCCCGTCTCAGAATGGAAGAGCTTGACGCACTTGATGAACTAAGGTTACAAGCTCAACAAAATCTAGAAATCTACCGAGGAAGAATGGCAAAGTCCTTTGATCGAATGGTGCGTCCTCGATCATTTCAGGAAGGGGAATTGGTCCTGGTGCTGAGAAGACCAATCATTCCACACCGAAAAATTGGTGGCAAATTCGTATCCAATTGGGAAGGTCCCTTTGTCATCGAGAAGGTGTACCAAGGAGGAGCATATCAGTTGATCGATCTAAACGGTCAGAGGCCTATGCCGCCAATCAACGGTCGACATTTAAAGAAATATTATGCATGAAAATTCCATGTATAATGTATTTCATGATGACCAAAATTTTATATGCATATTTATCAATGCATGTTTACTTATATTTTGAAATTCTCTTGTATAGCAAGAAAGCATTTCAAAATCTCCCATCAGACTGGGGGCATTTTAAATATTTATTCGGGTCGACATCGCGCTGCATGCCGAGATCCCCGAATAAATATTTAAAATCTCAAAATAGAAAGGCCTATCCAAAATGTCCCTACGAGACAGGGGGCATTTTAAATATTCATTTGGGTCGACATCGTGCTATACGCCGAAATCCCCAAATGAATATTTAAAATTTTATATTCCAAATCTATTACATTCTGAAATGTCCCTGCGAGACAGGGGGTATTTTAAATATTTATTCGGGTCGACATCGCGCTGCATGCTGAGATCCCCGAATAAATATTTAAAATTATCAATCCAAATATTCTTTTGTGCTAAAGAATACACATACTTGTTTTTCAAAGTATATGCAGGTGATATCTCAAAGATCGAGACAACACCTTCTCCAATAAACCAAGGCTCAAAAGGTCAAGAAAGAGACTCTTGTAGCTACACACTCCTATAAAATTGAGCCGAAAAGCTTGAAGTCTTTCGACAGCCTGAAGCTTAAGGTTCGAATGGGTGTAAAAGGTCGGATCCAACACGCCCAAATATGGCCGGATCGCTGGCAGCTCTGTCTACTCAACAAGCCATAAGAAAGGCCGTAGTAGCGGAACCCCCACTTCGTCAACCCGTCAGTAGGGACTGTAGGAAGTACGAAGGCAAATTTGACTCGACAAGTTCAAGTGATCGTAGTCTACAAAATTCTCCCAAATGACTGGAGAATCAAAGTTTTAGTGGAAGGATAAGTCTCGAACGACTACCGAATGTTCGTAGGCTCCAAAATCTACAACCACAAAGGACGACTCCAAATCTATCAACTTTAGCAAAACCAGCATTGGGGAGTGCAATTCCCATAGCTCGAGTCTGAAGCCTGAATGGGTGTAAGAGGTCGAATCCAACAAGCCCAAATATGGCCGGATCGCTGGCAGCTCCATCTACTCAACAAGCCATAAGAAAGGCCGCAGTAGAGGAACCCCCATTTCAGCAACCAGAGGACAAAGAGCTATCAAATTCTAGCTCTCCCGATCTGATAAACTCAAGTTATTCAGATTAAAGTCTTCTCAAGTGGTTAAGGATCAAGATACTACCTACGTTTGGTACTATCAATTGTTTCTAGAACCTGCAAATCCTTCAACAAATCCGTAAAGCACAAAGCGAGGATCGAAGGAATTTTTCTTCAACAAGTCCGTCAAAGCACAAAGCAAAGGACCAAAAAAAAATATCCCAAAGTTCGTGAAAAGCCCTAGGCTGAACTAAGTGGATTCTGTCATCAACAAGTCCGTTATGCACAAAGCTCTGGACTGATGACTTCTTGCCATCGACTTAATACAAACCTAAGGGTTTAGGTCACCGGCATCTACTCCTTCAACAAGCCCGTCAAAGCAAGAAAGCAAAGGGCCGAAGGTACAAAAATCACCTGACAAGTTAATAAAGACAAATCAGGCGATTCTCAATCAATATCTACAGCACGAAGCATAGGACAAAAAGAAATCAGTATCTCAATCATTTATGGATATATCTAAAAGAGTCAAAAAGAAAGGGAGATTAGTGTGACATCCAAGTGAATTTTTGGAGATCCACTAAATGAAAATCTTAGTGTGACATCCAAACAAATTTTTGGAGATCCACTAAATGAAAGCATCAGTGTGACATCTAGAATAAATATCTAGAGATCCACAGGGTCAATCAGCATACAACAAACGTGATTCGCTTTAGACGCGTACCACATTTGTTGGGGGGCATTTGTTGACCTCTATGTATTAACCGATAGAACAAAGAAAAAAATTCAAAATCATACCTTGCGGATCCACGATATCTGCCCAAAATCCCGACTGAAATCCCCGGAATCCAGCTGAAATCCCGCTGTGCAGCGCCGCGTACGTCTCTTCTCCGCGAATCCTGCCCAAATCCCGCAATCGCCTCGATCGAGAGCCCAAACGCGTCGTTAAATACCGCACCAAACGAAGCTCTTCGCCCTCACACACGACTCTCTCCCATTCGCTACCCGCAAGCATCACGCAGCTCTCCGATCCTCCCTCTCCCTTGTCTGCTACTTCCGGCTCCAGTCCGACGCACGAGCTGCTCCCGTCGCAGCTCCCTCGACGACTTCCCTTCCGGCCGGATCGAAAGTCACGACATTTTGATCGTAAGTAACAGCGGGAGCTTGCTGTGAAATTAACTTTCTCCCTTCCCGCACCCCTTCGGCCGGATCCCGTGAGAGAGAGAGAGAGAGAGAGAGAGAGAGCAAACTCCTTCTACATACCTCCACTCCAAGCCGAGACCCGCCGAGCTCCTCTCGACGTCCCGATCCCGACCTAGCTCCGACTCCCCCCTAGCCCTTCGACTTCGCTCCATCTGCGACTTTCCCCTTCCTGTTCGGATCGGAAGCCAGAGCAGAAGATCGCTGGCTTGAAGGTAACTTTGCTCCCTTTCACGCTTCTCTGGTCGGATCCCGTAAGCAGAGTGAGGAGGGGAGGGATATTAAGGGTTTTAATTAAAATTAATGATTAATTAATTTTAATTAAGATTTATATTAATTATATTAGTTATGATTATTCTAATTAATTATAATTATTATAATTAATTATAATTAATGTTAATTAATTAATTTTAATTTAAAATTATTTTAATTAATTATAATTAATTTTAATTAACTTTAATTATTAATTTAATTATAATCATTAGAATTAATTATGATTAATTGTAAGCAATTAATCATAATTAATTTTAATTAATTATAATTAATCTTAATTAAAGTTAATATTAGTTAATTATGATTAATTATTATTATTTTTAATTAAAATTAATTAGTATTAATTATAATTAATTAAGGATATTTATGCTTAATTATAATAATTCATAATTAATTATAATTAATTAAAGGTAATTATAATTTTATATTATAATTAATAAAGTGAAGGAAAAACAAGTGCTTCTTCCCTCGATCAACCCCGACGACCGCCAAGGTATAAATTCCTAAACCCTAAAACTCCGAGAGCTCGTTTCGATGCAGGCGACGAGACAAAACGACCACCTATACACGCTTTTCTTAGCGTGGTGGGAGGGAGTGCGTCCCGACGCTTGCGACGAAGCGGGTAATCACCCGATTCCTTCTTCGAAGTTCGTATCGCCTTGGAAACCCCGCCTATACACGCTTTTCTTAGCGTGGTGGGAAGGGATCCCGGTGCGATGCGCGCGACGAAGCGGGGATACCCATAAGTACCCGCTTGCGGGGAAATAACTGTGCTTACAAAATATTTTCAAAAAAATAAATAAAAAAATACTTTTCTACAAACAAAAAATACCCATACACGCTTTTCTTAGCGTGGTGGGGAATCAAAAAAATTACACGGCCGCGGTGTCCTCGAAAGGGGACACCTACCATACACGCTTTTCTTAGCGTGGTGGGAAAGGCCCAGTTTTTCCGTCGTTTTCCCCTAAACGGGGGAGACGCCGGAAGGCTGCCGAAATTTCGGGTGAAAATGTTGCTACACACGGACCCTTTTGGAGACGTTGGACAATCAAGGACTTGGGACTTTGCTCATAACTCAAATCAAATGATTAAAGAAGGGCTTAAACTTAATTAAATGAAATTGAAGCAATTTGGATATGAAATTGCATTTACAAGAACAACAGGGGACATGCATTAGAGCTAGAACTTGGTTGAACTCAAAAGGGTGTTTGAACTTGAACTCAGCTTGTGAACATTTGGACTTGATTGAACGGTGGACTCGGACTTATAAACTTGATTCAATCTACTTAATTGAACTCAAACCCAAATGAATCATAACTTAAGCATAATGAATATGAACTTGGTTTGAACCAAGTGAGGACTTAGACTTGCCATATGAAAGAACATGAAGGACTTGTGTAAGACTTGAGTTGGACTCAAGCTGAACTGAACTCATCTTGAACTTGCAAATTCAAGTGTTACTTGAACAATCACAAGGTTTTTGAATCATATACGAGAGCATTTGAATCCGAATTTGGACCAAATACAAAGTGCTTTGAGCTCGTTTTGAACAAACTTGAATATACAACAAGATTAATAGTCACAAGAAATTGGGCCTTAAATTCAATTGTTCGCGATCATGCAAATGATAGAAGGTGACTCAAAGGAATTCAAATAAATGATAGAGGACTTGAAGCATATGAAATAAGATATTGGTTCAATGAATGAGCATTCAAAATGGAAAAGTTTAATGAATAATCTTGAGCATCCAAACAAACATCAATGAATAGAACTTGGATCTGAACTTGGTCTAAGGAATGTGAAGCTTTGCTTGAATGCAAAATTTGAACTTGAACTGAGTGACATTGTTTGGGACTTGAACAAAGAACTACAAGCTCAACTTTCCTACAAGCATCAACAAATAATCATGAGCAATAACCTATGGTGAATAGAATCCCTATATTTCACTCATAAGAGCAAGTGATATGAATTTGATGTGCAGAAGATAGTTACAATGGAGATAATCATAAAAGATTTACATATGAATGTCTCCATTATCAACAACAATTCAACATGCAAACAAAGGTATAAACAAGGGTAACACACCGGCAAAGTATACAAGCTCCTACAAGTTAACATGTAAAACTCTTCATTCATATAATGATCTTATCTACAAGTAGTATTGGTGACCACATCGCTAGTGTGACAGATTTTCTACATGAATAAGATAGAAGATTGTAGCGGATGTGAACTCTTACTAGCAATGATGGAAGATGTGTCATATGCATAGTAAGGTACATATGTGGGTACGATGAGTAATTAGCAGATAAATGCACTGAACCTCAACAAATCATAGGAATTCATATGTAATATGAGATGTTCACAAGAAGAACACATCATCGACGATAATTCAACATGGGTCAAATACACTGGTTCTCTAATCCAGAAGCGGACGTATAACAAATGCAAATGCCTACGAAAGTTTGTAGAAGACCCGCTTTGCACACAACATGTCATCTACAAGAAGGATACCAGGCGTCTGTTACAAGTGTTAAGATACTAATACAGTCTATAATCATGCAGTGGCAAGTAGATGCATCTGTCTCCCACAAGCGGAAGAAATTTGATATACAACAAGTGCAAGTGTCTACGATTCATTGTAGGAGACCCATCATACACAACAAGATATCCACAAGCAAAATACCAAGTGACTACAACAAGTGCAAGTTCATATGATTCAAGCAGGAGATTCGTTAGTGCACTACGATCCGCCTACAAAAATCAACAAATAGTGCACGACAGTCTACCTGTACGAAGCAGCGAACAATTCTATCCAGAAGCTGCTACGCCACGCCACCGGATCTGCAACCTCCGTACAAGCAGACAGAAGGCGTTTATAAATATTCCAAAAATACCCCCTGCACGTGCACTATAAATTGTATACACATAGGTACACTAAAGGGGGAAAATATAATCTTAACCCGCATGGGCCCCGGCGAGCGTGTTATTGGTACACACGTGACGTCTAGGGATGCTGCGCGGGTTGACAAGTGAATTCAGGCTCGAACCCGATCCTCCTATACGGATTAATAGGAGTCGACAAGGTTCGAACCAACAAATAAATATGTGGCCGTGGCGGCCAGAATATTTATCTTAATACATTTATATTAGGCCTTCAATGCCTAAAATCAAAAGAGTTCACTTTCAAGGGTACAAAGCCTACGAAACCCGATCCTCTGTCGACAGCCCGACAGAGTTGACAAGGTTCAATCCATAAAAAGAAATGACCCCCAAACACCCCGATGATGGTCGTGTTGAATGTTTATTTCAACCGGAGGGGTTCACAAACATTTCAAATGACTCCCAAATATCCAAATGTCTTCCAAGCTCCATCCAAAAACCCAAAAACTTCACAAAAATCTCAAAAACCCAAAATCCCAAAAATATTCAAAATTTCAAAAATATTTAAAAATGAAATCATCCTATCAATCGCTTAAAGCAAAGCCCATCCATCATCCGCAACAGTTTGTCGGGGTGGACAAATTCAAATAAACTCTAGCTCACAAAGAGCCAAATGCCTAGTCGAAAATATCACTAGGATCCATTCTCAAACAATCTCTTGCCAGTAAGGACGTGGTACGTGTCCTCTAACCGGCAGTTTCGCCGCCAAATGGCACTGCAGGTAAACGGTTATGACCCGGGGCCCTCTAAACCGAGTGGTTTCGCCGCCAAATGGCACCACAGATAGCGGTTATGGCCAGAGCCAATACGCTCCTTAATGGCGTTAAATCCTTGAGATATGAATCAATAGTATATGATCGATAGGGCACAAAGCCCTCTGTTAGCTAAGGTGGATTCAAATTTGTCCCCTTAGACAAACATCCAACCCCGGTCTACAAGGTCCCCTTGGACGAAGCAACCCATGGCTGCCGACAAGGATCCTTCTGTCAGGTTGGGTCGACTACCTCCTCTGACTAAGTAGACCAGGGACCACGATGGCCCGGGACGACGGAACCATGGGATCTTGATCGGGTCTATCATCCATTCCCCCACTATCCGCTTTAAGTGCTAGATGGTGAAATTTCTATTTTTAAATATAAAATTTTCCCAAATATCTCAATCCAAATCTTCCAAACCCAACCCTTCAAATTCCAAACTTCCAATCCTTAATACCAATACTCTTTGCTGCTACTATATGCCAGATAACACGTATCTCTATACGTATCTGATCGACGACTAGCCTTAATCGAAAGTTCTCTCTTGTGATCGAGAGGGGTAATTAACTATAGG
The DNA here is from genome assembly GCA_016618105.1 of Dendrobium huoshanense. Lineage (NCBI taxonomy): Eukaryota > Viridiplantae > Streptophyta > Magnoliopsida > Asparagales > Orchidaceae > Dendrobium > Dendrobium huoshanense. Next base: position 55,252,618 of record CM028343.1, read on the forward strand.
GGCTTGCGCCTATAGGAAACCAGAACTCAGATCATAAAGTCCTCACAAAATGAGGGCGAAATCTTTGGGTAGTGTCTTATCTACAAACCCATCTGCCTTCCAAAATTTACCTCGGAACTTAGTTCGTTAAAACTCCCTCGCCGAATAAGAAAAGCGAGCGGAGGCCGGGGCCGAATTTTCGGAGCCCACAATGCTACATATAAATCGTTAGCATTAAATATATAAGTAGTTATACTTGATTAAAGCTGATATAACTTGTTAATAAAACTGAGAAATATTTTAGAGCAAAATTTTAGAACTCCAATCATATTCATACTCACCTCAAACTCGATAAGAAAATTAATGTGCAAGTCTGAACAAGGATATTTATGTTCATTTAATTAAGTAATTGAACAAGCTGGAAGCAAATTTTAGAAGCTTAACATATAAATGAAAAAGCTTGAACATTAATCTTCTTGTTCATTTATGTTCATAAACATGCTTATTTGATGTTTAATAAGGAGGTTGATGAGAGTTTGATAAAATAATTTTTAAATAATAATTTAGCTACTCAATAGATAATTTTTCCATATATTTTTAATAATATTTGAATATTGTATTCACTTTTAAAAATTATGTATGTATTTGGGATATGAGTTTGATGAACATATCAAACGAAAAGCTTGATGTATTAGTAATTTCTTAATAATATTTTAACTTCAAACAATATTTTTGTTTAGTTATGCCAATTTTAATTTAAACTCACAAATTCATTTAACTATAGAAGTAGTTATATATGTTAAAATAATTAGCATCAAACATATACATAATTAGGCTTGATTATGACTTTAATTCATTTAGAAAACTAAGAAACAAGATTAAATAAAATTTTAAATTCAAACATGTTCGAGCTTAACTCAAATTGATAAAATCTAGTGAACGAGCTTGAATAAAGTTGTACTCCGGTCAACTCAATTCATGTACACCCCTATTTCTAAGTTATCCCCTAAGACCAGTAATAAAGTATACATTATAAACAAGATACTCATGAGGAAAACTTTGTTTTCATTGATTTATAGGCTTATTATAATGTGTAAAAACACACAATTTTTTTTTTTTTATAACCATTAAAGTGGTTATTAAATTGGTTTCAAGATTTCTCAATTGACATATATTGTTCCTTTAGTTTGTCTTACGTCTGCCTTAATTTTGCTTGGAACATTTTACCAATAAGTTTAAGCATGTCCTAATTTTGTTTTAGGAGTTCAACTCTTTTATAATTGAACAAAAGAAAATTTTCACAAAAGCATTTCAAATTTTCGATCTTTTATGAAAATTCTCCAAGGTTATGTTCTCATCAAAGATAGGATTGCAATTTTGAACCCTACTATAGTTACAATGTATTCATCTAAAATTATAACTTACTCAATTTTGTTGGATTGCGTCTTTTATTGATAATTTGATTTATCCAATGATTAAGCATAATGTTACTACTTTTATTGACATTATGCAAGCATATTCTGATAAAAATTTGATATAGGATATCACTACTAAAAATTTAGGATGAGATGCTTAAAGAAACACAAAGAATTCATAATTATTAGTTTTCCAGAAGTTGCTACAGTGCTAAATACGGGATATAGGAGGAAAACATCTAGCTGTCAACCGCCCCCTGTCCATAAAAAATTAGGAGCAAAAACTGTAACCCAGTTGAAGAAAGAAACAAGAAAAAGCACATGAATAGAGAGATTCCAAATGAACGGCATCTGAAAAGAAAGGTAATTACTGAATTCATGTCTAAAGTACAAGCACGAAATTATAAAAAATGGAATGCAAGAAATTTTGCAGTCCCACAGCTAGCAGCAACAAGGCCTAAAATAACGAAGTTCAAAGGACTCAATTAGAATCTGTAACCATTACTAAACCATAACAGAGAACACACCACATACTGAAACAAGGATCTGTAAATAGCTGAGCTAGGGAATACAAAAGCTGAATCTAAAATAGCTTGTAGAAGTGGACCCAACTCATCAAAACATTCAAAGAACTAGAAAACACATCCCATTCTCCTAGGAACAAACGTTATTAAAATGAACTAAGAACATAAAAACTACGACAGGAAAAAATTTCATTTTCCAATAGTGCCTCTTTATTTCATTTCACAATTGGTCTTGTCTGTTCTGTAATTTTCTTTGATCTTTATCTTTTAATCTTGCTTTCAGCATGCCTTTTCTGTTAGTGCTCTTTAATCAGCTAACTTGGTGTAGACTTATTTATGGAAGAGAAGATTTGAGTCAATAACTTGTTATAACCGGCTACCTGTGAATGCTTACAGGTTATTGATTCAATTGTTGCTAGCCGAGATGAATTTGGTCCCTGGAGCCTTGATTTTTTCAGAAGAAACCATGGGTCTTCTTCATGGAAAATTGATGAATTGGACAACAGCGTCCAATCCAATGTTACTGCAGAAGATGTAGTCGTTCTTCCACTGTTATATCTAACTTCACCTTTACAGAGAAGGTGCTAGTGAGAATGTAGAGATTGACATTTTTTTTCCTCTTGAAGGCAATACAAACAGTTGCTGGTGCTCAACTTAAAACTTCCCATGGTACATCAGAACATGATGCCAGTTTCCATGTTTCCTCATCTAAAGATGAAGGGGTCAAAGATCAATCCGGTAACATTCTTCCTTGGTCCAAAGATTAATCTAATTTGCTATGACTGTATTTGATAAATTTTCTTTTCTTTCAAAATATAATTTGAGCTTGAGCTTGAACAAATGCAGCCGAAAACCAACTTCCAGATTCACCAGCAAAATTAGCTCGAAGGGTATGCTTCCAATTGTTAATCAATGTGTTTCATTTTTAGGTAGTTTGTTTAGTATTTTTTATATCCTTGTCATTTGCTCTGTATTTTAATTTTCTTACACCTCGAAATTCTTTTGTTTGTTAAATAGGTTATTCTAATAGATTGTTACCATAAAATTTTGTTACATCATCTTAATAGATGCTTATTTTGTTTGATCGAGGAACTTCTTTAATTTGAACGGCTATAATAGTTTTTGTCTGTGATGTAGCAATTAAGGGAGAAGCGACGAGAAAAGAGAGTGAAAGAATTGATTCAACTTGATAATGAAGCACTAGTTAAACTTGAAAATGTTGCTATGGAGCGCTCTAAATCCGTGGACAATTCAATTCTGGGGAAATACAGCATATGGAGGCGAGATAATGAAAATGAAAACTCTGATTCAATAGTTCGATTAATGCGTGACCAAATGATCATGGCTAAGGTCTATTCTCTTATTGCTAAGTCGAAGAGCAGTCATAATAAGCTTTATCTTGAGTTGCTGAATCGGCTGAAGGAAAGTCAACGTGCACTTGGAGAGGCTAATGCTGATGGTGACCTTCCTCATAAGTGAGAATTTAAGTCTTATTTTTTTCCCTTCTTATCAACTAATCGTCTCTCTTATTAAGTTATTTATAATTTATTTAACATGCTTTGAACTAATTATTTTAGTGCTCCTGAGAAGATTAAATTAATGGGTCAAGCTTTGTCAAAATCTAGAGAAGAATTGTATGACTGCAGGGCAATTACTGATAGGCTTAGGCTGATGCTACAATCAGCAGAGGAACAGGTTAGGGGTTTGAAGAAACAGAGCACATTTCTTAGCCAATTAGCTGCAAAGACAATTCCTAATGGGATCCACTGCTTATCTATGCATTTAACTGTTACTTACCACCTTCTACCTCCAGAGAAAAGAGTATTCCCAAATAGCGAGAACTTGGAAAATTCAAATCTATTTCACTATGCTCTCTTTTCTGACAATGTGTTGGCTGCATCTGTGGTTGTAAATTCAACTGTCATGAACGCTAAGGTAATAAATTATGGGATCTTCCATTGTTTATCTTATAACTGTTGAGAATGCAGGTCACTAGTTCTTAAGATTCAACTTGATTAATATGTTCATAATTACAGGATGCAGAGAAGCATGTATTTCATCTTGTCACTGATAAGTTGAACTTCGGGGCAATGAAAATGTGGTTTCTGTTGAACCCACCTGGAAAGGCAACCATACATGTGGAAAATGTGGATGACTTCAAATGGTTAACCTCATCGTATTGTCCCGTGTTACGACAGCTTGAATCTGCTGCGATGAGAGAATACTATTTCAGGGCAGACCAGCATACTAGTCTTTCAGCCAGTTCATCTAATTTAAAGTACAGAAATCCTAAATACTTGTCAATGCTGAACCATTTAAGATTTTATCTTCCTCAGATTTATCCTAAGTTAGATAAAATCTTGTTTCTTGATGATGATATTGTTGTCCAAAAGGACTTGACACGGCTGTGGTCTATTGATCTAAAGGGGAACGTAAATGGCGCAGTGGAGACATGTGGTCAAAGTTTCCATAGGTTTGACAAGTATCTTAATTTCTCAAATCCTCACATTGCTAGGAATTTTGATCCTAATGCATGTGGCTGGGCCTATGGAATGAATATATTTGATCTCAAGGAGTGGAAAAAGAGAGACATTACTGGGATATACCACAAATGGCAAAACATGGTCGGTACAAGTAAATGCTGTGCTTGCTGTTTATACTTCCCAACTCACCCATTCTCTCTCTCTCTCTCTCTCTCTCTCTCTCTCTCTCTCTCTCTCTCCCCCCTCTCCGCTTTTTTAATAAAATATGCATGTGTATCCGACTGTTTGATTTGCATTTAGAAGCGTGAAGTTCTTTTTCTTTTTCCCACACGAATTTAAGCCACTAGTTGCTTATTATGATTCATCGGCATATAATAATCTTGAAGCATGTAATGTCTTACTCATGCATGATATCACATAAGTTCAACAACATTGTGTCCAATTAAAAAAATAATAAATAAATTAAGAATGTATGTATTTGATATATATGCCATGAAAAATGATAATGATAATAGTAGATATGGAATATTCAAAAAGAATAATACAATGCTTTTGATTTTGAAAGATAATTAAATTTTCCTTTTTACAATTAATTTGTTAAAATTTTTCTTTTTTACACATTCTTTAATGGAAGAACAAAATTTATCATTAAATTAATCGGATTATATGCATTTCATGCTTGTTTAATTTGTAAAATTATTCTATAACACTTGCTCTCTCTCACTCTCTCTCTCTCTCTCTCTCTCACACACACACACACAAATATATATATATATATATATATATATATATATATATATATATATATATATATATATATATATATATATATATATATATATATATATATATATATATATATATATGTTGTGTCTGATAAATATTTGTTTCTTATAATTTTAATAATAGATGTGTATCATGTCGATATTTGTATGGGTCCTCGATCCTCATAGGCTGCTAAACTTGCCATATAATTGCCTGTGCTCATATTCAGTTTTTACAACTAAAATGCTTCCTTTTTTATGCATTATCATTTCTTGCCTACATGCGTGCAATCATATTTTGCTTTTCTTGTACTGCAGTTGAATATGTAATGTATTTGTTCCATTCATTCTCTTCTCAATGAATCTACCTGAACTTTCATACACTTTCATGATGCCAAATAAGTACACCTATGCTTACTGAAGTAACATTCACAAGTTCCAACTGTACGCTACATATTTGAATGTTCTTCCTCTATTCAAAGATGCTTATTTGAGTGTAAATTGATTATTGCAACCATTAATATTTCTTTTGTTTTGCCATATGTTTTCTATAATTTAAAGACAATTCATATGTGCGCTCATCCTCACCACAACTAATTCTCAAAATAGTTGATATTTTTGAATTTCCATGCTTTATACACTCATTCTCACCTGTGAAGACTATTCGAGCTGAAGAATTTCCATTGTGGTTTTGATTGCTTTTCCTTTACATCAACAGAATGAGGACAGAGAATTGTGGAAACTTGGGACACTCCCTCCTGGACTCCTGACCTTCTACAAGCTGACATTTCCACTGGACAAGTCATGGCATGTTCTTGGCTTGGGCTACAACCCGAGTATAGACCGAACAGAGATTGATAATGCTGCCGTAATCCATTATAATGGAAATATGAAGCCTTGGCTAGAGCTATCATTGACCAAATATAGGCCTTTTTGGTCCAAGTACATTAAACATGATCACCCACACATCCGGAGCTGCAGCTTCAGCCAATAGGTACGAGTGCTTCAATATCTGCATGCTAACTGTCATTCTGCAATTCTACTTTCCACCTATTTGGTTTGTTGTCCTTTTCCCACTTTTATCGGAGTTAGCAGAATAGCTGGACTTCACAATGCTCAGAAGCAATGTTCTGTTTGGGTAGGATGTTGTTTTAATCTACAAGTAGTGCGTAGATATTCATCTTCTTTAAGGGACATTTTATGTATAGGGCTTTCTTGAGTTTTTCCTTTAAATGAATTCAATAAAGACCCCACATTTATTTGTTCCATGTGCTAGATTTGTATTATTGTATTAGGGGTTTCTTGATCGCTTAGGTCCTTTTTAGGATCATTTTAAATATTTGTTTTAAAAAAAACAGAAAAATAAAAAAATCATGTTCTTTTAACTATTTTAAAATACAAATGAGTTCATTTGAAACAATAAAAATGTGTAATATGATTATATATATATGGATAATGTTGAGGGTTGTGCCCAGCTTCATTAATAAATTTTTAAAAAAAAAAAGAATTAGTAATATGTGAACCACATGTGGAAACCTGTGAAACAGGGGAAAAAAATCAATATATAAAAAACAAAAGTGCTTTACAAAATTGATTATTCTCTATGAAAAAGCAAGAAGATGGTAAATACGGTTCCACCAAAGAACTATAAATGTGTTCTCATGAGATGAGATGATAGACCCCTTGTCAAAGAAGGCAAAAAAAATATGCTGAAATTGGGCTCAATCATGAGATCAATGAAATAGTGGTCGCGGATAGTAATACAGCCATAAAGGCAAAAGCAGTAATCATGAAATATCCTATGTTGAAGGCACTACAATATTACAAGTGATTATGGTTTATTCCATGGATATATGACAATCTTTTAATAAATCCAGCAAAAAGTGATCATCGTCTTTGCCTTCCAAGAATATTACAATAACAACAACATCAAGCTTTTATCCCACTACGTCTACATGAATCCTTTTTTCTCCATTGTGTCCTATTAAAAATCAAATTCTTATTTAAATCTAATAAAGAAAGGCCTTCCAAGAATATTCCCTCAAGAAAAACCAAATCTGAAACAATATATTTTCATGATAAGGGTAGAGAAAGAGAATCCAAAAGAAGAATTTGGGCAAACATATCCAATGCCATAAAGAAGGTAAGCATGATTTATTAAAATTCATATAGATATTTTATTAAAATAGGAGTAAGCTGATTTAGAATTTGAAAAAAAGAGTATTCATATAAATAAAGGCAGGCCAACTTAGAATGGTGGATCTTAAAATTATCATAGAGAGTAGACATTCAAATAATATATTAGTGTGATTTTCCAAATGATTCAAGCGAAGAATGCAATTGCTATCGACAATTATTTCTCTATTTATCGACTTGTCCTTTGTCTTTATCACTTGTTGCAATTTTTTTTGTCAAAAAGATTAAAATTTAATGCTATTGTCTTGAAACTATTGAGCTTTGTATTAAATAACATCTGAAATGTAATTATATAAGGCTGAATAAGTTATGTGTGCTATAATAATAAATTAATTAATAATAAAAATAATTTGTTATAATTAATTAAATTTAATTATAACTAATTATTTTAAATTTAAATAATTATAGTTAATTATTTTTAATTATAATTTATTAATAATGATCATAATTTATTATAATTAATTTTTTAATTATAGTTAATTAAAAGAAAAATGAAGATAGAGGATTCCTCTCTTACCTCAATGTGTGTGTCGTGAAGGTCAACCATCTATATACACTTTTCTTAGCGTAATAGGAGAAAACCCGATGCAATAGCTACAAGGCATATAAGTAGCTCTCGAATCCAAAATACTAACTTCGATGTGCGTGACGTGTTGGTCAACCACTTATACACTCTTTTTCTTAGCATGATAGGAGGAAACCTAGTGTGACACCTACGATGAGACAGGTAAGTAGTTATTGAACCCAAAATCCTATCCTTGATGTGTGTGACGAGCCGGTCAATCAAATATACACGCTTTTCTTAGCATGGTACAAGGGAACTCGGTGCAGTGCATGCGACGAGGCAGGTAGGCTCTATACATGTTTTTCTTAGTGTGGTAAGGACAACTTTAAGTAGGGGTGTTAATATTTGACATGACATAAAAACCTGACCCGAACCCGACCTGGAAATTTCGGGTTGGACCAGACCCATTTGAAAAATGGGTCGGGTTCAGGTTCCCGGATTTGACATGTTTGAAAAATGGGTTGGGTTTGGGTTGACCCGATGGGTTACCGGTCAACCCGAAAACCCATTTAGAGTTAGCTTCCCGTGTTGCCCTAAGCTGCCCGCACCTATCATGGCTACCAGCGCAGCTGCTCGTGCCCTGCCTGCGGTTGCCCGCGCGGCTACCAAGGCTGCCCGCACGTTGCCCGAGTCTGCCTGCACACACGCTACCGCTCGCGAGTCCGCTCACTCTCGCTCGCGCGCCTAGTCCGCTCACTCTCGCCCACGCGCCCGCTGCTCGCCTGAGTCCGCTACTTGCCTTCATCCGCTCGCCCGTGCTCGCTGCTTGCCCGTTTGGTCACGCCCGCTCCTTGCACGCATCCGTGCACCCGCCTGCGCGACCGCACGCCTGCCTGAGCGTTCGAGCTCGTGCTCCCAAGCACCCACGTCTGCGCACTCGTGTTCTGCCCGCCTGCATTTCGTGTCGGGTTGGGTAAAATCGGCAACCTAACGTGTTGGGTCTGGGTCCGAGCTTTCGACTCGTTTACCTACTCGGGTCGACCTGATTGAACCGACATCAGTTCCGGGTCCAACCCGAACCTGACCCATGACTCCTGAAACTGTCGTACATAATAAATATATAAAATTGGATTTAAACCTGATTATCTATTAGCAACTAGATAAAGTTGACAAAGTTCAATCAATAAAATAAAATGTTTATAAATTCCCCAATAATGGCTGCGTTGATAGAAAATCTCATCCAAAGGGGATTATATATCTTCAAATATCCTCAAACTTTCATAAAATATAAATATTTTTAAATGTCCCAAATGTCAATAAATTCCAAAATTCTAAAAATATCCAAAATTCAAGATAATTAAAATGAAACTAACTATCATTTACTTAAAATCTACAAACACCCATCCACCCTCCATAAAGTTTGTCGAGGTGGTCAAATATGAAAATTACTCCAGTTCATAAAGAGGTATTGCCTAGTCGAGAATATAATTATGATTCATTCTAAATTTGTCTCTTACCAATAAGGATTTAGCACTTGTTCTTTAATTGGTAATTTCGCTGTCAAATGGCACCACACCTATAGTTTTGCCATCAAGTGGCACCATAGGTACATAATTATGACTGAGATCCTCTGAATTGAGTGGTTTGCCATGAAATGACATAATTAAATTATGATCATGGTCAGCAGCCTTATATGCTCCCTCCTAATGATGTCAAACATTTGAGATATGAATCAATAGGAAATAATAGATAGTGCATAAGGCCCTTTGTCATTTAAGGCGGATTCAAAAATTTCCCCTTAGATAAACATCCACCCCAGGCCCATAATGTACCCTTGGATGACACAATCCATGGCTATTGACAAGGATCTTTTTGTTAGGTTGGGTCGACTACCTTCTCTGATTAAGTAGACTTGGGACCACGATGAACCGGGATAACGAAACTATGAGATCTTGATCAAGCTCATCATCACTCCCCCTACCCTCTGCTTTTAGTGCAAGATGGTGAAATTTTTAATTTTAAATACCAAACTTCTCAAATATCTCAAGCCAAATTTCTAAACATCCAAATCAATGTCCATGTTGCTACTATACATTAAATACGACATATATATTGATATGATATATTCATTCAATGGCTAGACTTAATTGAAAGTTCTCTCTCATGATCGCGAGGGGTAATTAACTATAGGTTTTTACGCCTATAGCAAACAAGAACTCATATTATAAATTCCATGCAAAATGAGGGTGAAATCTCTAGCTAGTGTCTTATTTAAAATCCCAATCTGCCTTCTCAAAATTTACCCCAGAACTTAATCTGTTAAAACTCCTCAAAAGCAACAGGGGAGGCTAAGGCCAAATTTTTGGAGCCCACAAAATTCTGACGACTCCACTAGGGACTGGTTTCTCTTTCCATCTTTGGCTAGTCATTCATAGGCTATATTAGCAAGCAAATAAATATTGGCTAACATTTTTAAAATGTGTATTTATGTGCTCAACATCAACTAGTACTAGTCCATCCTTCAAATCTACCAGCATAAGAACCAAAGCCTGATATCCCTACTCAAAATAGATTTACTAATCTAAAGTGGGTATAAAGAAATAGCTCCTCTAGTGAGCTCTAGCAATCATTTTGGGAAAGTCAACCTGGAGCTCCAACCCCTTGGAAGATGAGAGAGCCTTAACGCCTGTCCACCTGAGTACATCAAATTCTGATGATAGTTAAAGAAAGAGGGCTAATGAAAAAGAAATTCTTGTGGCCACTAGTTTTTTAGGCTAGAAGAACCCCTCCGAATGAGAGGCTATCATCTATTGTGATATTGGAAATAAGGGACAATGACATCCTGTTTCGTGGAAAGCATATCGTGGCGTGATGCTCAGACCTCGTTTCTAAGAATCTGCCGCTGAAAGGGCCCAACGAAAAGGAAATCAAGTATATATACTAAAGCCTTGAAAAGAGAAAATGATCAAAGAAAGAGAAACTTCAAGCATGACATATGGAATAATTTCCCAGAGATCCACCCCCACCAATCAAAATTGTCAGATATGGGTCCAAAAGAAGGCCCATAATGATAACCACAATAATAGTCGACACCCAGGAGAATCCTCCAGGGGATCATATCATTCCCCTTCCCAAGCTAGAGGGGAAGTCTATTTCGACTGTAGTCTATAGATCAAAGAAACACTCATTCCAAATCAAGAAAAAAAAATTTGGTTGTGATGTTACTAAGAAATACGAGTTTTAGAGGAAAGAGAAGAGGAAGAATATGATGAGGAGGACACTATGAAAATTTGGGTAATTTATATGGCTAGCCTCATCGACAATGATGATGGTGATGATGAAGTCGATCAATAATCACCACCATATGGGCATATTCGCTAACGTCGTTATAGGGTTGAATCTGTCGCCAATCGAAGTGCCCGCTCCTTAGAAGAAGGGGAAGAAGAAGTTGAGGAAAATCCCTTTGCTACTAAGACCCTCACTCTTATAGAGATGAAAAGGAAAGTGAGGAAATAAATGCGGGCAAATGATAAAGAAATCTCTCAGTTAAATGAAAAAAAAGACTGAGATGATGAATTAGATGATGTAGAAGGACACTTCTATAAGCCTTATGCCAGCTCAGCCTGTCAATCAAGCTGCAAGCAACGCTCTAGCAAATCTGCCAAATCCCCAAGCGCCCCTGGCCTTAGGAGTGAATGGTCTTCCTAAAGGCGGTGATGAAGACAATGATAATACCCGCTAGCGTACTCCATAAATTGTGGTGAGTGCCTCCGATCCTATAATGGTTGTATAACTAGAAAACTTAATTAGCAAGAAGATTAAAGCTATTATAGCAGCTGAACAGGAAGAAAAGTTGGTGGAGAAATATCACCCGTATCCGATAGAGTATGACCAGGTGCTATACTAAAAGGGTTATTCTATACTGAAGTTCAACACCTTCAATGACAATAATAGTCATAGGCAGCACTTGGCATAGTTTAAAGCCACATACGAAAATACGGGAGGTAATAATGCCTTATTCTTCTGGCAATTTATCAGCAGCCTGATGGGAACTAGTTTTGAATGGTACATTGAGCTACCTAATAATTCTTTAAAGAACTTTACAGAATTAGAGGCTCTATTTGTAAAGAGATTTGCAAGTGCTACAAAGAAGACTTCCATTATTGATCTTGCCCTAGATAAAAGGAAGAAAGACGAGTCAGTGACAAAATGTATAACCCGTTGGCGCAATCTCAGTATGAAGTGCGACTAGTAGCTGGGAGAAGAGCATACAGTTTAGTTACTAATGGGGACTATTGATGATAAATATAACCTTTCTTATACATGGCTTCAATCACTACCTTCCAAGATCTGCTGGACATGATGGCAAAGTTTGAAAAGTTAAATTTGACAAAATCTATAAGCCTCCCTGATAAGCCAAAAAATGCCGAAGCACCTAACACTAGGAAGAGTTAAGCTTATTCCATATTCCCTTCCATAACTGATAATATAAAATAGGTAGCATATGATGAGGATAAAGGAGAATTGGGTAGTATATAATATAGATAAGGGGTGTTGCAAATCTATTTTCATGACTTATATTTTGATGATTGACAAACACTCTTGATTCTCTTGGACTGCATGTTGCTTCTAACTTTTCAGGAATCGAAGATCGGACGAACAAACAAAGCCAGTTCAAGATTGCGTAGGTTTAGGGTTGAGTCAGTCTGTACTTTATTTTTTCTCTTATTGAGTCTATTTGAAATGGTCAAAGAGACTGATGCTAAGTAACCCTACACACACACACTTGAGAGAATTAGAATTTCTATTTTTACTCATATCGGCCTGGACGATATTTACATCGTCTTGGACGATCAGGCTTAAAATATAAAGTCTAAATATAGATTCTTAATTAAGGCAGTCGTCATTAACAGATCATCCTGGATGATACATGTATCGGCCAGGATAATAAGCTCAAAACAGAAAGAAGTTGCCGCTATAGACAATTAAGGTATAGTTTATGTTTAAATAATCGGTCAGGACGATCATTGATCGGCCTGGATGATATTCACAAATTATGCCTTAATTGATCAGAAAATCAAGGGAGTAATTAAGGATGATTAATACGATCATATCGTCCTGGACGATCGCAGGATCGGCCAGGACGATCTATTCAAAAACCTTAGTTACTTCAGGACGATAAATATCGGCCAGCTCAAATTCAGGGCTATGCTCTAGACAATTTTCCTCTGATTTGAACTGATCGGCTAGGACGATCGTGAGATCAGCCTGGACGATCAAGACAATTTTAAATCGTCTAGTTTTGCATTCAGGGCGATGCTCTGGCCGATCTTCTGAGTTTTATATTGATCGGCCACGCCGATGTCCATATTGACCTGGACGATATTGTCGGCAACTTGCAATTAATGAGCTCCTTTGAATCTCTTCTATTTAAGAGCTCTTGTTCAACGTTTTGAACAACCTTTTGGCTACTGCCTTGACCTGAGAAGGCCTTGAGGAGAGAAAGAGAGAGAGGGAGAGAGAGAGGATCTTGTGAGGGGGAGCTTGTGAGGGGATTCATAAGGGTTGTTTCAAGGATCGCTCTGCTTCTTCTTCGTGTAGAGTTTCTCGTCCTTGGAAGGGTCGGTAGAGGTAAGGAGTCAGCATCTGGTTGTGGTTCTCTGCCAGCTTCAGGAGGAAGCAAAAGGAGATAGGTTCTCTGCCTTGCCGAGGTGGCAAAAAGAGGTTCTTTGTGAGGGCTTCTCTGCCTAGTCGTGGGGGCTAAAGGAGAGTCACGTTTGTAGTGTAATACTTGGAGGGTGCCTCCAAGGAGTGGACGTAGTTCAAGTTGACCGAACCACTATAAATCTCTGTGTTATTATTTTCTTGCTTCCGCAGTTTAATTTCCGCATTGTTTATTTTTCTCGTGGTGTGATTTTTGTTTATGTGATTTTTGTTCTTTGTGAAAATAATTTTTTAAAATACCAATTCACCCCCCCTCTTGGTTAGCTTAGGACTAAGTTCATAGGGCTTAACATCCCTAACAAACTTTCAAGTGGTATCAGAGTAGGATTCGAAAATTTAAGTTTGAAAATGTTTTGAATTAGATTCATGGCTAACCTTGGGAATTGTAACACTACGGAAGGGTATTCTATTACCTGACCTCCCCTATTCGATAACCTACCTTTTGATTTTTAGAAAACCCGCATGTCAACATTTTTACAATCTACTGATTATCGCATGTGTATGCTTATCAAAGAAGGTTATTCTCCACCTTCTCGTGAAATTAATGGTGTTAAAACTGAAGTTGCTTTTACTGAATGAACTTTCGATGAACGAGATTTAGCTCAATTGAATGCAAAATGTTTGAACTATTTTTTTTGTGCTTTAAAATCTGAGGATTACATGCGTGTCTCTACTTGCAAAACTGGTAAAGAAATTTGAGATAAATTGTGTATCACCTATGAAGGCACTAATGAGGTTAAACAATCCCGTTTGAATATTCTCTTGCATGATTACGAACTTTTTCGTATGAAACCTCATGAATCAATTTCTGACATGTACACTAGGTTTACTTAGATAGTTACTTCACTGCATGCACTAGGAAGAGAACTTTCAAACTATGAAAAAGTAAACAAGATTTTGAGATGCTTGCCTTCGTCATATGATGTTAAAATCACTGCAATCACTGAATCTAAGGATTTGAACACTTATTCGATTGATAACTTACTTAGCTCACTCATTGCTTACGAGTAAGGGGTGAATCAAAAGAATCTTGATGCAGGTGAGAAGAAGAAGGAGAAAACAGTTGCACTAAAGGCGCACAAATCAGATTCTGAATCTTTCGGGTCTGAAAGTGATGAAGTTGCCTTCATCACAAGGCAATTCAAAAGCTTTCTAAGGAAGAAACAAAAGCATCATCAAAATTGGAGAAAAGGTAAGGATCATAAACATGTTAAAGGATCTTCTGATGTTGTTTGTTATGAATGCAGGAAACCAAGACATGTGAGAACTGATTGCCCGACACTTCAAGATCACTCGAGCAAAGAAAATGTAAAGGGCGAGGAGAAACCTAAGTTTAGGAAGGACAAGAAGAGAATCCAAAAGGCGTTCTGGGCGGAATCTGGTACTGATTCATCTGAAATGGAACCTGAGAATGAAACAACAAACTTATGTTTAATGGGAGAAGATCAAAGTGATGAGGAAGAGGTATGTAAACCAACCTATGATGAATTGTTTGAGATTTGTGAGAAAATACATGCATCATACAAAAAACTCAAGAAAACTCATGCAAGCCTAAAATTAGAACTTTCAAATTTACAAAAAGAGCATGAAGTTTTTCTCAAAGATCATGCAACGATTGATTCAAATCTCATGGCTATTCTTGATGAATTTGATGATTTAAACAAAAAGCATTTGGAATTAATTGATGAACATAATACATTAAAATTTTCACACACCTCACTTAATTCTGATCTTAAGAAATCTAGAGAGATTGAGAAAAAATTGAGGATTGATAATGATGCATTAAAAAGAACTAACTTGATTCAAAATGATTTGAAAACATGTAAGAAAAATCGGATGACATCTACTTTTGATCCTAAGCCAAAACCTAGGAAGAGGTATTATAACTCAAATCATTTAAGAAATCATTTTTTTGGAGTTAGATGTTTTTCTTGTGGCATGCTAGGACACATCTCACACACTTGCACTGTTCACCATAGTACACATTGGGTGTGGAGACCTAAGGTGCATGATTCACAACATACCATACCTGCATTGCATTCTACTTTTTCTAAGAAGGGGCCCAAACCAGTTTGGGTTCCTAAATCTGACTGTTGTTGAGTTTTGCAGGTGTGCTCTCACCAAAGACCTTGTGGGAGTACAGGATAACTAGACAGATGAAGGCTCGCAGCTGATAAATGCTTAAACCTGCTGCTTCAATAAATTCTTGAAATGTGTTTTTGTTTCAGTGTTTTATTTCTGTTTTTTTGTTATTTTAATTTGTTGTGTTTTCTCTTTACTTTTATTTTTGGTTTTCCTTATGTTGAATCTTTTTAAGATTTTAATTTTGGAGTTTTGAAGATAGTGTTTAGCTTTTCTAAAATTGGTTAAAGGGAAAAACACCGTTGATGGTTTCCCTACTTCTGATCTTGTTTAGTGGTATGATTTTCTTCTCTAAATAAAAGTCTAACTCATTTGAGCCAATGGTTTTTGAAACTAAGATTCTTTTTAACTTGCTACAATAATCTATCTTGTACATAATATCTAAAGTTCTTATATTTCTTTCAAGTTATTTAAAATCTTGCCATTGCTTTTATCACATGATTTTGATTTTGTTTTGTGACTTGTTCTTTCCTATGTTAGAGAGAGAGCTCATATTATCTAATATTTGGAGGATAAACTCACAACTAAGGGTCTTTTTAAGGGTTTTGTTAAAGGGAATGTAGCTTGAAAGAATTAAGAAGGAAATTGAAAAGATGCAAATTTGAAATATATTTATACACAAAAATATATCAAAAATCAAGATGCTCAAAAAGCCAATTCAAAGACAAAAGAGGCATAAAATGAGCCCACTAAAATTCAAGCTATTATCTCTTCTCTAAACTCTTAAAATTTAAAGAACTCATTGATTATTTGATGATTTCAAAGGCTTGATTTCAAATTCTTTGATTGAGACAAATTACTTTGTTTTTTTATTTATGAGATTCTTTCTTTGTAAACAAGTTTTTATTGGATCTTTTTGCCCAATTAGGTTTATTCTGAGTTAAACATTTTTGTTTTCCAAAAGAAAATTTGTACCATAAGGAACTTCTGATCTAGGGTTAACAGAATCGGATATTTTACCTTTGTCTGATTAGGATTGGCTAAACTCCTTGATCTTGTGGAACTCTAAAATTTAATTATTTGAGAACTTCTCATATGAAGCCTTGATAAAAGAAAAAAAAAAGACAAATTAAAATTTAAAAAATATTCATTTTTATTTTTTTTCTTTCGTTATTTTTAGCTTTCTATTACTGTGTTTTTGTCTGCTTTTATTTTTTTTTTGAGGGTCTTGATCATCACAATCTTTTCCTTGGTTTTAAATTCTAGTCACATCGTCCTGGCCGATACCTGTATCGTCCTGGACGATTAGACAAAATCTCTTCAAGTTTCATATGCTGACCTTTTCTGTGCTTACTGTAACTCATCGTTCTGGATGATACGATATCGTCCTGGACGATCTGATCGAACTCTATTGCAATCATGATGATAATCCTGGCCGATAGAATATTTTGTCTGGTCGATGCATTTCATGTGCATCATCCTGGCTGATACACTGGATCGTCCTGGACGATCCACGTGTTAGCACGTTTAAATTCTTAAAATCGGCCCCGGACGATCTATTATTGGACAATCGTCCTGGCCGATCCACTAATCGTTCTGGACGATACACGTGGCAGATATTTAAAATGTTTTAACTTGGGCCGGTACGATCAATTATTGTGCATCGTCCTGGACGATACACCTAATCGGCCCGGACGATCTGCTTTTTCAATGTCGTCCGAATTTCCTCCTCGGGACGATCGCCTGTGTCTAATCGTCCTGACCGATATCTGATCGGCCCGGACGATCGGACCGCCTTTATGATCAATCGGCCTGTAAGCAATTATAGAGCCATATCGGCCTAGACGATTCTGCGATCGGCCTGGCCGATATGGTCGTTTCTTTAAATTCTAGCTGATCTAGCCATATTTTTCACTTCATCCCTTCTCCTCTTGTGTCTCCTTGCTAACTCTCTTCTATGGCTGGTGGGAAACGTGTTCGACAAACTTCTAGAAGTTCTTCGAGGGCTAGGATTGACCCTCATTTCAGGGAGGTAGTAGATGAAGCCGCCTACCATCGATACAAAGAGTGTGGGATAATTGTCTCCAGAATTATCAATTTTGCCCACATCTCATACCCGGTAATCGATCTTTTTGCTCACACCTCCCTTTGTTTCATTCTATCCCTTGCTTTCCCCTTTAATACCGAGTTTCTTCGAGAATTCTTTGCAAACCTTCGCTTTAACCCTACCTTCACAGCCCTATCCTCATATGTGAATCGACGCCCTGTCGAAATCACATATCAGTACTGTGTTGAACTGTTACAGCTATCCACCACCGGGGATAAGCTGCACTTAATCGCTTCAGATCCTGACCTTGACTGGTCCACGGTGAATCACTTCCTTCGCCAAACCAATGCACCTTTTCATGTTGGAGAGACTAGCTCTTTAGTCAAAGATGCTAGGACAATCCAACATGTCCTTCGCACCTCCATAATTCTAAAAGCCGGGGACCGAATCCACATCACCCATCTACTTTCCCTCACTATTTTCTACATCATGGCTCGTAGAGAATTTAATACAGCGGACTTAATTTTTCAATACATTGATCACTTAACCACAATCCGCGATCCGGGTCATAAGAGGAAACCCAATCTAGCCTTAGGACACATCATAGCTTATGTCCTTGAAACCAAATACCAACTTCAGTATCCTATTCCTCCTAACCTCCCAACTCCCCTCTACTCAAACAGTTCCTTCAGTACCCTTCACAGTACTCGTCTCCACCCTGGGGATGAGGAACCTCGGGGGGCTGAGGAGGACGAGGCTCCCACTCCCGCTCCCGTTCCTGATCCTGTTCCTCTACACCAGCACTCACCGGTTGATCAGTTGATAGAGAGGTTTGATCGATGGGAGACCCGCTTTGACGCTTACATTGCTGCACAGGAGCAACAACATTCTGAGGACATTGCTCGCTACGAGCAGCGCCGTACTGAGGATTTAGCCCGATTTGACAGATACATGACTCACCACCAGCAGCAGCATGACCAGGACATTTCCTGGTTCAATGCTCAGTTTTCTACGCTTGCCAGCTACTTTCCGCAGCCACCTCCACCACCTCCATCTGATGATCAGGGTCCCTCATTTTTTTAGTATGTATTTTCTGCTGTATGTTTTCTATTTATGTAGTTTGTCTTATAGTTTGTTTTAGTTTCTGTTGTGTTGTTTTATTTTTTTCTTTTGTGTGTCTAGGACCCTCTTTTTTGTGATGACAAAAGGGGGAGTAGGTTGTGGTAGGAAAAGTTGATTTGCTTGTAAGTTTTGAAATTTTAATGAACTGCTGTGTTTTTCTGAGTTTTTCCTACTCGTATTTGCCATCATCAAAAAGGGGGAGATTATTGCAAATCTATTTACATGACTTATGTTTTGATGATTGATAAACACTCTTGATTCTCTTGGACTGCATGTTGCTTCTAACTTTTCAGGATTCGAAGATCGGATGAACAAACGAAGCCAGTTCAAGATTGCGTAGGTTTAGGGTTGAGTTAGTCTGTACTTTGTTTTTTCTCTTATTGAGTCTATTTGTAATGGTCAAAGAGACTGATGCTAAGTAACACTACACACACACACTTGAGAGAATTAGAATTTCTGTTTTTACTCATATCGGCCTGGACGATATTTACATCGTCCTAGAAGATCAGGCTTACAAAAGAAAGTCTAAATATGGATTCTTAATTAAGGCAGCCGTTATTAATAGATCGTCCTGGATGATACGTGTATCGGCCAGGACTATAAGCTCAAAATAGAAAGAAGTTGCCGCCATAGACAATTAAGGTATATTGTATTTTTAAATAATCGGCTAGGACGATCATTGATCGGCCTGGACGATATTCACAAATTATGCCTTAATTGATTAGAAAATCAAGGGAGTAATTAAGGATGATTGATACGATCATATTGTCCTGGACGATCGCAGGATCGGCTAGGACGATCTATTCAAAAACCTTAGTTACTTTAGGACGATAAATATCGGTCAGCTCGAATTCAGGGCTATGCTCTGGACGATTTTTCTCTAATTTGAACTGATCGGCCGGGACGATCGTGAGATCGGCCTGGATGATCAAGCCAATTTTAAATCATCCAGTTTTACATTCAGGGTGATGCTCTGGCCGATCTTCTGAGTTTTGTACTGATCGGCCAGGCTGATGTCCATATCAGTCTGGACGATATTGTCGGCAACTTGCAATTAATAAGCTCCTTTGAAGCTCTTCTATTTAAGAGCTCTTGTTCAATGTTTTGAACAACCTTTTGGCTGCTACCTTGACTTGAGAATGCCTTGAGGAGAGAAAGAGAGAGAGGGAGTGAGAGAGGATCTTGTGAGGGGGAGCTTTTGAGGGGATTCACAAGGGTTGCTTCAAGGATCACTCTGCTTCTTCTTCGTCTAGAGTTTGTCATCCGTGGAAGGGTCGGTAGAGGTAAGGAGTCAACATCTGGTTGTGGTTCTCTGCCAGCTTCAGGAGGAAGCAAAAGGAGATAGGTTCTCTGCCTTGTTAGGGTGGCAAAAAGAGGTTCTTTGTGAGGGCTTCTCCGCCTAACCGTGGGGGCTAAAGTAGAGTCACGTTTATAGTGCAATACTTGGAGGGTGCCTCCAAGGAGTGGACGTAGGTCAAGTTGACCGAACCACTATAAATCTCTATGTTATTGTTTTCTTGCTTCCGCACTTTTATTTCCACATTATTTATTTTTCTCGTGGTGTGATTTTGGTTTTTGTGATTTTTGTTCTTTGTGAAAAGAATTTTTTAAAATACCAATTCACCCCCTCTCTTGGTTAGCTTGGGACTAAGTTCATAGGGCTTAACATCCCTAACGAACTTTCAAGGGGAAGCAGCCAATGCTATACGAGGATAAGCAAAAATAGACTTATAATCCTAGTCATCAACCAAAATTGGTGCTTGGTGAAAATCATAAACCTCGAACCTTTCCTGGTGGAGGAGAGCATCTGAAATAAGTAATAGGAGAAGGTGATAGAACATTCCCATCCCTCAAGAAGAAAATAAATAAAGAATATTCACTCAAAAGGAAAAGTATTGCCAAACTATTTTGACAATCACTCAAGGTCAGTCTCAAATTGCCAGAGTAAAAAATTCTTGAAGAGTTTAAAATAGTAACAACCCAAATTACTGCATGTATCATCAAGTAATTATTCATCTAATTAAATATTTTGATGTCTTCAAAGATTGACTTGAGAAAAAATACAAAATGAGAGATTTAACTTTATCAGATAACATGCTAATTTATGCCAAAAAAGAATCCACCTAGGTGTTCACATCCTCTTTCGTAGGCCACCTAAAGAAATAATAACAAAAAATTATTCAAGAAGAGCATTGGAAAACTGTGGTCTCTAAGAAGAAAACCAAAATGTTGAAACAGTTAGGAGTTCCAAGTGTCAAGTGAAATTCTCCGCTTGAGCCAGTGCTAAATTTAAAATGGTTACTTAAGCCTTATGCATCCACCTCCAAATGACAACCCAGCTAAGTTAGCTCATCCAAGTATAGTAAGGTAAAGTCAAAGTCTTCTAAAAAGAAAGCAAAATCGAAGAAGCCTATGGAGAAGAAAATAACAACTCAAAAGGCCATTGATAGTTTGTGTGAATATTACAAGATTGCTAGAAGACCTATTAAGCCTGGTGACTTCATGAAGGAGCTTAAAATATATATAAAGGAAGACGATGTTGAAAAATAATTGCTTCCTATAGAGAATGCCGAGTCCTGACGACATCAAATGTATTAGAAAGGGAGGAATATGTCAAAGAAGCGGCCCTTAAATCATGTATGATGGTTTCATCAATGAATTTTAGTTTAGAAGAGGATTTGTATTTTCCGAATGAAGATGAATCAGATCCCAACATAGTATCACAAATGGAGCAGGTGAAACTGAAGGATGATTCTGAGTCTATAGGTGAATCTCCAGACACGACATTGGCCTACTCCGAAGAGAATACTTCATTAAATAAGTCCGAATCAGACGGGGTGGCCCAGATGCAATTGAGAAGTGATAAGGTGCTGCCATCTCTTTTAAAGAATGTGGTCTTTAATAATGATAAGGGGAATAACATTGTTAACAATGAAGATATTATCCCTGAAGACTCTAAAAAGAAAGAGGCTTCAACTAAGGGGATAGATTATAACATCTTATCTCACTTGAAAAAAATCACAGCATAACTCAACATATATGATGCCCTCGTGAAGTTTAAAAACCTATAGGAGACTTTGATACAATCTCTCATAGATCCTAAAAGATACAAGGTATATTTTGTTGAATGCAATATGATAGATTCGCTATAATCTTAAAATGAGAAAATAATCACTTTGCCGAGATTGATATGATGCTTGAAATGATAGATCACAACCGCCCTCCACATATTACGGTAGAGAGCAATAGTGTAATGATCAACCGAATTTTGATCAATCTCGGGTCCTCTATAAATCTCATAAGCTTAAAGGTATTGAAATCATTATGCCTCGATGTGCAACATCTTGGATAAGAGAAGTTATTGGTAAATGGCTTCAATGAAAAGGGGTAGAAGACCCTGAGATCATTTATGCTCTCCCTCACATTTGAAGATCTTCATACAGATGTCAATTTCCAAGTGATTGATGCAGACACCTCCATAAGGCACTTTTGGGTAGCCCATGGTTGCATGAGCATAGCTTCATCCCATCAATACTACATCAATGCATGAAGTACCTCAGGGATGGAGAAGAATTTAGAATCTTTTGTAACAACCAGCCCTTTGCAGTTCATGAAGTAACAATCTATGAAAATGCCAAATACTTCATTTTAAAGAAGTTGAAGCCATCGAGTTCTCTTGAGGCCCATACATTGAATATAGAGATTGCAAAGCGAACTAAATATGAAGGTGAGAAAAAATAGGTGGGGAGAAAGAGGACAACACAAACGCTTCCCAAAGTAATGACCATTTCTAAAGAAAGGAAACATGTGCCTCATCTAGGGAGTGATGCAGATGAAGGTGATGTCACCTCTTCCAAATCCTAGAGGGTATGCCGGTTAACGATCAAAGGTAGAAGGGAGGTCGAATATTCAAATGATGATTATGACTATGACTCTATATACACGAACATAGTTCATGAAATATTCTCTAGAAGAATAGGTAGCCTGTCACTCTTAGATAGCATGCTCATAGCCATGTGTATTTCTCTACAACACCTCAAAAAAATCATTCTATGAGAGGTGCATAATGTCATAGAGCTCGTAACATTTTACATACTTCTGCCAAGAAAAAGGGGTGGGTCAACAAGCCTATTTTATTCACTTGGAAAGCTAAAAAAAGAAAGGAATTATGACTGTTTTGTATGCTTGTCGATTCTAGGGAATTAATACCTATGAGGTTTCCCATGTATAATACCAAAAATATCCAAAGAATATTATGAAAGATAGATAATACTCTTTCCTTCAAATAACAAGTTCATTTCTACTTGAGCATCTGGTATCGAAGAAATCCTCACTTGTTACGAAAGAAGGATATTTTTGTAAAAAGTGGTCTCAAATTCATCGTGCGAAAATACCACTGAAAGGAGATATGTCAAGCAATTACACATAGGAATGTTGAATATGATAATGATGGTGAGAAGAGGTCTTCAAAGTTAATCTTCCAAATAACCGGACCATAGAAGCCAAGCCCGCACTAGAAGAGTTAGAAGATGGTGGACAAGCAGTCATTATAGATGAGTTGAAAGAAGTCAATTTGGGGACTGAAGAAGACCCTCACCCAACCATCATTAGTGCTCTTTTTTTTCAAAGAGCATGTTGAATAAATAAAGAAGCTTCTATGTGAATTTAGGAATTGCTTTATCTAGACATACGTGGAGATGCCCAATTTATCCCAAGACGTCGTAGTTCATAGATTAACCATTAAACCAAATGAAATACCCATCAAATAAGCTCTAATGAGAATGAGATATGAGACTGAAGAATAGGTGATTGCAGGCAAAGAAGCTCATATATGCAAGCTTTATTCGTGAAGAACAGCATGCCAATTATATAACCAACATTATTCTTGTAGAAAAGAAGAATGGCTAGATCTATATCTACATTGACTTTAAGGAACTTAAAAAGTCATATCCAAAAGATGACTTTTTGCTCCAAATATCAGAACTTCTAGTTGACAACATATCTAACTACAATATGTTCTCTTTCATGGATGGATTGTCAGGCTACAACCAAATCAAAATGGCCCATGAAGATGAAAAACATACATGATTCAGAACACATATCAGCATATTTTGCTATATAGTCATGTCCTTCAGCTTGAAGAATGTTGGTTCTATATATCAATGGGCTATGATGCACATATTTGATGAGATGATTCATTGAAAGGTCAAATTTTATGTAGATGACCTGGTCGTCAAAAGCATGGACCGAAAAAATCACATTTATGACATGAGGATAATGTTTGAGAGGATAAGAAAATATGAGTTTAAGATGAACCCCCTCAAGTATGTATTTGGGGTCTCCTTGGAAAACTTTCTGGGTTATATCATCCATTATCGAGGAATTGAGATCAACTCCAACAAAATCAAGGCAATTATGGAGATACTCCCTCCAAAGAACCTTCGACAAATTCACTCCTTATAAGGACAATTAGCTTTTATTTGAAAATTCATATCGAATCGGTAGGGTAGGTGCTAGCCATTTTCAAAATTGATGAAGAAAGATATCTACTTCAAATGGGACGTAGAGTGTTAGGAAGCGTTTGATAGCATCAAGAGATATTTATTGAATATGCCTATCCTTACAGTGTTAATTCCAGGGATGCCTCTTATACTATACATGATAGCATTAGAAGAGTCCTTCAGAGCATTATTGGCCCAACATAATGAAGAAGGTAAGGAGAATACACTATACTATATCAGTCGGAGGTTTGATTAGAGCTGAGATACATTATTCTACTATTGAGAAGCATTGTCTGGCACTAATTTTTGTAGTTCACAAACTCAGCCACTACATACTTTCTCAAAATATCAACCTAATATCAAAGATCGATCTGCTGAAGTTCTTGATGATAAGATAAGTGTTGAAAGGTCATTTAGCTAGATGGTCAGTAATACACATAAAATTCAATATCATGTATGTCCCATAAAAGATAATAAAAGGACAAGTGTTCGCATATTTTCTTGCTGAACATCATATCCCTATGGATTTACCACTCAATAATGATATGCATGATGAGAAAATAATGAATGTCGAAGAAATGGAGATGTTATGAGTATGGGAAATATACTTTGATAGAGTGTCATCAATTAAGCATGCCCAACCAACAAATATGGCAAAAGCTAAAGCTGGAATTGATCTTATTTTCATATCGCATGAGGGAGGAATAATAAGATTCTCATTCAGCTTCACTTAGCCTCAGACTAATAATGAGGCTGAGTATGAAGCTCTAATAGCATGACTGGAGATTATGATCGATGTCAGAATTTAAAATCTCCAAATCTTTAGTGATTCTCAACTTTTTATAAATTCAGCATAAGGAGTTTACAAAATCATCAAGTTTGAGTTATCTTATTATCATCAGTGAGTTCTCAAGCTTATGTAGCAAATTTAAATAATCAAATTAGCTCAAGTTCCCTGAACCCAGAATGGTAGAGCTAATTACTTAGCTAAAATGTATAAAGAAATGGAAAATATGGATGACGAGTGGCCTATAATAATTATGGTTCATAGTCATCGGGTCTCAGAGCCAGCACTATTATAACTCCCTTATGAAGAGAGAAGACCAAATTTAATCTAGAAGGATAAAACCCTAGTTGATCCTTAACCTCCCCGACTAATTGATTTTAAAATTCAACCCAAAGAACACCATGTTCTTAAGAGAAGATACAAATCTAGCCAAGCTTCATAATCATGGTGGCATTATTTAAATTTCAAAGATGAAGATGATTAGAGGCAACTTTTCATTGACTGCTTCAAAAATAGTAAAGTACCAACAGATAAGTTATTAGCTGCTCAGATTAGGAATAGAGTGTTGTAATATGCAATTATCAATAAGATTTTATATCAGCATGCTTTCGATAAAATGTGGATAAGGTGCTTAGGGGATAAAAAATATGATAAAGTGGTAGTAGAAGTTCATGAAGGACTTTATGAAGCGCACCAATTAGATCTCAAGATGGCTATTAAAATTAAGAGAATTGCTTACTATTGACCAAAAATGGTAAAGGACTGTATCAATTATGCTAAGAGGTGTCATGAATGTCAAATTCACAATGATGTTATGAATCAACTACCAAATTCACTACACCCTGCAATAACATCCCGACCATTCAAATGTTAGGATACTGATGTAATCAAGTCAATAGATCCATCATCATCAGTAGGACACCACTTTATTTTAGTAGTGTCTGACTACTTCTCTGAGTGGGCAGAAGCAACTCTATTCAAAGAAGTCATGTTCGTACATATGATTAATTTCTTTACCCATAATATTATTTACAGCATAGGTGTACCGCACCTCATAATCTCAGACAATGGCATGAATTTCAAAAGCACTAAGGTCAATAAATTTATCGATCGATAAACTATCGATTTATGATATTCCTTTATATACAATCCATTGGTAAATGGCTTGGCAAAAACTTTCAATAAAGTACTAGTGAAATTATTAAAAAAGATTCTCACCAAGAGCAAAAGATACTGGCATACGAAGATGACAAAGGCATTGTGTACATACTATAAAACCTACAAAATATCGACCAAAGATACTTCTTACTCTTTGGTGTTCGAAGTTGATGCTATGTTTCCACTAGAAGTTGAACTACCATCCCTTCGAATTGCTATCCAGATTGAGTTTACTCAAGAACAAAATACTTGATTAAGAATGGAGGAGCTTGACGCACTCGATGAAACTATACTATAAGCCCAACATAACTTGGAAATCTATCGGTTGAGGATGGAAAAATCTTTTGATCGTATGGTGCGCCTTCGGGCATTCAAAAAAGGGGAATTATTTCTGGTGTTGAGAAGGCCAATCATCCCGCACCAAAAAAAATGATGGCAAATTTGTATCCAACTGAGAAGGACCTTTCATTATCAAAAAATACTTACCAGGGAAGAGCTTATCAACTCATAGATCTAAACGGCCAGAGGCCCAAGCCGCCATTCAATGGTCAATAGTTGAAGAAGTACTGTGCATGAAGACTAAATTTTGTACTTAATGTATCATATAATAGTTGAAATGCTATATATGTATTTTTTAGTGCATACACATATTTCCTTAAAATTTTCTTATAGTATAAGAAAATATTTCATCCTTATAGTACAAGATAAGAAGCATTTTAAATATTTATTTGGGTCAACATCGGGCTGTGTGTCAAAATCCACAAATAAATATTTAAAATTATGAAATACGAATTTAAATGATTTTATTGTATGCGATGAAGGGAGATGTTAGTATTTATTTGGGCCAACATTGTGCTTTGCATTGAGATCCCTTAATAGATATCTAAAATTATTAAATGCAAACATCTGTCTAATCCTCTCCTATAAGAAAAGGGTGATTATGGTATTAATTGGGTTAACATCGTGCTTCACACATAGATGCCTAAATAAAAATTTAAAATTCTAAATAAAAATATCTAACTCTTTTCTGTAGGATAGGGGGATTATCATGTTTATCTAAGTTGACAATATGCTCTGTGCTGAGATCCCTAGTGAATGTCTAGAACCATTGGTTGACACAAAATGTTCTTCAAGACTACAAAAATAACATCTTCGGGTTCATCATATACTGGTGATTCTCCAAAATATCTTAGATATCACCTTTTCCAATATCCTAAGACTTTGAAGGCCAGAAAAGAATTCATTCATGGCTATACACTTCTATAAATTGGGCTAGAGTGACACAAGTTCTTCTGCAGCCTGAAGCTCAAGGTTTGAATGGGTGTATAAGGTTGAACTCAATAAGTCATGATGTAGCCAAGTCACTGGCAACTCCATTTACTCAACAAGCCATAAGAAAGGTCATAGTAGTGGAACCCCCATTTCATCAACCTATTAGTACGAAATGCAAGAAATATGAAGGCTTATTTTAATTGATAAGTTTCAGTAGTCGTAGTCCATGCGCTCCTTCTAATTGATCGAAGAGTCAAAGTTAGTGGGAAGGATGTATTCCCAATTAACATTACTATCGAAGATGCATAGGCTCTAAAATCTATAACCATAAAGTTTGACTTCAAATATGCAAGATTTAGTAAACTCAGTTTGAAGCTTGAACGAGCGTATGAGGATGGACTCAACAATCCAAGATGTAGCCGAGTCGCTGGCAACTCTGTCTACTTAACAAACCATAAGAAAGGCCGTAGTACCCCCATTTTAGCAGCTGAATGATGAAGAGCTATCAAGTCCTAGCTCTTTTAGTTTGATGAACTCAAGTAACCCATATTGAAGTCTTTCTAACTGGTTAAGAGCCAAAATACTATATACATCTATTACGACTAGTTCAACTCAAAGCCCAAAAATCCTTCAACAAGTCCGTAAAACACAAAGTGAGGATCGAAGGAATTATAAGTTCACTAAGGCATAAAGCAAATGACAGAAGAAATCATCTCAAAGTTCAAACAAAGCCTAAAGTTGAACTAAGAGAATTTTTTCATTGACAAGTCTGCTAAAAAGCTTAAGGTCAAATAACTCTCTTCACCAACCTAAAATGAACCTAAAAGGTTTAGATCACTAACGTCTACTCCTTCATCAAGCCCACCAAAGCTAGAAGAAAATGGAATAAGATATACAAATCTCCTGATAAGTATGTAAAGATAAATTAGGTAATCTTTCATCAAGTCCGTTGCACAAAGTATAGGGAAGAAGGAACTAAAATCTCAGGATTCAAGCCAAAGCTCTAGAATGAGTACCCTAAATGATGCCTACTATAAGTGTCCTAAAAGACTGAGGACATTTTAAATATTTAATAGGGTTTACATCACGCTACATGCCGAAATCCTCAAATTAATATTTAATTTTTTTCCAAGATAAGACTAGAGGAGAGAAAAAATGGAAAATCCTCCATAAATTATATGTACAATCATCATAAAGTACACTCTAAGCAGGATACAATCCATATTGGAGGCAGGAAAGTCCTATTAGCTGATGAATCTGTAGGTTCAGATAAATTTTGAATTATACATTTGATTGTATAGAAGAAATATCACATCCCTATATGATCGCAATAAAGTAGAATGTTGAGCATATACTAAAAAGCTATAAAATAAAGTAAAAATGTTATCGAAAGAAGATGAAGTGGTGGTAATGATGACTACCAATATCAATCTACGAAGCAATTCCCTAGGGACCTAAATACAAAGTGCTATATTACTCTCCTTTGGGTCCCTATTTGACTAAAGATGATATGTTAAATGTCTCTGGATACATCCAAAAGATTTATATAGAAAGAAGCCTCAACATGATATCCAAATGAGTTCTTGGGGACCCGTTAAGTTAAAGCATTGGTGTGACATCCAAACTAACTTTTGGAGATCCACAGAATGAAAACCTCTATGTAACATCTTTTTTTTTTAAAATGCAAAAATTTGTCAACACATTCCAAGATCTTTCGTGACTAAACTAGATTGAATACAAGAAAGGTCTTTGGACAAACATCAGTATACCTTATAACATAAGACAAAGAGCAGGCAACTACAGGATGGTGGTTTATAGTTATTAGGTTTGTGATCAAATGTTTTTCTAGCTCCAGTAATGAGTAGTGGTTGATTTTGCTTTCACCTAGTACTTCTATTGTCTCTAAGCAAAAACTACCATGGAATTTCATCTGTATATTAGGAAGATAAAGGGAAAATTTTACTAATTCTACATACATTTACCAAAGATTATAGTTGCCTTGCATATTGCCATATTTTTCCTTCTCGCATTAGCAGAAGACTGAAGAACACCAATTGAAGAAAATGGTTGTTAGAACTATTTTTCCTGATGCTAATGAAGCTGCATCAATGGCTATAGTAGCCATTGCATCTAATTATGTAGACCTTAAATGCTATAGATTTTATTAAATGGAATACTAGAGAATCTCTATCGACCAACTCATAAGCTAAAGCAAAGCCCCTCCAACCAGCACTTAAACCATTCTTGGGAGCTAGATAAAGAGTGATTCATCTTCATGTTCATCTATTAAAGTAAACAGGTATCACGATTGGGCATATGAGAGGAGCAAAAACTCTTAGAACGCCCCAACCAATAGCCTCCCGTAACATGAGATATTAGCATTGGCTTGACAAAGCTAGGATATAACAAACGTGACATCTGGAACAAATATATAGAGATCCATAGGGTCAATCAGCATACAACAAAGGTAGTTCACTCTAGACTCTTACCATATTTATTGGGGAATATTTATTAACATATATTTATATACAAAAAAAAAAAATATTCGTATATGTCTGACATCAAAGTCAGCATGTCGAGTCGATTGTTTGCACATCTTCGCACATCGATCCCACTCCATTATTCCCATGTCATCGTGTGATCTCTGCCTTAAGTGACCCCACTCGCGTCGTTAAAAAGCTGAAGGAGATGAGGTCTTTGGCTACTCTTTTCCTTCTTTATACTTTTGCACTCCCTCTCGCATGCTTCTTCGGCCCCTTCATTGTTGCTTGACTTCACAGCTTCGACAACATTCCCTTTTTATCGGATCAAAAGTTCCAACATTTTGATAGGAAGCACTAACGAGAGCTAGCTTGCTGTAAAGGTAACTTCTCCCTCTCGCAAGCTTCTTCTATCAGATCCCGTATAAGTCATGTTATTGAACAACCCTTTAGGGTAGAAAAATAAATAAATAAAGAAATAAATTAAATAATAATAATAATAATTAAATAATCATCTTTTTTAATTAAAATAAATTAATAATAATTATAATTAATTAAATTTAATTATAATTAATTATAATTAGTTATAATTATTATAATTAATTAAGTTAATCATAAATTAATTATTTTTAATTATAATTAATTAATAATGATTATAATTAATTATAATTAATTTAATTTAATTATAATTATTTATTTTAATTTTAATTTATTATTATTAAATATGATTATTTAAGTTAATTATAAATTATGTTATTTTTTAATTATAATTAATAAATAATAAAAAAAATAGTTATAATTAATTAATATTAATTATAATTAGGTATAATTATTTATCTTCTATTTTAACTAATTATTT
This sequence comes from Dendrobium huoshanense, assembly GCA_016618105.1. Taxonomy (NCBI): domain Eukaryota; kingdom Viridiplantae; phylum Streptophyta; class Magnoliopsida; order Asparagales; family Orchidaceae; genus Dendrobium; species Dendrobium huoshanense. Next base: position 55,283,516 of record CM028343.1, read on the forward strand.
TTAATTATAATTAATTAAAGTTAATTAAAAGAGAAAGAAGAAAGAGGACTCCTCGCTTACCTCAATGTGCGTGATGCACTAGTTAACCCCCAATACATGCTTTTCTTAGTGTGGTAGGAGGAAACCCGACATGACACCTACTTTGGAGTAGGTAAGTTGCTATTGAACCTATAATCCTATCCTTGAAGTTCATGACATGCCGGTCAAACACCTATACATGCTTTTCTTAGCATGGTAGGAGAATACTCGGTGCGACACATGCAACAAGGCAAGTAGTTCTTGAACCTAAAATCTTATCCTCGATGTGTTTGACAAGCCATTCAACTAACTATACATACTTTCCTTAGTGTGGTATGAGAGAATTTGCTGTGACCCATGTGATGAGGCAGGTAGGCCCTATACATACTTTTTTAGCATGGCAAGGACAACTTTAAGCACTTGTATGAACCTCAATACTTATAAAAAATTTACTGTACATTTTTAAATAGGTATCTCTGGAGACCCATATATACTTTTCTTAGCATGGTGGGATTGAAGACCATGTCTGCGATGTCTAAGTACACCTACTATACTCACTTTTCTTATCGTGGAACAAAGGCCCAATCTCCATATATTTCCCCCAAATGGGGATATGTCGGGATATTGCTGAAATTCAGAGTGAAATATATAGAGGTTGAACAATTGGGAATTTGTACTACACAGCAGACAATAGGTACCTCTAAAGACCCATACATACTTTTTTAAGCATGGTGGGATGGAAGACCACAACAGTGGCTTTTAAGGACACTTACCATATACACTTTTCTTAGTGTGGTTGGAAGGACAAGTTCCCCACATTTCCCCTAAATGGGGGATATGCCGGAATGTTACCAAAATTTAGACTTAAATATACATAACTTGAACAACAAAAAGACTCCACTTGAGAAACAATAGAGAGAACCTATACTTGAATAAAAATGCATATCATTTGAACCAAATTTGTAGAGGACTTGTACGAATAACATGGAACAAGACTTGAACTTAACTACAAGAAATTGAACCCCAAATCCTAAAATGCACAATCAAGTTCAAAATGCAAATGTCGAATACTAATTTAATTCATTCAAATGAATCCAAGGGAATAAATAGGGGACTCATGATGAATAAAACCTTGATGCATGCAAAGAAGGAGCAATATTCAATTCACAAAATCTTAATAATTACAAATGAATATCAATCCTCAACACATGAATGTATGGTACATAACAGCTGATGCTAATGAATGCAACAAACCCCTACAACAGTCCTTACGAGGTCAAATGTATAGTAATCTCAATCAACAACAACTAGTTATAGATTGTATGAATGTCGCCCACATGCATAAATGAAATCCCTAACATAAGCAACATAGCTTGTAGATTTAGATCACAATATTGGTAATTGATAGTGGAAGACCTATCGCTGCAAACAAGTATAATCGATGACCACCTGTGAATGGTGAAGGTGGTTATGATGTAAGTAGTATAGTATTCAACAAATACTAGGATGTCCATGCAACCAATAGTAGTAGTACCCTACAAGTTAGTTTGACCATGAAAATAGTAATAACTTGGCACACATTGAATGACTAATCAAGTACATATGAAGAAGTTACAAGTGTACCCAACAAGTATACATGTCTCCTACAAATAAGGAGGGTTCATATGCAACAAATGTAAAACACTTGCAATCAACTATAGGAAGCCAGTCGAGCTACAATGGCCTATCTAGGGACAATGATATGTAACTTGTTACAAATATCAGTTCACCCTTAAAATTGGCAATAATGAGCAGAGGAATAATTGCGTTGATCCATCTACAAATATTGATGGTCGAGAAAAGCTACATGTGGATAACAACAGTGAGTATATCACAAGTACAACAAATCCTTGTGGACACAAGCACATACAACACCTATAAGTAACTGTAGGAGATATGATGTACACAATAGTCCATATACATATAACGATGAATAATGTTCAACAAATGTTAGATCCTTCTTGTAGTCAACAACCATCCAACAGTCAAGTGGTTACACTAATTCTTTGACTGTCAAATGTCAGCATGTATGAGTATACAAATTAATCTACAATCAAGCAATCGATGACTAGTAATGAATGCATACAACAGTTTCCCCCACAAACACGTATAATAGCGATGATTGAGATAATGATATTGATCTTTGCATTGATTCGAGGTATAAAAAGTTGATGAAGCCATATCAAATAGAGGGCTTCAGATTCCTTATAAAAAAACCTTATGGTAGAAGGACCAGGTGGATGCATCCTTACTCATGCCCTAGGATCTAGAAAAACATTTATACTTATAAGCTTTATGTAGAGTATTATCACTCATAAACTTGATAAAAGACCATTGGTGGTTATTCCAAAGGGGATCTTGAGCAAGTGGAAGAGAGAGAGTTCCAGCAATGGTAATTAGAAGACATATCCTTATTTGTTTTCTATTTCTCTAAGGTAGGTCATATAGCATACCAACTAAATATTTTAAAGAACTGGGAACAAAACAAAGATGAATGTCATACCCCAAGAAATAACAATAATGTTATTATACATTCATTGTGAATAATTAAGACACCTCAGAAGTTAGTATGTTTATGGGCACTATTCCAAACTCATGTAAAGGAAGTCTCTAATATTCTCAAAGTATGACCTAAATTCATGAAGGAGGAGTCCTACCATAATGTCTTGAAGCATATCCTTACAAGTGTAGAGATATTAGTTGGTAAGAGGCCAACTAAGAATTGCAAGCTAATGACAAATTGGAGACAAAGAAGTATAACAATGCATTGACCGAGTCTTTGTTCCAACCTGTTGAAACTTATTCAATATGAATTAGGTTGTTAGACCTAAGCTTTATATCCTAGCGACTAACCAAGAGGGGGGGGGGGTGAATTGGTAATTTAAAAATTATCTCTCTTTGAAATTTAAACTGATAATAATTTTAGTAAATTTTTGTAGAAAAAGTTTTTCAACCACAAATTAAGCAATATAGTAAAGTAAAAATAAAAGAAGCGGAAAATAAAAAGACACAAGATTTATAGTGGTTCGGCAAACACGACCTACATCCACTCCCCGGAGGCACCCTTTGAGTATTGCACTAATACCACTAGTGACTCTCCTTTTGCACCCACAGCAAGGCGGAGAAGACTTTAAAAAAACTCTCTTCCATCACTATCCAGTGCGGCAGAGAACCGTTATCCTTTTACACTCTCCAAGTGTTGGCAGAGAATCGTCATCCTTTTACACTCTCCAAGTGTTGGTAGAGAACCGTCTGTCCTTTCACACTCTCCAAGTGTGAGCAGAGAATCCTTCGTCCTTTCACACTTTCCAAGTGTAGGCAGAGAACCCTTCGGCTGTTCACACTCTACGAGTGTCGGAAGAGAACCGGATCTCCTTGACAGAACTTCTTACGAGAAATCTAGAAAGACGAGGGAAAAGAGTGAAGTAATCACAAATCACAATTGAAGATTCTTACCTTTGAGTACCAAGTGAATTCTTCACGCTCCAGTAGTAAGAATCCTCCTTCAAACACTCTCTCACTCCTTCACTCTCCCTTTCTGTTTTCATGAATACCAGTAAGCAAAAAGATTACAAGACAGTTTTAAGTGGACCTTATGTAGGAAAGACATGAAAATCTGTCCAAAAATTGCTGACTTTCAAGTTTGTACATAGTCGATCGTTCTGGATGATCGTCAGATCGTCTTGTACGAATAGTGTAAAAATAGTTGCATATGAACCCAATGTATATTGGTACGAACTGAATTCGTACCCGATCATCGTCCAGTATGAACTAAGTTTATCCTGGGACGAACAGTTATATCAAGGATTCGTTCGGATGAAACTGCAGGACGGTCCCAAATTTTTAAGGAACAAAGGACTTCGTCTTGGGACGAATATGAGTGTTAGTCTGGATGAATAGTTCATGTCATATGTCCAATGAACTTTATCCTGACACAAATAGGATGAATCGTCTGGACTATCAGCACAAAGTGAGAATCCAAAGCACATCGTCCTGGGATGAATTATACACTTCGTTCGGACGATCAATACAAAGTGAGAAATCCATAGCCCATCATCCAGGAATGAATGGTACACTTCATCTAGACGACTTGTTCTAAGTGAGAATCCAGAGTACATCATCCCGGGATGAATAGGGAAATCGTTTGGACGATCAGGACTTAGAAAAATTTTCTCACTTCTTGTTCATTCCATTGCCCTTCTTAGGGGGTAACTGAACTGATTGTCCTGTCCGAACTTGTTTCGTCCCGTACGATCAGTATAAGAAAAATTTGATTTTTAAAGATCTCCCAAAGTGTGTGTGGGTTAAGTTACTCAATTACAATCACACTCTCTCAAACTCAATAAATTAAATAAGAACAGACTTCAATTTATAAATTATCTTATGCTAAAATTGATTTGAAGTCTTCATTAGTCAGGAGTTCGATTATCCTTAAATGTTAGTTCACAAAAGAGCAAAAATAATTCTTCCAAAAAGTGTTAGGAGAATATAATACTTAAAATAATAATATTTGGATTCATCAAAACTATATAAATTCTAATAATGTAAAACATGCAAATAGAAACTCTCTTAACAATCTCTCCCTTTTTGATGATTACAAAATAATTATTGTTTGTATAATTTTTAAATTCTAGGAGTTTTAAACTCCCCCCCTGAATTGTTAAACATGTGAGAATAAGGAGGCATTGCATGACAATTTTATCCCCTTTTTTATATATATATTTTAAAAAAATACAAACAAATACGATACGAAACAAAAATACGATACAGAACAAAAATATGAACAAAATACAAACAAATAATATTTTCTCCCCCTTTTTTAACAACAACAAAAAGAGAAGAAGAAAAAGAACAAAAAATAGAAATGTAAGAAGTCATATGATAATTCTTTGATAATATATCCTGAAAAGTTATTGAGATAAATTTGCAAATAAAATTAAAAATCATGAGGCAAATAAAATGATTCATATGATTTAAGAAGAGATATAATATTGATAACAAAAAGAATTATCAGAAACATGAGTCAATTTAGACATTGAGATAGAAAATATCATTAAAAAAAGGATGAATATAAAATTTATATACTTTAAATTTTCAATACAAAATAAAATCATACAGAAGATTAATTTGAATTAAAAGATTGAGAGATTAAGGAAAGAAATAACTACCACATGTGGCGCTTTGTGCTTCTTGTTCAATAGTTGTAGCACATTTTTATTCATCTTTTTACTTGTGGGCTTATTTTGTTCCTGTTTTTCAAATTGTGAATCATTACGCATTCTTTTTTATTTTTGTACATTTGTACATTTTTCAAGAGTAATCTTGATATTTCCAAAATTATTAATCTAAAATTTCAAAATTTTTTAAGTACAATAATATTTAAATTGATAATAGAAATATAAAATAAGAAAACATCACAATTGTAATAATAATATGAAAATTTAAATTAGTCTAACAAGAGACATGAGATTGACATTCTTAATTAAATCAAGTTATAAGCACAACTTAAATTTAGAAAAATTAGATTTTTTAATGAATTTAAATTTTGTGTTGCAATTGAAGGTATAGCATTTATAAGATCAAAATGGATTTTTATATAGGCTAACACACATTTCAAAATAAGATTAAAAGCAAGACAAGATAATTTATATTGATATCATGACGAAGAATATTACAATAAGTAGAAATGACATCAATATTCTTACAATCTGAACTTTAAACATAAAACTTAAATGCTAACACATAACTAATATAAAACACATCACATCACAATCACATCACATCAATTAGAGAAGATCATAAGGAAGTACATAAATTACTCTGAGGGGCCCTGATCTGGAGGAGGTTGCTGGTTGTAGAAATTAAAATAACTGCTTATCAAAGTCATATTTGAGTTTATACCATCAATTTGCTCTCACATCTAACTCATATCCTGATGGTACTGAGCATCCTGCATTTGTAGATGAGTTTTAATTTGATCAAAGCATTGATCAAAATGAGTCTCTAGATGATCAAATCTATGAACCAAATCTTGATAATTTGGTTCACCAGCAGTTGCAGGTGGAGATGCTCCCATTTCCTCCTCTGAGTCACTACTAATATGTTGATCAAGATGTTCATCTTTGTTAAAGATCGCTCGAAAAGATCCATCATTATAGTAGAGAGGCTCCTCTAGATTTTGAACTGGATGGACTAGTTCATACTTTTTCTCTAAAATATAGGTCACAAGATGTCCTAAGGCTATATTTTTCTTTCTTTTGTGGGTGACATGGCCAATCTCAGAAAGTCCATAAATGTAGTCAATGATCAGTTGAGCTTCATCTATAGGTTGATTGGTCATAATCAGATAAGTCACTGTAGAAAGAAGAGGTCTGATACTGACTCGATCACCAGCTTTAAGAATAATGGATGTGCGAAGAACATGCTGGATGATACAGGCGTTGCAATTAAGAGTGGCTACCTTAGGCATATGACCTACTCCTCTACATCCTCTAATTACTTGATTTACTGCTGTCTAGTCATAGTTAATGGAGGAGGTCAAGGTGTGGGCTCTAATCCCTTGAGTTCTTAAGTTTAGAAAAATTCCCAGGTCTTCTTTGGTGATTTCTACTTTCTTTTTAAAAACATAAGACCTAATCACAGATTGGTCAGAGTTAAAGGACACTTTGGCAAGAAAGTGGTGGAAGGTTTCCTTATTGTACAAAGCCCTAGGTGCCTGTTTCAATCCATATAATGCCTTTTTCAGTTTGAAAACATGATTTAGGTGTTTAGAATTTTTAAAGCCTAGAGGTTGTTCTACAAAAATATCCTATTGTATTACTCCATTTAAAAAGGCACTTTTAACATCCATTTGGTATAATTTAAATCCTCTAAAACAGACAATGGCTAACAAAATCCTAATTGCTTCAAGTCTAGCTACAGAGATAAAAGTCTCCTCAAAATCAATTCCTTCTATTTGATTATACCCCTTAGCCACTAATCTAGCCTTATTTCTAATGACTACTCCTACGTATTCATTTTGTTCTTGAAAACTCACTTAGTTCCAACTACACTTTGATCTTTTGGCCTTGCAGTTAATTCCCAAACTTTATTTCTTATAAATTGATTTAACTCTTCTTGCATAGCCAAAATCTAAAATTCATCTGAAAATGTTTGATCAATATTTGTGGATTCAATGGTTGTATTTTCTTTGTTGAGTCCACGCCTAGTCCTTACACCCTCACTAGGTTCACCTATAATCAATTCATTTAGTTGGTTCTTAGAAAATCTCAAATATTTAGGTAAAGAGTTTTCTATCTTCAAATTTTCTTCCAAATTTTATTCTAAATTTATTTTATCAATCTTTTGAGAGTTAATCTCTATCTCATCTTCTTCAACATTTGGCTCTTCAAAATTTCCAGATTCATAAAATACAACATATGTGGTTTCCTCAATTACCAAAGTTCTTTTATTGAATACTCTAAAAGATTTTCCAACACTTGAGTATCCTATAAAAATACCTTCATCTGATTTTGGATCAAATTTTTCTAAGGCAGATTTTTCATTATTATGAATAAACACCTTACATCCAAAAATATGTAAATGTGACAAATTAGGTGTTTTTCCCTTTAGTAACTCATATGTTGTTTTATTTAATTTTGATCTTACATTCACCCTTTTCAAAACATAACATGCAGTGCTAACCGCCTCAGCCCAAAAATATTTAAGAAGTGAGTATTCTTCCAACATGGCTTGTGCGGCTTCAATTAATGTTATGTTGAGGGGTTCTAAGTGCAGAAAAAATTGTGATCAATTCCTTTCTCCTTACAAAAATTCTCAAAATTTTAGTTCTCAAATTCTCCTCTATGATCACTTTGAATAGTCATAATTTCACATCCTAACTTTCTTTGAATCCAAGTTAAAAAGTTTCTAAAATTTTCAAATGATTCACTCTTATGAAATAGAAATCTAAACCATATGAATTTAGAGTAATCATTCACAATCACAAATTCATATACCTTCCCACTTAGACTTACAGTTCCAACTGGTCCAAAAAGATCCATATACAAAATATCCAATGGTTTAGTAGTTCTAAGATCCTTATTGGACTAAAAAGAGGACTTCACCTATTTTACTAATTGACATGCATCACAAAGGTGGTCCTTAGTAAAATCTAGTTTTAATATACCTCTCACTAGGTTCTTTTGGGTAATCCTCCTAAGATTTTTCATGCTAGAGTGACAAAGTCTCCTATGCCAAAGACATGACTCATCAGAAATAGTTTTTAAACAAAAAAATAGTAGGAGTTTTGCAATTCAAGTCTAGCATATACACATTTTTTACCCTTATACCATTCAAAATATTATTTCCATTTAGGCTTAATATGCAGCTAGTAGGAAAAAATTTTATACAGTATCCTTTATCACATAGCTGGCCAATACTTAACAAATCATGCTTTAAGCCTTCTACCAATAACACATTTTCAATGAAAAAATTCTTAAGATTTTCAATCATACCTGACCCAACCACCTTTCTTGTAGTGTTATCTCCAAGTGTAACTTTGCCTCCACTTCTAGCTTCCAGCGATATGAATTGTGCAGTATCTTCAGTCATATGCTTTGAGCAACTGCTGTCCATGTACCATATGCTCTCCCAAGATCTTGTGTGAGAGCGACTCTGCAAAATTATCAAACGTTAGTCCTGGGAACCCAAACAAGTTTGAGTTCTCCTTTTGGCAATTTATAAATAGATGCATGTGCAGAAAAATTGTGATCAATTCCTTTCTCCTTACAAAAATTCTCAAAATTTTAGTTCTCAAATTCTCCTCTATGATCACTTTGAATAGTCATAATTTCACATCCTAACTTTCTTTGAATCCAAGTTAAAAAGTTTCTAAATTTCTCAAATGATTCACTCTTATGAAATAGAAATCTAAATCATATGAATTTAGAGTAATCATTCACAATCACAAATTCATATACCTTCCCACTTAGACTTACAGTTCCAACTGGTCCAAAAAGATCCATATACAAAATATCCAATGGTTTACTAGTTCTAAGATCCTTATTGGACTAAAAAGAGGACTTCACCTATTTTACTAATTGACATGCATCACAAAGGTGGTCGTTAGTAAAATCTAGTTTTAATATACCTCTCACTAGGTTCTTTTGGGTAATCCTCCTAAGATTTTTCATGCTAGAGTGACAAAGTCTCCTATGCCAAAGACATGACTCATCAGAAATAGTTTTTAAACAAAAAAATAGTAGGAGTTTTGCAATTCAAGTCTAGCATATACACATTTTTTACCCTTATACCATTCAAAATATTATTTCTATTTAGGCTTAATATGCAGCTAGTAGGAAAAATTTTTATACAGTATCCTTTATCACATAGCTGGCCAATACTTAACAAATCATGCTTTAAGCCTTCTACCAATAACACATTTTCAATGAAAAAATTCTTAAGATTTTCAATCATACCTGACCCAACCACCTTTCTTGTAGTGTTATCTCCAAGTGTAACTTTGCCTCCACTTCTAGCTTCCAGCGATATGAATTGTGCAGTATCTTCAGTCATATGCTTTGAGCAACTGCTGTCCATGTACCATATGCTCTCCCAAGATCTTGTGTGAGAGCGACTCTGCAAAATTATCAAACGTTAGTCCTGGGAACCCAAACAAGTTTGAGTTCTCATTTTGGCAATTTATAAATAGATGCATGTGTAGAAAAATTGTGATCAATTCCTTTCTCCTTACAAAAATTCTCAAAATTTTAGTTCTCAAATTCTCCTCTATGATCACTTTGAATAGTCATAATTTCACATCCTAACTTTCTTTGAATCCAAGTTAAAAAGTTTCTAAATTTCTCAAATGATTCACTCTTATGAAATAGAAATCTAAACCATATGAATTTAGAGTAATCATTCACAATCACAAATTCATATACCTTCCCACTTAGACTTATAGTTCCAACTGGTCCAAAAAGATCCATATACAAAATATCCAATGGTTTACTAGTTCTAAGATCCTTATTGGACTAAAAAGAGGACTTCACCTATTTTACTAATTGACATGCATCACAAAGGTGGTCCTTAGTAAAATCTAGTTTTAATATACCTCTCACTAGGTTCTTTTGGGTAATCCTCCTAAGATTTTTCATGCTAGAGTGACAAAGTCTCCTATGCCAAAGACATGACTCATCAGAAATAGTTTTTAAACAAAAAAATAGTAGGAGTTTTGCAATTCAAGTCTAGCATATACACATTTTTTACCATTATACCATTCAAAATATTATTTCCATTTAGGCTTAATATGCAGCTAGTAGGAAAAAATTTTATACAGTATCCTTTATCACATAGCTGGCCAATACTTAAAAAATCATGCTTTAAGCCTTCTACCAATAACACATTTTCAATGAAAAAATTCTTAAGATTTTCAATCATACCTGACCCAACCACCTTTCTTGTAGTGTTATCTCCAAGTGTAACTTTGCCTCCACTTCTAGCTTCCAGCGATATGAATTGTGCAGTATCTTCAGTCATATGCTTTGAGCAACTGCTGTCCATGTACCATATGCTCTCCCAAGATCTTGTGTGAGAGCGACTCTGCAAAATTATCAAACGTTAGTCCTGGGAACCCAAACAAGTTTGAGTTCTCCTTTTGGCAATTTATAAATAGATGCATGTATTATATGTCTAGGTTTATGCATCTTAGGTTTTCACACCAAATAAGTTTTTTTCTTTAAAGTACAGGTGTGTGCTATATGTCCAAACAATCCACAATTATTATATTTGACTTTTGGAAATGGATTCCTAAGTCTTATGCTATTCATCTGTCTATTCAAAGATTGCATAAATTTAGGATACAAAATAGGATTAGTGAAATCTTCAAATCTAGGTGTTATCCTATTTTTATCGAGAGATTTTATCTTCAATTTATAAAATGAATTTATATCTTCCAAAATTTGATTTGTATAATTGATTCGATATATTTTGCTCTGATTCATCCTTATTATTCTTGATATTGTAGTTCTGCTAAGGATATTTTTAACATTTCATGATTTTTATTCAAGTCATCAAACTCATCAAGTAATTTCATATTGTTATCATCAATTAAAGCATGATCTTTCCTAAGGATTTCATATTCCTTTTGTAGTTCCTGAAATGCTAAACTTAGACTAATATGCATTTTCTTTAACTTTCTATATGCATCATGCATGTGTTTAAAAACTTCAAAAAGTTCATTGTAGGTTAAGTAACATACCTTTTCTTAATATGACTGATCAAGACTATCAGCCATTAAGCATATATTAGTGACTTCCTCTTTCTTTTTCGTCTCTAACGAGTCTGAAGCTGAGTCCGCCTAGAAAGATATTTGGAATTTTCTCTTGCCATTCTTCACAATTTATTTATCCTCTACCTTCTCCTTACTAGAAATAGCTTTGAGTTTTGGATAGTCTAACTTAATATGTCCAGGTTTTCTGCTCTCATAGCAAATAACATCATTTAAAACCTTTACATTTTTATTAAATTTACCTCGATTTCTTTTGCTGGCATCTCTTTTGTTTCCCTTCAGGTAGCTTCTGAATTGTCTAGTTATCAGTGCGATGTCATCTTCATCCTCAGGTTGTAAGTGTTCACTCTCTGACTCCACTTTCAGTGCTATGTTCTTCTCCCTTCGCGGTTCACCTGTATCAATCTTTCTTTGACTAACTCTTTGCTCGTAAGTAATTAGCGATCCAAGAAGATTGTCAATAGAGTAAATATTTAGATCTTTAGACTCTGTAATTGCAATAATTTTAGCATCATAAGTAGTAGGCAAACAATGAAGTATATTATTAACCATATCACCATTCATTAGTTCCCTGCCCAATACATGTAATGAGGTGACTATTTGTATGAATCTTGTGTACATATCAGAAATGAATTCATTTGGCTTCATGCGAAATAATTCATAATCATGCAATAATATATTAAGTCTAAATTACTTAATTTTATTAGTCCCCTCATAAGTTATACAAAGTCTGTCTCATATGGCCTTTCCACTCTTGCAAGTAGAAACCCGCATGTAATCTTCTAATTTAAGAGCACAAAAGAAACTATTTTAGCATTTGGTTTTTAGTTGTGCTAAGTCACGTTCTTCTACTGTCCAATCCATAAAAGGTGTTTCAACTCTAACTCCATCAACTACTCTAGTTGTTTTGTATACCCTTCCTGAACTAAGATCCACATACGGTAATCAAGTGAATGTAAAAATGTAGACATGCTTATTTTCCAAAAATAAAAAGGAATATTATCAAACAATAGAGGTCTAGTTATAGAGTAACCCTCAGGTGTATTTCAGGTTTCAAATGTAGCCATCAACGTTAATAAAAAGGTAGTCAAAATTATGATTTTGAAACAAATCTCTGATACCACTTGTTAAAACTTATTCAATATGAATTAAGTTATTAGACCTAAGCTTATATCCTAGCGGCTAACCAAGAGGATGGGGGGGGGGTGAATTGGTAATTTAAAAATTATCACTCTTTGAAATTTAAATCGATAATAATTTTAGTAGAAAAAGTAAAAAATGTTTTTCAACCAAAAATTAAGCAATACAGTAAATTTAAAACAAAAGAAGCGGAAAATAAAAAGATACAAGATTTATAGTGTTTCGGTCAAACACGACCTACGTCCACTCCCCGGAGGCACCCTCCGAGTATTGCACTAATACCACTAGTGACTCTCCTTTTGCACCCACAGCAAGGCGGAGAAGCCTTTACAAAAACTCTCTTCCACCACTATTCGGTACAGCAGAGAATCGTCGTCCCTTTACACTCTCCAAGTGTTGGTAGAGAACCATCATCCTTTTACACTTTTCAAGTGTGGGCATAGAACTGTCCGTCCTTTCACACTTTCAAAGTGTGGGCAGAGAATCCTTCGTCCTTTCACACTCTCCAAGTGTAGACAGAGAACCCTTCGGATGCTCACACTCTATGAGTGTCAGTAGAGAACCAGATCTCCTTAATAGATCTTCGTATTAGAAATTTAGAAAGACGAGGGAAAAGAGTGAAGTAATCATAAATCACAATTGAAGATTCTTATCTTTGAGTACCAAGTGAATTCTTCACGCTCTAGTAGTAAGAATCCTCCTTCAAATACTCTCTCACACTCTCCCTTTAGTTTTCATGAAGAACAGTAAGCAAAAAGATTACAAGATAGTTTTAAGTGGACCTTATATAGGAAAGACACAAAAAACTGTTCAAAAACTGCTAACTTTCAAGTTTGTACATAGTCGATCATCCTGGATGATTGTTAGATTGTCTTGTACGAAAGTGTAAAAACAGTTGCATACGAACCCAATGTATATTGGTACAAACTGACTTAATACCCGATCATCGTCCAATACGAACTAAGTTCATCCTAGGACGAACAGTTATATCAAGGGTTCGTTCGAATGAAATTGTAGGACGGTCCCAAATTTTCAAGGAATAGAGGACTTCATCCTAGGACAAATATGAGTTCGTCTGGATGAATTGTTCATGTCATATATCCAGAGAACTTCATCCTGACACAAACAGGATGAATCGTCTAGACTATCAGCACAAAGTCAGAATCCAGAGCACATCATCCTGGGATGAATTATACACTTCGTTTGAATGATCAATACAAAGTGAGAAATCGAGAGCCCATCATCCAGGAACGAATGGTACACTTTGTCTAGACGAATAGTTCAAAGTAAGAATCTAGAGCACATCATCCCGGGATGAATAGGAAAATTCTTCTAGACGATTAAGACTTAGAATAATTTTCTCACTTCCTATTCGTTCCATTGCTATACTAAGGAGATAACTAAACTGATCATCCCGTACGAACTTGGTTCGTCCCGTACGATCAGTATAATAAAAGTTTGATTTTTAAAGATCTCCCCAAGTGTGTGTGTGTGCTAAGTTACTCAATTACAATCACACTCTCTCAAACTCAATAAATTTAAAAAGAACATACTTCAATTTACAAACTATCTTATACTAAAATTGATTTGAAGTCTTCATTAGTCTGAAGTTTAATTATCCTTAAATGTTAGTTCACACAAGAGCAAAAATAATTCTTCCAAAAAGTGTTAGGAGAATATAATACTTAAAACAATAATATTTATAATCATCAAAACTATACAAGTTGCAAGAATATAAAACATGCAAATAGCAAATCTCTTAATACAACCAACTTATGATACATCATCTATCACAAAACGACCTCATATCGTTTAGATGTGTTTACCCAATTCGAACAAAGGTCAGTTGATTCATGAATCTAACTTTCTAGTGAATGAGAAAAGGGAGTCTAAATCAGAATAATGAGGTACTTTATGACATTCTGGTGAAAACGCTATGATTCAACTATAAACAAAAGTAGAGAATTGGTGATAAAGAATCTTGCCTAGCATCTACAAGTGTTTGCTTGCAATCTTTGTGGCTTCAGAGAAAAAGTTCTTTAGTAGATCTTTGTTCTCTGGCCACACCAAGAGGATGAAAATATTTTTGTGGTTTTCTAACCATCACCAGGAGGGTGAAAAAAGAGTAAGGTTTACTGTCAGTAAAAGAGTCACAGTTCTCTACAACACCAATGAGGTGAAACATTGTTTATACAGACTTCTCCGCCTTGCAATAGAAGCAAAAGGAGAGTCACTTATGTTTAGTGCAATACTTGGAAAGGGAGTATCCAAGGAGTGGACCTAGGTTAGGTTGACCGAACCATTATAAATTTTGGTGTGTTCTTTCTACTTATTTTTTCTACATTTTAAATTTATGTGCTTTTCTATGATTTGATTTGTGATTGAAATATTTGATTTTTATTATTGTAAAATTAGTTCTATTTTTGTATCAAGAGGTTTTAAATTCTTGTTTGACTAAGAAATTTTTAAAATAAGAATCATGTTTTAGAAAATTTTTAAATTAAGATCCATGGCTAACTTTATTAATTTCAATATTACAGAAGGCTATTAAATTACTCGACCACCTCTATTTGAAAATATATATTTTGATTTTTAGAAAACTTGCATGTCCACCTTTTTATAACCAATTGATTATCACATTCGGATGCTTGTTCAAGAATGTTATTTTGCACCTTCATGATTAGTAAATGATATTAAAACTAAAATCCCTTTTTTTGAATGGACTTTTGATGATAAATATTTAGCCCAACTGAATGCTAAATGCCTAAACTATTTCTTTTATGCTTTGAAATATTAAGATTACAGGCATGTATCTACCTGTACTACTGTGAAAAAAATTTAGGATAAATTTTTCATTACTTATGAAGGAACAAGGGAAGTGAAACAATTTAGGTTAAATTTTTTGCTGCATGAATATGAACTATTATGCATGAAACCTAGTGAATCCATATCTAAAATAAATACTAGATTTATAAAAATCATAACATCCCTGCATGCTTTAGGTAAGGAATTATCAAATTTTGTAAAAGTAAATAAGATTCTACGTTGTTTACATTCTTCATATGATGCAAAAATTACTATTTTTAGTGAATTTAAGGATTAGAATGTTTATTATATTAATAATTTACTTGGATCACTCATTGCCTATGAGTAAGGAGTGTATCAAAGATAGCTTGATGTAGGAGAAAGAAAGAAGGAGAAAATTATAGTTTTTAAGGTGAATGATTCAGACAGTTCCTCTGATGGACGAGATGAAGAAATTTCACTGATGACTTGACAGTTCAGAAGCTTTCTAAGAAATAAGAAAAATTGTTATCAGTAGTGGAGCAAAGGTAAGAATTATAGAAATTCTAAAGCTTCTGATGATATTGTCTGTTATAAATATAGGAAACCAGGGCATGTTAAAACTGATTCTCTAACTCTTAAAGGCTACTAAAGCAAGAAGAATGCTGAAGAAAAAAAAAAAACTAGGTTCTATAAGGATATGCACAAATCTTAGAAAGCCTTTTTATTAAACTCTGCTACATATTCATCTAGAATAGAAGCAGAAGAGGAAATGAAAAATCTGTGTTTAATAGCAAAAAGTTATCTTGATCAGTCTGATCAAGATGAGGAATGTCAACTTTCATACGATGAATTACTTGCTATTTTTTAGAAGAAATTCATGATTCTTACAGGAAACTAAAAAAGAAGCACATTAGGTTGAAAACTAAATGCTCAGTTCTGTAAAAAGAAAATAAAATGCTTAGAAAAGATGGTTTTGATGTTAATAATGATCATATGGCTTTGTTGGATGAGTTTGATGAATTGAATAAGATATATTTTGCTTTAACTGAAACACATGAGTCTTTGAAAGCATTGCATCTTGATTTAAAAAAGGCATTTAAAGAGTTAGAAGAATTTGTTAACATTTTAAATCTTAGTGAGCACTCATTAACAATTGAAATTTGTGCTCTTGAAAGTGCTAATGAAATATTTTTAGAAAACGTAAAGACTTTCAAAATAAACCTATTTGTAATCACTCATCATGTCATGATTCTCATAAACCTAGGAATAGGAATCATAACTATCATAGGATAGTTAACCCTTTTCCTAATGTTAGATGTTATTCATGTGGCATGTTAGGACATATTAGCCACACTTGCACTATTCATCATAGAACATATTGGGTATATAGACCAAAGCTGCAACAAACACAACATGACATGCCTTATAATAATTTATCCAAATTTACCCAAAGTCACTTGGGCTCCCAAAATTGTTCTTTCATGATCTTTGGATTTGAGGAATCTCAGAAAAGACAAATTAGAGCATTTGATCTTTGAGCTTGATATTGTATACCTATCACTTGAAATCAGCCATTCATGAACTTCTCAATGTATGTGTTTTTTATCTTGTAATTTTTTGTGATTTTATTTTTCTTTCATGTCTTGTTCTTTTGGTTTTATTGTTGTCATTTTGTATGATTATGTCTTGATCATCACACAAACTACCTTACAGAATTTCACTATCTATTCTACATATCAATAATTTTTTCCTAATCATAATGTACGAACCACATTCGTGTTATACGATCTACACAACACTGCTTAGATCACAACCCTTGGCTTGATAAATGATCCAAATTTTTTATATTATTGACCATCATACTGTTCAAACACCTCTTTGTATTGTACGATCCACGTGTCAACTCTATTTGGGATGAATTGAATTCGATTTGGTATGACATTTATTGTTGATCATATTATATGAACATCCGTTTGTACTATACAAGCCATTTTGTCAACAGTCATACAACTTGACTCTTTAGGATGAGATCTATGTCTCTAATCATCCCGTATGATGTATGATCATACTGTATGATTAGACTCAACTTTTTGACAAATCGTATTGCCAAAATAATTATATATGATCGTCTTGTATGATCCTACAATTGTACGATATGAACTGCTCATTTTCTATTTAAAGAGGCAACCCTTTCAAAATTTTCACACCTCTCTTAAGATCCCTCCTTACTTTCCAATCCTTGGAATGGCCGGTAGGAAATGCAGTCGTCAAACCCAGGGGGCTTCTTCTTCTTGGAGCACTACAGACTAGCATTTTATGATAGCTTATGATGAAGCTATCTATAAAAAGTACAAGGAAGCCAAGATCATGCCCTCTAGACTTCTGAATAAATGGGCTATTAGCTTCCCTGTAATGAACCTTTTCAACTCAAGTGCACTTGAATTTATGCTAACCTTGGCCCATCCCCTACCTTATAAAATCATGAATGAATTTCTCACAAACTTTAGGATTAATGAGGATGCTACGGTTATGACCTCCCGAATGTGCTTCCAAAATATAGAGATAATCAAGGAAGACATATGAATCCACGTTTATTTAAACACCTAAGGGAATAAACCTCTAGTCATGTCCTCTAGATCCAATTTTGTCTAGAGTGATGTGAACCTTCTGCTAAAAAATGTTGCCCTGAATTTTCACTAACCTTTGGTTTAGACCCTTAAACAAAAAGCTTGGGTTATCCAGCATGTTATGAGAACTTTAATCATACCTAAAGCTGGAGACCGAATAAATATGACTCCACTACTGTCAATTATTACTTATTTCATCATGTCAAATACCCAAATGGATGAAGCTCAAATGTTAATTGACTACATCTAAAACCTCACTTGTATTTGACTCCCATCCACTAGGAGAAAACAGAACATTTCCTTAGGAGATGTGATATGATATATCCTGAATAGAAAATACAACATCGCATATCCTGCATTTTCTGATCACATTCCAATCTTCTTTTTGGATGCCTCTTTCCGAATACTATTTCATAGGGATCAGGAGTATGAAGATCCTCTTTTTGATGATGAAGGAGAAGCTGCCCCTGCAGCTGATCCATACCTACTCCATCTGCTCACCACTGCCAATATGAGGAGCCAATTTAGAGATTTGATAATTTGGAAACTCGCTTGGATCAACAACAGATCTAACATGATAATGATATGGGCTGGTTCAGGGAGCAGTCTGGAAATATTCAACATGAGTTCACCATAATCTAGCAACAGTATAAAAATTTTAGTCAGTTCTTCTAACGACCTCCACCTCAACCTTCATATCAGGATCCATAACCATACTAGTTTCTTTTATTCTTATTGTGTTTGTACTGTTTATTTTTAAGTCTATAAATATTTGTTTGTATGTTGATTTGAAATGAAATTTTTCTTTCAAGTTCTTGTTGTGTAATTTTTTCTTTCTTAAAAAAGGGTTTTTCCTCTAAATGATATTTCCCTCTAGTTTCTTTATACTCGTAGATCTCATTTATGTGCTCTTTGACTAAAAAATTAGCATTCTACCAACTTAATGTGTTTTGTTGATCGTATTGGTTGACTCATATCATACTGTACGAATATAACAGTATTGTACGAATGAGCTCGTATTGTACGAATAAAATCATACCGTATGAATAAACTCGTAATGTATGATTTAAATCATACTGTACAACTTGGCTTGGTTTGAACTATACTTTTTCTGATTGTGTAAACATTCATCTACTCTTACTTAAAAGGTTTAAAAAAGCAATTGCTGACAATTTTAAACTAAATGGATTTAAATTCATAAATTTACATATCCCATTTTTGTTTATTTGCCTGACAATTCCTTGTGAATGCTTAAAAATCTAAATTGAATTTGAATTAAGAAGGTTAAAATGAAATCTATTTCACTCTACTGCTTATTTTTATATCCTGGATATATTCTGCAAATTTGACGAATGAAATTCATTATTCTTCTATATAAGGCTTTTATTCATATTAGAAAAGCTCGAGTTTGATTTGTAGATTATTCCTCCCTATATAAGAGAGTGACTTATTCTTCTCTTTTATTTGGAAGATAATCTTACAACTAAAGGTTGATTGAGAGAGGTTTATATGGTTAGACTCTATTAATTTACTGTTTATATGATGGAAACCTTGTGTCCAAAAGTTTAACTAGTTTGGGTGAGTTGACTTCCTTGTTAGTTTGGGTGAATTACAAGTTAATTTTATTTTTCTCCAAAGATGTATTCCTTTTTAAGTGATTTCTTTTTAAAACCTAGAGAGAATTTTTTTTAAATATTTTATAACAATGATAACACAAGCACAATAAGCACTAAAGGTATAGTAACGCACACAACACTAATGAAAATAAATGGTACAAAAACCAAAATAATACAAGACTAATAACATCTTACTCCCCCTTTTGGTATCACTAAAAAGAAGATTTACAAATTGAATACTAATATAGAACAACACTATAAGTAAAACACATAATAATATAATTAAACTATAATAAATAAACTGTAAAGCACAAAATATACATACTCCTAGGATGGTCCTTGATCAGGTGGTGTCAATGGTGGATAGAAGTAATGGTGGATCAATATAAAATTGATCTCTGAACTACTAGTGGTCCTCCTGGTGTTGTTGTTGGAATTACTCCTAGTGTTGAGTAGATTGCTTTATATGCTAATTAACTTTTAACTTGAGCTAACATAAATCCTCTATCTAGCATCCTATAAGTAGTTATACTAAAGATGAGGGATAGATGTTGTGGTGCTCCCCATGCTTCTTCTTTTTCTACTTAATCTGAATATGTCTGTGGGATCCCTGTGATGATCACTATAGATGATTTGGAAGGAGTTATTGGTGAAAAATGTGGGAAGATGGTCATGGTGTGCATGATAGGTTAATTTTTATTTGGTTTTTAAGATGTAGCCAATGATGTGTCCTAGAGCTAGTTTTTTTTTCCGTTGGGCTTATGAATTCCTAATGGATGTGAGACTTAATTTATCTAAGATCATGTCAGATGCATTAAATTGTGTGCTCATCATATAATATTATGTGATCGGGGATACAAGAGGGTTGATATTAGCTCGATCACCGACTTTAGGTATGTTGTATTCTAAAGAATGTGCTCAGTAACTCATGCATTGAGGACTAAAGAATTGACTAATGATTGGGGTTAATATTTAAGCGCCTTTTAATGATAGTGTTGACTTGGGTCCAATGGTTGTCTAAAGATCTAAAAATAAAATGTGGAGAAGGACCGACATTTAAAAGGTGAAGGGGTACATATATGTGATCTAAGATCATAGTGATCAGTTGTCGACAAACTTGTGACTAGAAAGTAGTACAATCAAAGGTGACATGAAGATTTATAAGAAACTTTAACAATAACACAATGTGGTATGAAGAAGAAAGGCAAATGATAAATAGAAGTGTGGAGGTGGCAAAGAGTTCCAATACCTGATATGAAATACTTTCTTGGTTGAGAATTTTGGAATTTTTAGTAGTGGGTGCTCTATTCATAGCATAAGCATCCTATTCTTCATCACATTAGAATCTAGGGTCCACCATTCGATGGAGTTTTGCACGACCATGCTTTGGTGGAGCCATTAAAATGTTAGTGAGGAAATAGAGCTTAGAGTGGAGAAGGGAATTGAAGTTTTGAAGTGTTAATTAAATGGATGATTTCCCCTTTTATTTATAGCTCATGCTGATTATATAGTATGATAGGTGGTTTGGATAGTACGATAAGATCCATCCAAAAAAACTCATCAAGAACATACAATCAAAGGTTAAATTATATGGTATAATTGGGTATCATCTAGTATGATTAGTGTAAAATCCATTATCCTGATGATTCATTGGTATGATTATTGACAAAAACGTATCATATAGTATGATGAGTAATTCATAGAGTATGATCAATAATAATGAATCATCAAGAATAGTTAGTATGATCAGCCTTGAAGAAGCGCTACCTCTTAGTGTCTAGGTTGAGGGAAGCTCAGGGAGATTTTTCCAAAAAATTGAATATGAGAGAATTCCAAATAGTTGTTTTGGCTGTGGTAGGATGGGTCATGATCTTGGCAATTGTCCTGATAAGGTTGCTGTTTTAGTATTAAAAGGTTTGAAAGGAGTGGACTGCAATGTGAAGAAACCAGATTTAGATCTGGTTAGAGAGATGGATGCTGCTCGGATCAGCACTTGGTGGAAACAGTGAGCCAAGGTTAAATGGTTGGTTAAGGGAGATTCTAATTCAAGATTCTTCCAAGTATATGCAAGTGCTAGAAGGAATTCAAACTATATCCAAAAAATTAAAAATGAACATGGTTTCATGGTTGAAGACCAAAAGGAAGTTGAGGAAGTATTAATTCATTACTTCAAAAACAAATGGAAAGATAGAAGATGCTCTTTGGAGGGGTGGCCATTACAAGTGAAAGCTTTGAATGAGGAAGACAAAAATATGCTGAGTAGGAAGTTTTGTTTTGAAGAGTTAGAGAAGGTTATTAAGGATCTCGGCGGGAACATAGCTCCAGGACAAGATGGTATGTCTTATACTTTTTTTAAATGTTAATGGCACATCATCAGCATGACTTATGGAATGCGATGGAACATTTGTTTACAAATAGGAGGATGAATGATAGTTGGAAAGATGCTATCATTGCATTGATTCTTAAAGTCAAAAATCCATTAGGCTCCATCTATTTTTAGACCCAGAAGCTTATGCAATTCGGTTTACAAGATAGTGGCTAAGATGCTTTTAAATAGAATGTTGCTTATTATCCATAAGATAATTACAGAAGAACAAGCAGCTTTTTTGAGGGGAAGATCGCTCTCTGATCATGTGTTGGTAGCTTAAGAGATTTTCCATATGTTTAGGCATTCTAAATCCTCTAAGGGTTTAGTTTCCTTCAAGATTGATATGGAGCAAGCATATGGTTATATGGGTTGTCCTACATTGGTTAAAATAAAGGAATATTTTGGTTTCCTATCATCTTTGCTAATCTAATTGTTGAATGTGTTCTTAGTCCAAGGTTTTCATTCTTTATAAATGCGATCTTCTCCAATTGGATTGAAGCTAAGTGCGGGTTTCTCCAAGGCTGCCCGTTATCTCCATTCTTGTTTATTATGTGTGCCCAACTCCTCTCTAATGCTTTCATATATAAAGGTGATCATGTTGGGATTGGTATTTCTATTAGAGGGCCTAAAGTATCTCACTTACTTTATGACGATGACATCATCATATTCTCTGAAGCAAGGATGAAGTCAATTAAGGAAGTCAAAAGCATACTTATGGAATTATGTGGATGGACGGGACAGAAGGTGAACTTACTAAAATCTGGCATTCTTTTTGGGAAAGCTGTGAGAAGAAGGAGGAAAAAAAGTATGTAGAATCATGGATTTCAAGGAGGTCAGGGAATTTTCCTATTTGGGGATCAAAGTGGCTTTAAGGAGGATGCTGAGAGCTAATTATCAATTTATTTTAGACAAAGCTATGAGCATGATAGGTGTTTGGGGAGGCAAGTTAATATCTATGGCTGGTAGAGTAACTTTGGTTAAGTCAGTTTTACTTTCATTCCCTACCTTTCACTTTACTCGTACCTTGGTCCCAAAGCAAGTCTTGAATGAAGTTGAAAAGTTGTGTAGGAGCTTGATATGGAACAAGAGTGATGGAAGTGCAGGTCTTCATTATGTAAACTGGGAATTCATGTGTATGCCAAAAAGATTAGGTGTTCTTAGGATCAATTCTTGTTCAAAGAAAGCAGTGCCTTTAAGGGCCAAATTAGCTTAGAGGTATTGGCAAGAAAAAGATTCTCTAATGCATCAAATTCTATTTCCTAAGTATGGACCTATTCCATGTGGAGATTCAGCTATAAAGGGAGGCTCGGTCACTTGGAAAATACTTTGTAATGGAGGGGAGTTTCTCAGGCCAATTGTCACGTGGACTATTGGTGACAGAAGATCTATTCAAGCTTATAAAGACATTTGGTTATTGGATAAAAGTATTGAAAGATGGCTTACTTTTGTCAAACCAATGGAAGGCTGCATTCAAACAGTGGACAAGTTTCTTAACAATGGGAATTGGAATGTCAGAGAACTTCAAAATCACTTTGGCATGGAGCTTGTAAAAATGATTACATCTATTCAGATTCCGTCAGATGGAGAAGAACATAAGCTGGAACTCCTACACAAATTTTCTGGAAAAATGATAGCAGCTCTAGCATATGAAGCAATGGTATCTGAAAACACAAATTATGTTGTATGGAGATGGGTTATAAAGGCAAAATTAAATCCTAGAGTTTAATGCTTCTGGTGGAGGTTGCTTAACAGAGCTATTTCAACTAACCATTTTATGTGTTATAAAAGGCTGCAAGGGGATGAAAATGTCCTAGAGGCTGTGAAGGGGTGGAAAGAATTGATCACGTAGTCGCTGGTTGCAACAAATTGATTGAGGTGGTGGAGATCTTAAACAGATGGGGGTTTGGGATTCCTAGATTTTTCTCTCTTGATGATTGCTGTAATTGGTTGGATAATCAAAGCAAATGGATGGTAAGTCTATTTTGTAACATAGTTTACTTATCTTGGAAAGCAAGGAATTTATTTATTCATGAAGGAAAGAGTTCCAGCACTATGATGATAGCATAAAATCCTGTAAGTATTTTGCAGTGTATAAGAATTCAAGCTATATAAGTTCAGGTATCGAGGATGTTAATAAACTGTTAAGGTTGTTGAATACTTGGCATCCTCCTCCACCTGATTGGATCAAATTTGACATAGATGCGGCTCTTTTTAAATCTTACAAAGCTGGGATTGGAGGAGTTTTTAGAGACTTCCAAGGGAGATCCTTAATGGCCTTTAGCAATTCTTATGTACACTGAGATTCAGCTACTTTGGAGCTTCAGGCTATTCTTTCGATCAAGCAAATGGTGAAGGAATGGATGTTCAATTACAAAGGCTTGACCATTGAAGGAGATAACAAGAATGTAATTAATTACATCAAGGAGATAGTGGATAAAGGTGGAGATGAGATGAGAGATCTTTCTTTTATTTAAGATTTTCATTTTGTTGTCTTTAGTTGTGTTGAGAGGGAGAATAACAAGTTAGCGAATCTTTGTGCTAACTATGCTTGTATTAGTTCTTTCTATTGGGATGAAGTAGATATGAATAAGATCCCTCCTTCATTCATCGATTTGTTGAGGAAGGAGTCAGATGCTATTAGGATTTAAAGTTCCTTTTTAGTTTCTTAATAAATATCTTTTGGTTTTTTCCTTCAAAAAAAGAAAGAGAGATGACAGCTGAAACTAGTTGAAAGGAGGAAAATGGTTACATTCCTTAGATCCATGTAAATTATGGAAGGAAGCCTTCTAAGAGTGATGGATTTCGGGGGAGGAATGTTGGGTGGAACAAAAGTTCAAATAAGAGTAATGCAGATCAGTTGACAAGGAAAGTATTCAAGGAAAGGGTAACTAATGTAAATAGATCGGATGAAGGAAGTAAGAAGCTCGATCAGGCAGTTATGGAGGTTTCAAAATAGGAATTGAAAATGGTTGTGGAGAATAAAGAAGTAGTAGTTAATCCTAAGGTTAATTTAGGAGGAAACAAGTTCTCAGTTCTAAATAGTTTGACTGAGGATGGAGAGTTAGTTGATCATGCGGATGTAGACGTTTATAGTGAGCTGGTGGAAGATGCAGTTCATGTGGAAGATAGTAGCCTTGATTCCTTGACAAATGTGGTCAAAGGTGGAAGTGATTCTAAAATTCAACCTGTTGAAGTTCTGGAGGAAGAAAGAGATAGTAGCTCTACTACTATCAAAATCAAACTTGATGCCTAGAGGAAGGAAATTGGAAGGTGAGGCAAAGGAGAAGGCGGGGAATTCTTCCCCTTTTGTTACTTGAATGGCTTCAATCTTATTTTGGAATTGTAGAGGAGCAAGGAAAAAATAAGCTTTTTTATATTTGAAGGAGGTGATTAGAGACAACAATGTTTTTTTTTGTGGGGCTTTTGGAAACTAAAATTTCCAAATTCAGTAAATAAGAAATTGATGTTCTAATTGGAAGTGAATGGGAGTTCTTTCAGGTTATGGCAGAGGGTCTTTCTGGAGGAATTCTGGTGATTTGGAAAAGTAAGGTAGCTTCTTTTTCTACTTTATTTTCTTCCAACCAAGTGGTGAAAGGAGATCTCAACATAGTAAATGTGGGAGTGTGGAAAATTGTCACTGTTTATGGTGGAAAAGAGGTGATTCAAAGGAGGCTACTTTGGGACAAGCTAGAAGATTATTGTTCAAACAGTCATCCTATAGTGCTTGGAGGGGATTTTAATTGCATTTTGGCTAAAGAAGAAAAAAGAGGGGGAAGACCATTTCGGTTTTCTCAGGGTCCAAGAAAGATGAACGCTTTCTTGGTGAGAAGTGATCTTCATGAAGTGAGAATTATTGGTCCTAGATTCACTTGGTGCAATAATGAAATTGGTGGTGCTAGAATATTGGAAAGGTTGGATAGATGTTTTATAAATCCATCAACAATGAATTCACATCAATTGGTGTTGAGGCATTTACCTAGGGTGGTGTCGGACCATAGCCCCATTCTATTGAATTTTTTGGGAAACAACTTTTCCTCTGATAAAATTATAAGATTCGAGAAGGTTTAGGCATCTTATCCAGCTTCGGTTGGTGTGGTAAGATCGTCATGAAATAAGAAGATCGAAGGTAATTTTGCTGAATTACTTAATTGAAAATTTCGTAGATCTTTAAAGCACTATTTTATTGGAGCAGAGCAAAACACAGAGAGTATGACCACCAAAAAGAAGTTCTAAAGGCAAAGATACTGGAGCTGCAATTAAAGGAGTCGGACATTGGATGGCTATCAAAAGATGAAATATTCCTGCTAAGATCTATGTGGGTGAGCTAAATTCTGTACTGGCACAGTTAGATACATGGTGGAAGCAGCGAGCCAAGGTCAAGTGGTTGAAAGAGGTAGATACTAACTCTAAATTTTTTCACTGCTTGCTTCGGCCAGAAAAAGTTCAAATAAGATTTTTGAAATTAAAAGTGAAGATGGCTCGGTTACTGAAGACTCCTCTCAAATTTCTAAAATTTTTCTAAATTTTTTTAACTGTAAATGGAAGGATAGAAATGGATCTTTGACTGGGTTGCCTAGTTCGAACAGTTATCTTGAAGAGAATGAAAGGAAGATGTTAATCAAAGAGCTATCTATGGAGAAGTTGGAGTTGGTAGTGTTACAATCTGGAGATAGTGTTTCTCCGAGGAATGATGGAATAACATATTCCTTCATCAAAACTTATTAGAACATAATTAGGAAGGATTGCTGGTCTGCTATCAATCAATTCTTTAATTCGGGTGAAATGAATTGTGACTGGAAAGAGACACTAATTGTTCTCATTCCTAAGGTCTTGAATCCTATTTGGCCGAGCCAATACAGTCCTATCATCTTATGCATATCCATTTATAAGGTGGTGGGTAGAGTAATTTTAAACATGATGAAAATGCTAATTCATAAACTTATTTCTCTGGTGCAAGCGGCTTTTATCAATGGGAGATCTTTGGGAGATCATATTTTGTTAGCTCAAGAGGTATTTCATAAATTAAAGACATCTAGATCTTCAAAAGGATTTGTTTCATTTAAAGTTGATTTGGAATAAGCTTATGATAGCATGAGTTGGAATACTCTAAAGTATGTTTTGGATTATTTTGGGTTTCCAAAAAAAATTTTCTATGTGGATTATGGAATGTGTGGAGCATCCTAAATTTTCTCTGATTATTAATGGTAAGATCTCTAGCTAGATTCTAGCAAAGAGCGGGTTTAGACAAGGATGTCATCTTTCTCCATTTTTGTTCATTTTATGCTCCCAATTTCTTACCAATCATTTGAAACAAAAAGATGACTCTTTGGGAATTAAATTTGGTAAAAGCGTGTCGAAGATTTTTCACCTTTTATATGCATATGATATTATTATTTTCTGTCATGCAAATGTTAAGGAAGTGAAGGAAATAAAAGGAGCATTATCAAATTTTTGTAACTGAACAAGACAAAATCAACATGCAGAAATCAGTAATGTTGTTTAGAAGATACGTTAAAAAAAGGATGAGAAAATCTATTAAAAGGATTATGGGATTCAAGGCAGTGAGAGAATTTTTGTACCTTGGTGTAATGATGGCTTTGAGGGGGCTTGTGGCAGAATATCTTCAATTCTTAACCGAAAAAGCTCTAAGACTTACTACTGTATGGGGCAATAAACAATTGTCATTGACAAGGAAGTGCTTGTTGATTAAAACTATGATGCTATCTATTCCAAATTTTTATTACAGTTTCTCTTTGATCCCAAGAGGAATTCTTAAAGAAATGGATAAGTTGTGTAGGGAGTTTATATGGAATAAACAAGATGACAAGTTGGGAATGCATTATGTAAGCTTGTATTACCTATGTAAACTGGTAAATTTGGTGGTAGAGGCCTTCATTCATGTGTTAAGGTTGTGAATGCTTTGAGAGCAAAATTGGCTTGGAAGGTTATGTAAGACAAAAGGTCACTACTGTATCAATTTTTGAGACCAAAGTATGGGATGATGCTTGGAGATACTACTTTTAGTAAAGAAGGTTCTTCCACTTGTAAAATTTTAGCTAGTGGTAAGGAAGTGTTGAGATCGGTGGTCAGATGGAGAGTAGTCAATGGTTATTCTATTAATATTCTGGAGAATGTATGGATATTGAACAAAATCTTGAATACTTAGCCAACGTTTGTCTCGGTACCAGATTCAGGGGAGGAAATAGTGAACAATTTAATTCTTAATGGTGAATGGAATGTTTCGAAGTTACAGATGTTGTTCGGGAGGAATTAATTAAAATAATTCAGATGGTAGAGATTCACAGAGATCAAACCAGCGATCATTTGGAGCTCATCCATCAAAATTCAGGCTGCTCAATATCTTCCCTAGTTTATAAGAATTTCATGCTGCTGAATCAGGATTGTGGTTATTGGAAATGCTTAAAGAATGTCAAGTTAAGGTCTCATGTGGAATTATTTTGGTGGAGGGTATTTAATAATGCAATTTCAACATTTAATCTTCTGTATCAGAGAAGAATGCATGAAGTATTTGCTTGTCTAAGTGGATGCGGTGTAAAAGAAGAAGTTGATCATGTTACGACAAAGTGTGAAAAGTTGAAGGAAGTAAATGGTTTTTTGAATAAATGGGGATTTGGAATCAATTATTTTCAATCATTTTAGGACTGCTGGAAATGGATGGAAAATTATAATGAATAACACAGATTTCTTGTTAATATTTACTGTAATGCAGTATATTTTTCATGGAGATCAAGGATCAATTTTATTCATGGCGGTAAGGAGGTTTGTTCTACATTCAAAGCTTTAAATGTTGTAAGTTATGCTTCCATTTTTTACATGCTAGATGGGAATTTGGGACACTGGGGTACTAATCAGTTTTCTAGACTGTTAGATTGTTGGTACCCTCCTCCTCCCAATTAGATTAAAATCAATGTAGATGCTTCATTATTACAGTCATATAAAGTAGGAATTGGAGGAGTGGTACGGGATAGTGAAGGAAGATTTCTATCGGCATATGGGCATTCTTGTACTCATTGGGATATAGCTAATTTGGAGCTCATAGAGATTCATTTCATAGGAGAAATAAAAAAAAAGATTTGATGCAATATTACAATGGTATAATTATAGAAGGTGATAACTACAATGTTATCAAATTCTTGCAAGACTTGGGAGGCAAATGGAAAGATGATATTTTATTTTTAAAGGATTACAAATTTATTTTCTTTAATTAGGTCAATAGAAGATGTAATAAGTTAGCTAACATTTGTGCTAACTATACTCTAGATATGGATTTTTATTTGGAAGATTTATCTTGTAATAAGGTTCCTCCTTGGTTTTTAAAACTTTTAAAGGAGGAATCAAGTTATGGTACTTTCTTGTAATTAGGTTGTTTTCATTAATAATATTGGCATATCTTTGTGCCTTTTATTCAAAAAAAAAAAAAAAAAAGAATAGTTAATATGATAATAATTGGAGCTGACGATCAAATCATATATGGATTGTATAGTATGATGAGTGTATCATTTTTTGGGGAAGGGGGGGGGACTTACGGAAGGTCCTTCATATTGATATAATAAAACATTATAAAGTCCCTAAGGGGAACCTTTAGCTCACTAATTCTCAAAAGAGATACAAAACAAAGAAAAGGAAAACCTATGAGTCAAAAGTGCCCACTAAGCAAAAATATAAGATATCCTAGGAACATTCTAGGGCGGCCATAAGCCCACACCCAAAAATGAAAGAACAAAATATAGTTATTTAGCCAACTCTTTCTCTCTCTCTCTCTCTCTATATATATATATATATAAGAAAAACCCATGGAGGGGCCTACACATTGATATAAATCCAAAAATACAAGGTCCTTAAAGGGGCCTCGAGCTCTCTACTGCTCAAAAGAGCTACAAAAATAAAATAAAAAAATCCTATAAGCTCAAGGTCCCTCCTACACAAAATTACAAAAGAGCCTTAATACATTCTATGGTGCACAAGAAGGGGTCACCAAAAAGAGGGGAAACAACAAACATAAACTGTCTACGCGAGCTTCCTATTCAAAAAATTAGTAGAACAATGACCTGCACAAAAAAGATCCTGCAAAAGAGAGCAAAACACAACAAGATAGGCACAAAAATAAACAGCAAGAATATAGTAAAAAGTACAACCAATGAATAATATTAAAGTCAGTCATGTAACCACAAAAAGTTACCATCTTAGTCCTCTCAAAGTAAATGGACCTCCTCCAAAAAATCAGAGAAATCAAACTATCCTAAACAACCAGCCACGGTTAGAAGTAGAACAGTAATAACTAGCAAGCACAACAGCTAAACCACCATAAAGAACAATAACTAAACATAGTACCCATCACACACTAATAAAAAAGGATGTGGATCCAAAAACCAGTCACCAAAACAAAAGACATCTAATTAATGCCAGAGGGGATCGGGTAAGAAGAGCTTAAGAATGAATAAAACATGCCAACATAAAAAGGTAAGACCTGATGCCGCTCCATCCAGCCCAAAGGACCCAACATGCACCAACCCCTAGCACACCAGGTAAAGCCAGAAAACTACACCCAAAGGGGCAACCACCCCCTAGCACTCCAGAAAGCCACCTTCCCCACAACAACAAAATCCCAGATAACACAACAAGCCAAGGCCAACGAGCATAACACCCAAGAGCCCAAACCAGAACTGACAGAGCACTAAGAAAACACAACATAGAAGAGAAATCACCACAAAGTACAATAACCAAATATAGTACCCAGTACACACCAATAAAAAAAAAAGATATGTATCCAAAAACCAGTCACCAAAACAAATGACATCTAAGTAATGCCTAAGGGGATCAGGTAAGAAGAGCTCAAGAAAGAATGAAACATGCCAATATCATAAGGTAAGACCTGATGCCGCTCCATCCAGCCTAAAGACCCTAGCATGCACCACCACCACATAGCACACCAAGTATAGCCAGAAAATACCACCCAAAGGGGAAACCACCCCTTAGCACTCCAGAAAGCCCCCTTCCTCACAACAATAAAGTCCTAGATAGCACAACAAGCTAAGGCCAACCAGCATAACACCCAAGAGCCCAAACTAGATCTCACAGAGCACCTAAAAAACACAATAGAGAAGAGAAAGCCAACCAAAAAAAATCTAGCAATGAACCTGACAACATCCTAATAATGCTCCAGAAAAACCAAACCATCAAGCAGTCCA
The DNA here is from genome assembly GCA_016618105.1 of Dendrobium huoshanense. Taxonomy (NCBI): domain Eukaryota; kingdom Viridiplantae; phylum Streptophyta; class Magnoliopsida; order Asparagales; family Orchidaceae; genus Dendrobium; species Dendrobium huoshanense. The sequence goes on from CM028343.1 coordinate 55,314,589, forward strand.
GGAAATGGCCACAACCAGTAACCCAAGAAGCCAAGACTCCTAAGGCGAACAAACTCCTACCCACCCAGAACTAGAGGGAGGAGAGCAACAAATAGAAAACCCATCAAAAGGAGGTTACAATCATCGTTCAAATTGAAAACACCACAACACCACTAGAAGAGAACCATCAAAACTAAGAAAATAAGGTACCCCACTAGAAAATAACCCAGAACAAAGTCAGGAAACCAACACCAAATAGTAGAGATGGACCAAACAAAAATAACAGGAAGACAAATAGGTAATAAATTAACTTATAACATAGGGATAGGAAATTTTGTCCAATCTTTAGAGGCCTTTAAATGGAGCAGGGTCATTGGCTTCCAGAAGGTCCATGAAATAATCAATCCCAGCTCCAAATCGAGCCAACCAAATTGCACAAGCATTGCCTTCCTTAAGCACATGACAAGTGTCAACAGAGATTAAAACCATCAAATGTTTAATGTCCCTAACAATATAAAAAGCCTCAGGGTCACAAACTGAGTCCACCTCATTTAACAAGCAATGAATATTTAGAGAAGGCTCAATCTCAATATTAATGCTAGCAATGTCAAGGGACATATAACTTCTTAACCCATAAAGAATAGAAGTAAGAATGGCAAGAAGAGGATTACTATTAAAAGGCCCGGCAAAGCCAAGAATAACTTTACCATGGCAATCTCTGATGATACTGTCATACCCCATTTTTCTATTCTCATTCTCAATACTAACATTCAGCTTGAAACAATCCAAACATGTTTAACCCAAGAAACAAAATAAGGAAAAGAAGGAAGCAAAGACACCTCCAACTTGATACCTGAATCAGAAGAAATTTTTGAAACCTTTAATAGAAAGTAAGTTAACATAAACCAAACTGAGCAATTTATCTTTCACATTCTTAATGACCCTCAGAGAGTCCATTCTAATACCATTAAATAAAGAGTTGTTTCTTTCCAACCAAAGAAACCATAATATTAGGGAAGGGGTGGCATTTCTAATGTGGCCTTTAGAATTAACAAACCAAGCATTGAGAAGAGCATGAATAGATATATTCACTTTAAAAACATTTAATTTGAAGATATCATCAAAATAACACCACGTTTTAACCGCTAAAGGCCCCGAAACAAAAACATGATTCATACTATCCAAATGAAAACAACATTGGTGCTTAGAAGGAAGAACAAAAACTCTTTTGATCAAATTGTCATCCGTAGGAATAAATCTATGTAAAATTTTCCAAAAGAAAGTAGAAACAATAGATGGGATGCTTTTATGCCAAATTAACAAAAAATGGAAGTAACAACATTCTTAGGTCTAAAATCATGGCTATCATCTTTTAATCTAAACATGCCATCACTAGCCAACTTTTATAAAAGCACGTCATTAGACTCAAAGTTAATAGGAAGAGTGAGAATTTTTTGAATGATGCATTCCAGAAGAACATTAGCAAGCTTATCATAATCCCAACAATAATAATTAATGAAGTAATTAACCTTAATCATAGTAATAGAAGTAGAATTAATGAGGGAGTCAATAAAGCAAAAACTTAGTCATTGATATTTCCATTGGAAAATATTATCACCCTCAAGGCCCCAAGTGAGATGATGCTCCACCTCCCACTTAACCTTACACATCATCTGCCAAACTTTAGAATCACCAATATTAAAGCACAAGTTGAAGGATGCTTCCCCACACAATATTTAGAGAACATAAATTTAGCCCACAGAGACAACTTGGCATGAAAAATAAACCATAAATTGTAGGAAAAGGCATGGGCCAGGTCAGCCATGCTTTTGCAACCAAGGCCGCCCTCTTATAAAACTCCACAATACTTATCCCAAGAAACCCAAGAAATTTTAGTATTACTACTAGTACCTTTCAAAAAAATTGTTAAGGATTTTATCAATTATATTACACGCCATTTTGGCAAAAAGAGAGTTTTAAAAGAATAGACAGAGAGAGAAAAAAGAACACTTCTAATGAGAGTAAGTCTACTCCCAAAACTCAAGAAATTAGATCCCTAAACTGAAGTATATTATGAACAGAGGAGATTAAATCATCAAACAAAAACGATTTCTTTCTATCTTTAAACAATATAATTCCAAGATACTTAATAGGTAATTGGCCTTGCATAAACACAGTAAGGTCTTTAATAGTCGTGATTCGATCAATATGCATATTATTGGAAACAAGGAAGTAGCATTTCTGATTATTCAAAGACAGACCACTAATAGTGTGAAAGTAATAAAAGAAATTCAAAAGTTTATTAATCGTATTACGAGAAACATTCATAAAAATGATAAAATCATCGGCAAAACAAAGGTGAGATATAGTAAATCCCCCTGAGTCCTGAAATAAAAGTTTGGGTGATTTTCAAAAAAGTTAGTAATGCTTATAGAAAGATGATCAACAACAATAATAAAAAGAGTAGGAGACATAGGGTCTCCTCGCCTTAAACCATGAGAAGATTTAAAGAAACCAGAGCTTTTACCATTGATAATCATAAAGAGAAAAGAACCTTCAATGCAATTTCTAATAAGGTTAATAAAAGTCAAGTTAAAACCAAATAAATGCAGGATGTTATAGATGAATTCCCAACTAATATTATCATAGGCTTTGAGATATCAAGCTTGTTGATAGAATTACCACCGCTCACCTTGACATCCAAATCATGAAAAATTTCCTCGGCCAGTAAAATATTGTCAGAGATGGTACGACCTTTAAGAAAGCCTATTTGGAAAGGAGAAATAATCTTAGGAAGAACATTAGTTAAGCGAGACATAAAAAATTTTGGAAAGCAGTTTACAGAAAAAAGTGCAAAGATTAATAGGTCTAAAGTCATTCTAATTACTAGCATTATTACTCTTAGGGATAAGAACAATAGAAGTAGACCAAAAAAAATTAGGCATAGTATGACCAGCAAAAAAATCCAAAACCACAGCATAGAGATCATCCTTAATAATACCCCAAGTATTTTGAAATAAATTAGTGGTGAAATCATTTGGACTAGCCACAGAGTTACCATTCATAAAAAAATATTATCTTTTAATTCATCTAGAGAAAAAATTCTAGCAAGAAGATCATTATCCTCCACAGAGATGAGATTTGGGATAATATCATAGTTGACAATATTATTAGGGATAAACACCTTATTGAGACTATCCTGAAAGTGATGTAGAGCCAACAGGGCAATTTTCTCGGCATCCTCTGTAACAGAGCCATCCTCACAAGTGATTTTATTAAAAGATTTTGAGGCACGTTTACGTTTAACCAAAGCATAAAAATACTTCGTATTATTATCACCTTCCATTAGATGCTTAGCAGCAGCCTTTTGTTTCCAATAGGTTTCCTCTTAGGCATGAAGTTTAAAGAGATTAGCCTTAGCCTCTCTAAGTAAAGCAAAATTGTCATCAGAAGGAAAACTTTGACAACTAATCTCAACATTATTAACCGTCTCTTCAGCATTTAAAATATTCATAAAAATATTTTTAAAAATATTGTGATTCCACCAATTTAAAAGTTGTTTAAGTCTTTTCAACTTAAACCAAACTTTATTCATTCCCACAATAGAGTTATCATGATGGAAATGCGCGTTCCAATTCTCCTGAACAACACTAAAAAAAGAATCATGCTGAAGCCACATATTTTGAAACCAAAATTGAGGAAAAGAATTCACATGTCTAGTATTCAGAGTAAGGAGTAAAGGGGACTGATCAGAATGAGTCTGACTAAGACGCTCAATAGAAATAGAACTAAAGGATTTAATCCAGTTATCATTAAATAAAATGTGATCCAAACTTTTCCATAAATGGTCTCTATTCCAAGTAAACGGGTTACCAAAAAAACCAATATCAATGAGATTACAATCCAGAATCATATTATTAAAATCTTTCATAGAATGAAAATTAGGAGAAGAAACCCCAATATTTTCCGAAGGATTAGAGATTGTATTAAAGTCTCCACCCACCAACCAAGGTAAATGACACATACTATGAAAGTCATATAATTGCTCCCAAAGTTCTTTTCTGATACCACGAGAAGAGGTCGCATAAATGAAAGAAGCACAACAATTAAGATTTAAAACTTCAATATTATAATGCAACACTTGAGTAAAATTCCCAAGAATATCAATACAAACTGGATCTTTCCAAAAAACCCAATCTTATTAGCATAATTAGCAATAGCATGCTTAAAACCAAGAAATATAGTAGTACTAATTAAATTAGAGACATTGACAAGAGGTTCAAGTAAGAAAAGATTAGAAATATTATAAATACGACATAGATTCTAAACCCGCAAATGAGAGAATCACACCCAATAACCATAACATTCCAAATAATCAATTTAAACATAAAAAAATAAGAATTAATGACTAGTTTGTAAATAGGTATTTCTACCAGATTGTAAAACAAGATTTTTTCTCTTCCTACCATGTTTACCATGAGCTTTAACAAAGCTTATATCATTATCATCTCTAGAAAAATATTTAGCAGAAAATTATAATTCCTCAATATCAATAAGAGCATCATAATTATGTTGAGAGGTAGAGCGAGACTTACAGTCAATAATCACATCTTTTTCCGTACCCTTTTGAGGAAGCTCACCTTCCTCCAACAAATCATCATCTTCAGTCGCATAACTATTCAGACCAAGTTCAACATTTTCTTTTTCAACCAAGTCCTTTTCATTAGAACCCAAATTGTTATAAGTATTAATCTTGACATTTCTAACAACATCTTCCTAATTATGAGCAGAACAAAGAGCAACATCGACATTAGCAGATTTGTTAGTATTTTTAAAGAACAATTCATAATAGGTAATTCAGAGCAAGGAATATTTAGAGAAATAGAATCCATTAACCCTTGATTTTCCAAGATGTCACAATCACTAGGAAAATAAACCAATATACTAATAGCATCAGCCTGTTCAGTAGGAGGATCCTCCAGAGGGGACGGGTCCAATTGGGTAGGTGACTTTAGGAGAGGGCAGATCATTCACTAATGGTAAAGGAGCATCAATCAAAGGTAAATGCACATCACCCAACTTAGAATTATTTACTTGAATCTCAACAGAAAGTAAATTATCATTCTCAATAAGAGGACCATCTTTTCATTGAGATTGTTTGGATGCAGCTTTATCTTTGTGATGGTGGGGATGCAACCTAAAGCATTCATTAAAACCATGGCTATGCATTTTACAATGAGAGAAAAAATAGGCAGATTTTCAAATTCCACTTTTTTGAGGTAACCATTTAGCTCAGAACCTAACCAAACTTCAGTCGGGTGCTTCTTAGAAACATCAGGTTCCATAAGAACATAAGCTACGGAGGAACAATATATGGAAGCAGTGGCTTGATCTATTTGTAAAGGTCTCCCAAAAATTGAAGCAAGGCTAAACAAAATTTGCGAATTAAAAAAATGCAATCTCAATTTAGGGAAAGAAATCCAAACTGACTCAATAGACGATTCTTCCCTCACATCAAAGTTTGGCATCCATTTGAGAAGACGCATTTGACATGCTTGAATATAGTAGGACCTTTGTGCAAAGATACGACTATAATCAAGATTGTTCATTAATTGGATTGCAATATGTCGAGGATCTAGCAAACTGATATGAAAAGATCCAAAAAATTTCAAGCTAACAAAAAATTTTCAGATTACATCCAAATTAGGGTGACACAAGATGAATTTACCAACAAAAGTAAGGGTAAACGGGGCGGCTAACTAAGACACAACCGAACCATCGAACATAAGAGCTGGGCAACCCTTGAATGAAGAATGCACAAAGTTGAGCTTAGGAGTAGAAGAAGACGATCCAGAAATCACATCCTTGAAGGATTGAGAATGGTTATCATGTAAGGAAGCTATTGGTGGGATAGATGACGATGGAGTCATATTCTCCCAACAAAAACTATGAAGAAATAGAAACAAAGCCAATGATTACGAATAATAAGCAAAAATTCAAACTAGGACACTAGAGGACCGAGAAACGCAAGCTTCCAAACGGCAACCCTAAATCGCCCAAGAATCGCCAAGGGATAGTAAAGCGTAATGGTTGGAAAAAGATGCTCTTTCTATATCATATAGTACAAAGTGAACAAAATTTTAGGGTTTTGTGTACGATGATCAAGGAAAACTTTACTACCAAAAACATACACAAACTATCACCATTAAGAACAAAAATAAAAATTTATAATATAATAAACAAAAAAAACATATAAAAAAATAAAACATCCACAAAAACATGTAACTAAAATAAACTAGCACATAAACTCACTTCAAGTTGTTAAAATAGTTTCTATTTGCATGCTTTACATTTTTTCAACTTGTATAGTTTTGATGATTACCAAATATTATTGTTCAAATGTGTAGTTATCTCCTAACAATTTTAGAAGATTTCTATTTGCTCTTGTGTGTACTAACATTTTAGGAAAATCAGACTCCAGACTATGGAAAACTTCAAATCAAATTCAACATGAGATACTTTGTGAATTTGAAGCTTGTATTTTTCTTTGAATTAAATTTGAAAGGGAGTGATTGTAATTGAGTGAATAAAAACATACACACACACATAAGAATATCATATTTAAGTTATGCTGATCGTACGGGACGATATCAGATCGTACGGAACGATCAGACAGTTATCTCCTATTGAGCACATAGAACGAATAGGAACTGGCTTGAAAAGTTTTCTAAGACCTATTCGTCCGGGACGAAATTAATTATCATCCAGGACGATCTGGTCTCTATAAAATTTTTGTCCAGACGAAATTAATTATCGTCAGAAAATGAGTTGCTCTCTGTAAAATTTTCGTCCAGACGAACTTAATTATCATCCAGGATGATCTGGTCTCTGTAAAATTTTCGTCCAGACGAAATTAATTATCATTAGAAAATGATCTGCTCTCTGTAAAAATTTCGTCCAGATGAACCAATTTTTGTCCAGATGATTAATCGACTTAGAACGGTTTTCAGCAGTTTTCTAGACCGAACCGTTCGTATCGGACGAACTTAGTTCGTACGGGACGATCAGTGTGTATGAAGAAATTTTGTGCAGATATACAAATAGGGTCATTTCAAAGCGTTTAAGTAAAATCATCCAGGACGATCCACGATCGTATGGGATGATCAACTGCGTACAAAATTGAAAACTTGCAGTTTTTGAACAGTTTTTCTTGTCTTTTGAATAAATAGTCCAAATTAGACTGCCACCCAATCTCTTTTTCATTTGATCTTCGTGCCTCTTGAGAGAATAGCTAAGGAGAGAGTGTGAGAGTGCATTCAAAGGAGGATTCCTACCACTGGAGCGTGAAGGCTTCACTTGGACTTCAAAGGTAAGAATCTCTACTTGTGAATTGGGATTACTTCACTCTTTTCTTTTTTCCTTCTAGATTTCTTGTGAGAAGATCTGTCAAGGAGATCCGGTTCGCTGCTAACACTTGGAGAGTGTGAATAGTCGAAAGGATCGCTTCCTACACTTGGAGAGTGTGAACAGCGGTAGGGTTCTCTGCCCATACTAGGAGAGTGTGAAAGGACGGAAGGATTCTATGCCCACACTAGGAGAGTGTGAAAGGACAAACGATTCTCTGCCAACACTGGGGATTGTGTAAAAGGACGACGGTTCTCTGCCGCACCGGGTAGTGGTGAAAAGAGTGTGTTGTAAAGGCTTCTCCGCCTTGCTGTGGGTGCAAAAGGAGAGTCACTTTGTGGTATTAGTGTAATACTCGGAGGATGCCTCCGGAGAGTGGATGTAGGTCTGGTTATTGACCGAACCAATATAAATCTGGTGTCATTTACTTTATAATTTTTACGTTTCCGCATTTTATTTTTTAAGTCTTAAAAACTCTGGTTGAAAAATTTTTTCTACAAAACTTAAAAGAAACAATTTTTATTTCAGTTCAACATAATTTTAAAAGAGGGCTTAAAATTTTTTTAAACTACCAATTCACCCCCCTCTTGGTAGCCTTTGGGACATTAACTTAGGCTCAACAACCTAATTACTTATACTCAACAAGTGGTATCAGAGCGTCGTTTCAAAATCATAAGTTTGAACTACTTTTTGATTAACGTAGATGGCTACATTTGGAAACGGAAACACACCTGAGGGTTACTCTATCACTAGACCTCCACTGTTTGACAATATTCCTTTTGATTTTTGGAAAACACGTATGTCTACTTTCTTACAGTCACTTGATTATTGCATGTGGATACTAGTCCAGGAAGGTTACACAAAACCAACTAGATTAGTTGATGGAGTTAGGGTAGAAACACCTTATGCAGATTGGACTATAGAAGAACGTGACTTAGCACAATTAAATGCCAAATGTTTAAATAGTTTCTTTTGTGCTTTAAAATCTGAAGACTACATGCGAGTTTCCACTTGCAAAAGAGGAAAGGACATATGGGATAGACTTTGTATAACTTATGAAGGGACAAATGAGGTTAAGCAATCAAGACTCAATATCTTGTTACATGACTATGAATTGTTTCGCATGAAACCAAATGAATCTATTTCAGACATGTACACAAGATTCACACAAATTGTCATTTCTTTGCATGCACTTGGTAGGGAATTAACTAATGCTGAAATGGTCAATAAGATTCTTCGTTGTTTACCTACTGCTTATGATGCTAAAATTACTGCAATTACAGAGTTTAAAGATCTAAACATTTATTCTATTGACAATCTTCTTGGCTCACTCATTTCTTATGAGCAAGGAGTAAGTCAAAGAAAGATTGATACAAGTGAACCACGAAAGGACAAGAATATTGCACTAAAGGTGGAAGAGTCAGAGAGTGAACACTCACAACCTGAGGATGAAGACGATATTGCATTGATGACTAGACAATTTAGAAGCTTTTTAAAGAGGAAACAGAAGAGACGCCAGCAATGGAATAGATGTAAGTATAACAGAAATGACAAGGTTTCTAATGAAGTGATTTGTTATGAATGCAGGAAACCAGGTCATATCAAGACTGATTGCCCAAAACTCAAAGCCACTCCTACCAAGGAGAAGGTAGAGAAAAAACCAATGGTAAAGAAGGGCAAGAAGAAGTTTCAAAGAGCTTTCTGGGCGGACTCAGCTTCAGATTCATCTGAGACTGAAAAAAAAGAAGAAGTCACCAACCTTTACTTGATGGCAGATAATGTTGATCAATCAGATCAAGAAGAGGTATGTGACTTAACTTATGATGAATTATTTAAAGTTTCTGAACACATGCATGATGCATATAGGAAAATGAAAAAGATGCATGCTAGTGTAAGTTTTGAATTGGAAGAGCTTAAGAAGGAACACGAAATCCTTAGGAAAGATCATGCATTAATATATAACAACCACATGAAACTTCTTGATGAATATGATGACTTGAATAAGAATTTTGAGAATTTAAAATCATCCTATGCTGAACTTAAAAAAGAATTTAAGAATTTTAAGGATGAATCTGAGAGCAAGACATATAGAATAAATTATACCAATCGAATCTTGGAAGATATGAATTCATTTTACAAACTCACAATAAGAACTCTCGAGGATAATAGGAACCCCCCTAAACTTGAAGATTTTATAAATCCTAAATATTATCCTAAATTCATGAAATCCCTTAGAAGACAATCATATGGAAGAAAACATAGGAATATTTTTCCTAATATTAAATGTAATAATTGTGGATTTTTGGGACATATATCTCACACCTGCACTTTAAAGATGAAAACTAATTTGGTGTGGAGAACTAAGATGCATAAACCTAGACATATCATACATGCATCTGATTATAAATTTCATAAAGGTGAACCCAAACTTGTTTGGGTTCCCAGGTCTAACATTTGAGAATTTTGCAGGATTGCTCTCACACAAGACCTCGTGAGAGCATATGATACCTAGACATCGGATGTTCAAAGCATATGACTGGAGATACTGCTCAATTCATAACGCTGGAAGCCAGGAGTGGAGGCAAGGTTACACTTGGAGATAATACTACAAAGAAAGTGATTGGATCAGGTATGATTGGAAATTTGAAAAACTTTTTCAAAGACAATATGTTATTAGTTGAAGGCTTAAAACATAATTTATTAAGCATAAGTCATCTATGTGATAAGGGCTATAATGTAAAATTTTTACCTACTAGCTGCATAATAAGCCTAAATAGAAAAAATGTTTTAAATGAAAAAAGGGTAAACAATGTTTACATGCTAGATTTAAATTGTATTCAATCTCCTAATGCTTTTTGTTTGAAAATTATTTCTGATGAATCATGGCTTTGGCATATGAGACTTTGTCATTCTAGTATGAAAAACCTTAGAAGAATTACCCAAAAAAACTTAGTGAGAGATATACCAAAACTAGACTTTACTAAGGACCACCTTTGTGATGCATGTCAATTAGGAAAATAAGTGAAGTCCTCTTTTAAGTCCAATAAAGATCTTAGGACCAGTAAACCTTTAGAAATTCTACACATGGATCTTTTTGGACCTGTAGGAACTGTAAGTCTAGGAGGGAAGGTATACGGATTTGTTATAGTGGATGATTTCTCAAGATTCACTTGGGTTAGATTTCTTTTTCATAAGAGTGAATCGTTTGAGAAATTTAGAAATTTTTCTACTTGGATTCAAAGGAAACTAGGGAGTGAAATAATTTTTATACAAAGTGATCTTGGAGGAGAATTTGAAAATGAAAGATTTGAAAATTTCTGTAAAGAAAAAGGAATTGGTCATAATTTTTCTGCACCTAGAACCCCTCAACAAAACGGGGTAGTTGAAAGGAAAAATAGAACATTAATAGAAGTTGCCCGAGCAATGTTGGCAGAATACTCACTTCCTAGATATTTTTGGGCTGAGGCGGTTAGTACTGCATGTTATGTTCTGAAAAGGGTGAATATGAGATCAAATTTGAATAAAACACCCTATGAGTTGCTAAAAGGTAGAACACCTAATTTGTCTCATTTGCATGTAATTGGTTGCAAGGTGTTCATACATAATAATGGAAAATCTGCCTTAGGAAAATTTGATCCAAAATCAGATGAAGGAATTTTGTTGGATATTCAAGTGTTGGAAAATCTTATAGGGTATTCAACAAAAGAACTTTAGTCATTGAAGAAACCACACATGTTGTATTTGATGAATGTGGAAATTTAGAAGAGACAAATGTTGTTGAAGAAGAGATTGAATAAAACTCCCAAAAGATTGATAGATTAAATATGGAAGAAAATGTGGAAGAGAATTTGGAAAGAGAAAACCCTTTGCCTAGAGATTTGAGATTTTCTAAAAACCACCCAAGAGAATATTATAGGAACCTAGAGGGTGTTAAATGGCGTATTAAACAAGGAAGTCAATCGTTCAGCCTTTACAACAATAGAACCCACTTAGTTCGTACTTTCTGGAATTTTGATATTGGTTATGCGAAGAGTTAAATCAATTTGTAAGAAATAAAGTTTGGGAATTAACTACAAGGCTAAGACAAAGTTTGTTGGAACGTGGGTGTTCAAAATTAAAATGAATGACAGAAGTAGTCATAGAAATAAGGCAAATTGCTAGGGTATAATCGAAGGAATTTTTTGAGGAGACTTTTGCCCCTGTAGCTAACTTGAAGCAATTAGTTTAAGTACCTGTTTTAAATTTTAAATTGTTTCGTCCAAGAGTGCCTTTTTAAATGGGGTATTGAGGAAGATGTTTTTGTAGAATCCACCTCCAGATCTAAATACCCAAATCATATTTTCAAGTAAAAAGGCATTATATGGATTGAAACAGGCTCCTAGATTGGTATGAGAGGTTGAGCAACTTCCTACTTGAAAGATCTTTTAGAAAAGAAAGTGTGGACATCTCTTTTTAAGAAAATTGAAAATATACTTGCATTGTTCAAATTTTGTGGATGACATCATCTTTGGTTTTAAAAATCTTTATGTGATTTTTCTAAAACAATGAGTTGAATTTGAAATAGTCTAATGGGAGATTTAAATTACTTTCTAATTTAGCATTAGACTGAGGAAGGTACATTTCACAAACTAAATATATTAAGGACATCCTCAAAAAATATGAAATGGACTCTAAACTTTTAGTACATTTCCTCAGATTGGATAAGGACTTTGGGAAAATGCGAAAGAAATTTAGAGGGATAATTGGATCTTTTTTACTTGAGAGCCGAATATTATGTTTAGTGTTTGCTATGTGCTAGATTTCAATCAGATCCAAAAGAATCACATTTGAGCAGTGAAAAGGATTTTAAGATATTTACTAGAACTCTAAACTTAGAGATTTGGTATCAAGTTTAGCTCTTCATTTGAAGGATTATTGGATTCAGATTCTACTTTGCACTGTAGAGCGTGAAGGAAAAGCTTCTGGAATATGTCTTCATTGGAAATTCATTAGTTCATGGTCTTGTAAAAACAAAATTCAGGGCACTATCTACTGAAAGCAGAATATATTGCTAAGAAAGTTGTGTGGCTAAGTACTTGTGGTTAAAACAACAGTTGATTGATTTAGATTACTTAGACACTATTCCAATTTTTGTGATAATACTAGTACTATTTGTATTTCCAAAAATCCTATTCAACTTCTAGAACCAAACACATTGACATAAGGCTCATTTCATAAGGCATCATGATCCAAGAAAATTGAACTCTTACATGTTTCAACTGAAACCAACTTGAGACATTTTTACCCTTTAGCCTTTGTACCTCGTACTTAAGAACAAGGCTTGGTGTTATTGATTTGAATGCTTAAATAAAAATGTTTTTTGTACATTGATATTTAAGTTTTCTTGTTTATTTGTCTTTGATTTTTATTTTGAATTTTGTGTTTTTGAGTGTTTTGATTGAGTTTATTTTAGTTTATCTTTATTAAAAAGTTCAGTGTATTTTCTTAGTTGTTTTAATATTATGAAATGAATATGTAATCGATTAATATCAATGCAAGTTGTACTTGATTCAAATTTGATTTGTTTTTGGAATGTGGTTAATTTTTATGAATTTTATTAGTCCTATTTAATCTTAATTGGAACTTAGATTGTAATTTGCGATTAATTACATTAGAAAATCTAGTCTTTCTAAATTTAAAAGTTGTTTATAACTTGTTATAATTAGAACTTTTAAATTCATGTTCTTTAGACTACATAAAAGTTAATATTATTATTGCCTTATTTTGTATTTCACAAGTGATATTTATGCTAAAATATTTGAAATTTTAGATTATTGTGTGAAAGGATTTGGTCTCAATTACTCTTGAAAATTATACAAAGTACAAAAATCAAAAGGAATGTTCACAAATATGAAATAGAGGCACAAAATGCCCACAAAAGATGCTAGGCCCAAAAATTTGATAAAGTGCGCAAAGCACCATATGTGGTAATTCTCTTCTTTTCAAATTCTTTCAATCTCTTAATTCAAATTGGTTCATTTATATTCTATTGAACTTTAAAATATAGAATTTTTATACATCTCTCTTGGGTTTTCTATATTCTGTCCATGTCTTTGATAAATTCTTCTTACTTACAATGTTATATTACTTCTTAAATTTTATGAATTTCTATGATTGACCTAATGTTATTTGTTTTAATTGCATACATTATGATAATCACCATTTAGATTAAAATTTCAAATGAATTTCATATTATTACTTACATTTCTTGTCTATTTCTTCTTCACTTTTTGTTGTTGTCAAAAAGGGGGAGAAATTCTCTGCCAACACTGGGGATTGTGTAAAAGGATCATCAAAAAGGGGGACGGTTCTATTTGCATCTGCCGCACCGGGTAGTGGTGAAAAGAGTGTGTTGTAATTTGAAGCTTGTATTTTTCTTTGAAGAAAGGGAGTGATTGTAATTGAGTGAATAAAAATATACACACACACATAAGGAGATCTCCGCCTTTATTTCCTATTGCTGTGTGTGCAAATTCGTCCGGGACGAAATTAATTATCGTCCAGGACGATCTGGTCTCTACTTTATGGTATTAGTACAATAATTATCGTCCAGGACGATCTGGTCACTGTAAAATTTTCGTCCAGACGAAATTAATTATCGTCAGAAAATGATCTGCTCCTATAAAAATTTCGTCCAGACGAACCAATTTTTGTCCAGATGATTAACTGACTTAGAACTGTTTTCAGCAGTTTTCTGACCGACCTAGTCATAACCGTTCGTACCGGACGAACTTAGTTCGTACGGGACGATCATAACGAAGACATTTCGTACACATATACAAATAGGTGTCATTTAAGTAAAATCATCCAAGACGATCCACGATCGTACGGGATGATCAACTGCGTACAGAATTGAAAACTTGCAGTTTTTTGACGGTTTTTCTTGTCTTTTGACATTTCCACCCAATCTCTTTTTCATTTTATTTCGTGCCTTAAGAGAGAATAGCTTAAGGAGAGACTCTGTGAGAGTGCATTCAAAGGAGGACTTTTTCCTACCACTGGAGCGTGAAGGCTTCACTTGGAGTTCAAAGGTAAGACAATTTTTATTTCGGTTCAACATAATTTTAAAAGAATTGGGATTACTTAAAACTCTTTTCTTTCTTCCTTCTAGATTCACCCCCCTCTTGTGAGAAGATCTGTCAAGGAGATCCGGTTCGCTGTCGACACTTGACATTAACTTAGCCGAAAGGATCTTAACAACCTAATTACTTGGAGAGTGTCAACACGGTAAGTTACATCTACCCCAATTTTATTGCTAGGAGAGTGTGAATATCTATGGACGGTAGGGTTCTACTGTCACAGTAGGAGAGTGTGAAAGGATGGAAGAGTTCTCTGTCCACACTAGGAGAGTGTGAAAGGACGGACGATTATCTGCCAACACTGGGGATTGTGTAAAAGGATGACGGTTCCAATTGCCGCACCGGATTTTTAGTGGTGAAAAGTCACATGGTATGTAAAGGCTTCTCCGCCTTGCTGTGTGTGCAAAAGGAGAGTCACTTTATGGTATTAGACATGATCCCTAATAAAATGATGAATAAAGTTAATAAACTTTATGCTAGAATGTTGGATTGGATTTTTTGAAATATAAATTTCACTAGTATTATAATACATTATATGAATATTTCCTATAGAAACGTCTAAGGTCAAAAATTTATTGCTTTAGCCATAAGACTTGGATAATACAACTTCTTATATCTATGTATTTCACTTCAACGGTGAATAGGGTAATATAATTTTGTTTTCTACCAGACCATAAAATTAAGGATTATCCTATGAATTGACAAGTTCCATAAGTACTTTTTCTGTCTACTCTATACCTAAGAATTTTCTTCACATCAGTCATATAAGATTATTATGGATCAGCTTAAAATATACCACATACAAACACACTAAACATAATATCTTGTAAGCTACAAGGAAATAAAGTAGTTATCCTATGATTCCTCTATAACTCTTTTGATCAATTGATTTTCCATCTACATCCTTGTCTAGTTGGTGTATTTATGCTTTTAGAACCTTCCATATTAAATTGTTTCAAGTTCCCTTAATGTATTTAGTCTAAATAAGAAAGGTACTATCATATCCCTACTTTACACTAAATCCAAGAAAATAACTTTGATCTCATTATGCACATTTTAAATTCCATATTTATAGCAACTAAAAATTTATTACAAAGATTTTTATTGGTTTATCCAAAAAGTATTTCATCAACATAGATTTGAACATGAAATTAAGGATTGAAGTATGAATATGTCATCTCATATTTTCTTAAGAAATAAGATGGTGACTACACTATCCTTAACAAATAATTTATCTAGGTGAATTGTACTAAGTCTCTCATACAATATCTAAGTTGCTTGGTTAAACCCATATAAGGCTTTCTTAAGTTTATAGACATGGTTGAAAAATAAGAAATTTTTCAAACCTGAAAGTTGTTCTACATAAATATCTTTCTTGATAACACCATTAAGAAATGCACCCTTAACATCCATTTGCATAATTTGAAGCCTCTAAAATATATAAATGCTAGAGGAACTCTGATGTCTTTTAACCTAGCAACAAGGAAAAGTTTTCTCAAAATTAATCCCTTCGAATTTGATTGTACTCCTTAGCTACTAATATTGCCTTATTTCTAATCATTGACCCAAATTCATTCAAAACAATTTTAAATACACATTTAGTACCAATAAGACTCTGATAGTTGGGTCTCTAACTAGCTCCAATATATTATTTCTAACAAATTGATTTAACTCCTTCTTTATAAATATGATTTAGATATCATCACTGAGGGGTTAATCTACACTAGTTGATTCTATTATGGAAATGAATGCAATATGGTTAACCTCTTTCCTAAGACCTTGCCAGTTTTTAACCTCTACTGATGGATCTCCTTGAATAAACTCTCTAGGGTGACTAGAGAAATATCTCCACTATCTAGGAACTAGCTCCTAAAGTTCTTCTCTATCTACTAGGTCAATAATCTCTACTCTACAAGTAATCTCTACCTCATCATCGTCATCCTCTATCCTAGGCTCAACAGGTCCCTCTAAATCATCAAATACCACATGGGTGCATTCCTCTGTGACTAGGGTTCTTTTATTGAAGACTCTATATACTTTACTTATTGAGGAATAACCTAAGAAGTTTCCTTCATCTTACTTAGAATCAAACTTACCTAAATTAGATTTACCATTCACAAACATCAATTATTTGCCACCTAAAATATATTATGGGATAAGTTTGGTGTCCCACCCTTAAGTAGTTTATAGGGTATCTTATTTAGCTTGGTCTTAATGTTTAATTTATTCAGTACATAACAAGCATTATTCACTACCTCTGCCCAAAAATATTTAGGTAGGTTATACTCTGCTAACATTGCCCTAACTTTCTTTATTAGTGTCTTATTCTTTCCTTTAGTTATACCATTATGCTATAGGGTTCTAGCGGCAAAAAAATTATAATCAATCTTAAACTCTTTACAAAATAATTCAATTCTTTCATTCTCAAACTCTCCATCCATAATCTATATGAATTATAAATATCAAATAAACCTAACTACCTCTTAATCCAAGTGGAGATTATTTTAATCCCATAAAATGACTCACTCTAATATGTTATGAATCCTAACCCAAGTGAATCTAGAGTAGTCATCTATAATCACAAAATCCAAAGCTCTTACCACTTAGACTGACTATACTAATGGGTCGAAATAAATTCATCTGTTGCATCACTTATTGTTTCGTGGTAATGATATTTATAATTGCATGAAAGGAATACCTAGTTTACTTTCCTAAATGACAGACATCAAGTAGATGATTCTTAGTGAATTCTAGCTCAAGAATACCTCTAACTAGATCCTGCCTGGGTAATCTTCCTAAGGGTTTCATAATAGAATAGCATAGTGGCCTATGCTATAGCCACGAATATTCCCTAAAATGTTTTAAGAAACAATGATTATCAAAAATATCAATGTAACCCAAATCAAGCATACAAATGTTATTAATTATTTTGCCTATTAAAATGTTCTTTTCATTAAAAATAATGAAACACTCATTTGAATGAAATTTTATATCACAACCCTTATCACACAATTAACTAATGATAAAAAGATTATTCTTTTTTTCTTATACTAAAAGTATATTTTCAATAACAAAGACAATTATTTTATACCTAAGCAAACTACTTTGCTCATGGTGTGTTATCTATCAACATTTTGTTGCCTCTAGTCTTGGCCTCTAGTGTGATAAACTATTTCCTATCTCTAGTGATATGCCCCGAGTAGCCACTATTCAGGTACCACATGCTGCCACTTGAATTGTCGAGTTATCAAGGCCATATAATTATTTTCATCAGCTCTAGAGTTATTGTTATATGTGTCATGGACCTCTAGTGCCACTATTTTCTCCTTTCTCTTATCACATACATCTAGAAATCTTTGGCTCATATTTTTCTTGTTGGTAATGAAAGAGCCCAATAAATTATCATTAGAGTTGGACATTCAAATCTTCATTTTAAAAAATGGCAGTAACTTTAGCATCAAAATTATTAGGTAAGTAACATAATATCATAATAACCTTTGGGGAATTAGAATATGTCCCTTCCTAATGCATGCATAGATGTCACTATTTTGGTAAACCTTGTGTTTATGTTAGATGTAGTTTTTTTTAGATTTCATGTGGAAGCATTCATATTCATGCAATGACATAATTAAATAAGATTAATTTACTTCAATTATACCTTCAATTGTGATACACAACCTATTAAAAATATCCTTTTCAGTAGTATATATTGATACACACATATAGTTATTAGATTTCAATTCACAAAAGAAATAATTTAAACCTTTTGCATTTAGTTGTGAAAGATCCTTATCTTCTAAACTCCATTCAGTAAACTAAATTTCTACCTTAGAACCATTAACAATGCAAAAAAGGAATAGAATAACCAACTTGTATCATATATCATATTCTATAGTCAATTGATTATAAATAAGTTGACATACATATTTTTCAAAAATAAATGGAATATTATCAAACATTGGTTGACGGGTTATTGAATAACCTTCAACAATATTCCTAATCCCGAAGTGTGCCATTGAATCTCTATCAAGGGTTTTCAACCAAAAATTTAAAGAACTTGCTCTCATACCAATTAAAAGTCTAAGTTATGATTGTTAAACCACCTGAACTATAAAGGCACACCAAGAGGGGTGTGAATTTGTGTTTTTAAAAATTTTCTTTTTTAAAAATATTTTTGAAAATTTTAAACCAAATTCACAACTTAACTTCAAAATTAGATTTGTATAGCATAAATAAATAGTACACAACTATAATTTTTTTATTATTTATTTTATAGAAAAGAAAATTATTTTAATATTATTTTTTTAGTTTTTATTTCTAACAAAAACTAAATCGAAAGCAATCTCAATATTTGTGTATCACAATCAACACAGATTTGCAAGAAGGTAAAATGCAAAAAAAAATATATATATATAAATAAAACAAATGAGCACACTATAATTTTTTATAATGATTCAATTAACTTGACCTTCATCCACTTTTTGGATTCCTCCTCTCTAGGTATTACACTAAAACTTATTAGTCTCACTATTTGAAGTAATCGAATTTATTTCACCTTCCTCAATGCGACAGAGTAGTAGATTCCCTTTTACGTTTCCTAGTTTGGTAGAATTATCGATGGCCTTTCAACCCCAAGAGCTTCTTCTTAGAGTTCCCCTCAAGAAAAGCTTTGACTCATGGAGGAAGAATGATGAACATTGGATGAAGCAATCATTTATGGAATCTCTCTCTCTCACTCCCTTACACCCATAAGGCTCTTCTCCCTTTCTCTCAACTACACCACTCTCTCCCATTCCTAAATCTCTCTTCAAACCCTTATTTATAAAAGACTCAAGCTTCTTAACTATCAAAGACTCTCTAAAACATAGGAAGGGATGATTAAATAATAGGTTTCAACCAAACCCTAATTTTTAATTTAGCTATCACTGTTCATACAATATGATAAATAAATTGTACGATACAATCATTTCAAATATTCTTTTGTAGCATTGTATGATGAAATAGTCTACAGGATAATCAATTGAAGTTCTTTAACTAATCCTAATGTTTGACTGAATAGTAGTATAGTATGATTAATATAAATATATATCGGATCATACATGATGAACTGAAAGTTATTCAAAGAGCCCTTGGGTAATTAGTACAGTATGATCATATGAAAGTACAAGATGAGTAAAAACTGCATCTGAAGAGTCGATAGGTGACCCATAATATATGATATAGTATAATACAATATGATCTATAATCAATCAGATCTAATTTTTATTGCTTAATTAACATACCTAATTAGGCAATGATTTAAAAGATAATTTAGTATAAAATTATTCATACAGTATGAAAATAACAACAACAATAATAAGCCTTTATCTCACTTTGTGGGGTTAGCTACATGAATCCTTTTTCTCTACCATGTCCTATTAAGATTCAGATTCTTATCTAAATTTAATAAAGAAAGGCATTTCTAATATTTTATAGCCAAATCTTTTTAGGTCTACCTCTACCTTTCTTAATATAACTCAAATCCAATACATGTACGTTACTAACTGGGTCACAAAAGGCTGCCATTTTATTTGACCAAATTATCTAAGGTGACTCTCTCTACTCTTATCTTCCACTGGAGCTACTCCAACATTTTCATATGCATGCCCATTTTGTATCCATCTCTAAGAGTAAAGACAGTCATCGACCTTATTGTAACTCAGGAATTTAGCTTGAGAATGTGTTTTTAATGATAGAAATATATTATTGTTCTATTAGTTTTATCATTTCTCCTAGCATGTACTGGACATTTTCTATTTTTTTTTGTATTAATATTTTAGGAAAATCATATTCCAGACTATCAAAGACTTCAAGATAGAATAGATTAAGGTTTCATTTAATAAAGTTTAAAATATTTTTATTTTTCTTAAGTACGAGAGAGTGTGATTATAATTGGGTAATCATACACACATACAAGGGGAGTGAGTCAAAATATAAAATTTAGACTAATCATACTCTATGATTTCCAATCATACTGGATGATTTGTCATGTTCTTTCCTCTAAAATAAAGTTAATCAAATCATGTCTTCTATTTTTGAACTATTCATACTCTACAAAGTTTGTTCTTACAAATAACTCATAGAGATACAAAATGGGTACGTACCAGTTAATCCCAAATGAAATTATTTGTTTTGTATTATTCATACTCTATGATGTAAGTTCATACATATGACTAATATAGTATAAAATTAGGTGTGTAGTAGTTTGGCCCAAATGAATTGATCTATTTTTATATTGTTCGTATTGTATAATATAAGTTCATACAGATAAATAACATCGTATAAAATGAGGTCATCCATATTCTTACCAAACGAAGCAAGGTTTGTGTTAACTTTTCATACTATACGATGTTAGTTCATACAGAGTTTATACAGATGATTGATAGAGTATGAAATAAGATTCATATAGGATTATACCAGATGAATAGGTTTAGTTTTGAATTGTTCATAAAATATGATGTCAGTTCATATGGACAACTGATAGAGTATGAAATAAGGTTTGAATAAGATCATTTATGGATTTTTGAACTATTCGTACAGACAATCCTTGATTGTACAATACGATCTTAAGTCGGTTGACTTATAATTTTTAATTTTATGGATGGTTTTTCTTGTGTTTCATATATAAGAGTATGAAAAAGTGACACTTAATACCTTTGCTATGATTTTCTCTTGAGAGTGGCTATTGAGTGTGAGTGTTTGGGAGATATTATGAGAGTAAAGTGTAAGAGAGCAAGTGAAGGAGAGTTGTGAGGGATTCAGAAGGTTGCCCAAAGCAAGGATCTATTTTTTCTTCTTAAAATTTTTGCCCATCTCCTCTAGAGGCTTTTGAGAGAAGATCTTCAACATTGTGTTGCGATACTCTATCATCACTAGGTGGGTAAAGAAGGATGAAGGTTCTCTACTGTCATGAAGAGGGTGAAAAATTATGAAATTTTTCTACCATCACCACGAAGGTTAAAAAGGATGAAGGTTCTCTACCTTCACTAGGAGGGTGAAAAAGGATGAAGGTTCTCTACCATTACTAGGCGGGTGAGAAAAAACATCGGTACGCTATCACTCCAGGTTGGTGGAAGAGAGTTTATAAGGGCTTCTCTATCTTGTTATGGGGGAAAAATGAGAGCCACTTTAATTTAGAGCAATGCTTAAAGGAGTCTTTAGGGATTTGATGTAGATCTAATTTGGGTCGAACAACTATAAATTTGGTGTTCTTCTGATCACATTAATTTTTTTAGTTTTTTTATTTTTTTACGGTTTAAAATTTTATGGCTGACAAATTTTTTGTGATAATTATTTTATTACACAACTACATATTTCAAGATTATTATTTAAACTTTATAAAAAAATTTATTAAAAATCCAAGAAATTTTTAAAATAACCAATTCACCCCCCTTTAGGTTAGCCTTGGGATAGTTCAATAAGTTCTAACAACCTATCCAAACTTTAAGTGGTATTAGAGCCTATTTAAAAAATTAATGTTTATACTACTTTTTGAAAAATAATCTTGGCTACTTTTGGAAACTAGAACACTCCTGAAGGATACTCTATCACTATATCACTTTTATTCGATAACATCACTTTCTTTTTTTAGAAAACTCACATATATACTTTTCTGCAATCACTTGACTATCGTATGTGGATATTAATAAAAGAAGGTTACACTAGACCCACTAAACTTATTAATTACATTAGATTTAAAACACCATTCATTGATTGGACACTAGAAGAAAAAGTCTTAGCACAACTAAATGTATATTGTTTAAATTGTTTTTATATGCATTGAAATTAGAATACTATATGTGTGTTTTTACCTAGAAATCTGAAAAATATATATGGGATATACTTTGCATAACTTAGAAAGGGAAAATGAGGTTAAATAATCTAGATTGAATATTTTATTATACGAGTATGAACTATTTTGCATGAAATTGAATGAATCAATTTCTGATATGTATACATATTTTAGTTAGATTAGTATCTCATTACAAGCTTTAGGTAGAGAACTAACTAATTCAAAAAAGGTTAATAAAATCCTTTGTTGTTTACCTATTGTTTATGATGCAAAGATAACTGTCATGATAGAGTCAAAATATCTGAATATATATTCAATTGACAATCTACTTGGATCACTGATTACTTACTAGTAAGTAGTGGATTAAAGATAGATTGATACATGTGATAAGTAGAAAGAGAATAATGCTTTGAAAGAAGATGATTCAAAAAGTGATCAATTAATGCTTGAGGATGAAGAAGATATAATACTCATGATAGGCAGTTCAAAAGTTTACTTAGAAGAAAGCAATAAAGATGTCAACATTGGAATAAATGTAAGTTCAATAAGAATGTAAAAGTTTCTAATGAAGTTATTTTTAAGGAATGAATGAAGCTTGGACATATAAAAACATATTGCCCTAGTCTCAAAGCTAATCCTAGGAAGGAGAAATTTGAGGAGAAAACTAATGTTAGGAAGGGAAAGAGAAGAATGCAAAGAGCTTTCTGGGCTGACTCATCTTCTGACTCTCCAGAAACAAAAGTGGAAGAGGAAGTTATAAACTTGTTCTTAATGTCAGATAAACTTGATCATTCAGATCAAGCGGAGGTATGTGACTTACCCTATGATAAATTATTTTAAGTTTTTGAGAAAATTCATAATGTATATAGGAATCTTAAAAAAGCTCATGCTAATCTTAACCACAAGCATTTGAATTTATAAAAGAATATTAAAAACTTAGGAAAGGTCATATATCCATAGATAACAACCATATGTCCCCGTTGGATGAATTTTTATGATTTGAATAAGAAACATGATTTATTAAAAACATCTTATACCAATCTTGATAATGATTTTAAGGTGTTTATAAATGAAGAGGATTAAAGAGAACATGAGATGAAAGTTGATAATTCAGTTTTAGAAAGTGCAAATTCATATCTTAAAGAAAAACTAAAAGCTTAAAAGGAAAAGAAGACACTACCCACACTTGAATAATTTTATAATCCTGATTAAAAGCATACAATTTTAAAATTTAGGAAAAGACATTATAACTCACATAGATTGGTATATCTTTTTCCTGGTGTTAAATACTTTTTATGTGGAATAATAGGACATATTGCACACACTTGCATAATTCATAGTAGAATACATCTAGTGTGGAGACATAAGATACATAAATCATAGCATAACAAGTATGCATATAGATTTTAATTTTCAGGAGGTGAACCAAAATTTATTTTGGTTGCCAAGTCTAATATTTAATAATTTTGTAGAAACTCTCTCATACAAGTTCTCGTGAGAGCATTTGGTACCTGGACAGTTGATGTTCGAAACATATAACTAGAGATATAACTCAATTCATATCGTTGGAGGTCAGGGCTGGAGGCAAAGTTACATTAGGAGATAATACCACTAGGAGAGTGGTAGGTACATATATAATTGGCAATAAGAATAATTTCTTTATTCATAATGTTTTATTTGTTAAAGGCTTAAAATATAACTTCTTACGTATTAGTCAGCTTTATGATATAGGTTTTAATATTAATTTTTTACCTATAAGCTGCATTATAAGTTTAAATGGAATTAATGTGTTGTATGAAAATAGAGTAAATAATATATACATACTTGATTTAAATTGTGTTAATTCTTCTGATGCTTTTTATCTCAAAACTATCACTAATGAATCTTGGTTATAAAAAAAAAAGACTTTGTCATGTGAGCATGAAAAATCATAGGAAAATTATCCAAAAAGAATTGGTTAAAGGAATACCCAAATTAATTCACTAAAGATCACTTTTGTGATGCATGTCAACTAGGAAAATAAGTCAAGTCATCCTTTCATTAAATTAAAGATCTTAGAACTATCAAACCACTAGAAGTCATACACATGAATCTTTTTGGACTGGTTATCATTGTAAGTTTAGGGACGAAAGTTTTTGGGTATGTAATTGTTAATGACTACTCAAAATTCACATGGATTAGATTCTTATCACATAAAAATGAATTATTTGAAGAAATTAGAAATTTTTTTACTTGGATTTAGAGAAAGCTAGGTTATGAAATTATTTTAATTCAAAGTGATCATGGAGGAGAAGTTGAAAATAAAAAAAATTTAAAGTTTTTTGTAAAGAGAAATGAATTGACCACAAATTTTTAGCACCTAGACCCCCTCAACTGAATGGGATTGTTGAGAGGAAGAACATAACCTTGATAGAAGTCGCTAGAGCCATGCTAGCTAAAAATTCACTTCCAAAATATTTTTGGGTCGAAGTGGTTAGTATGACTTTTTATGTTTTAAATATGATGATTATTAAACCCAAGTTGAACTAAACACCCAATGAACTTCTTAAGGGAAGAACACCCAACCTTTCACATCCACATGTCTTTAGATGTAAGGTATTTATTCATAATAATGGTAAAACTCTTTTAGGAAAATTTGATCATAAATTTGATGAGGGAATTTCTCTGGGATATTCAAGAATTGGAAAATTCTAAAGAGTTTTTAATAAAAAGACTTTAACATTTGAGGAGATAACCAATGTAGTTTTTTATGAATCTAACGTTGTAGAAGGATCTAAGTTGGAAGAAGAAGATGTCGAAGAAATAACCCAAAGTATTGAAATTGCAAGTCTTTAAGAAAAGGTTAAAATAGAAATTATGTTACCTAGAGAATTGAAATTTCCTAAGTCATCCTAAAGAACTGATTTTAGGAAACCCAATTGAAGGTGTTATGACTAGGCAAGGGCTTAGTAAAGAAGTTAATCACTTAGCTTTTATTTCAATGATTGAACCCACTAATATAATTCAAGCACTTTCTGATAAATTTTTGATTTTGTTCATGCAGGAAAAATTGAATCAATTTGTTAGAAATAATGTTTGGGAGTTAATTGAAAGACCTAAAAATTAAAATGTTATTGGAACTAAGTCAGTCTTGAAAAACAAGATGAATAACTTAGGTATAGTGATTAGGAAAAAAGAAAGATTGGTTGCCAAGGGATATAATTAAGTAGAAATGTTTAATTTTGAGAAAACCTTTGCCCCTGTAGAAAAACTTGAAGCAATGAAAGAACTACTAGCATTTTACTAATTAAAAGGTTTTAAATTATTTCAAATGGATATTAAAAGTGCCTTTCTTAGTAGGGTGATACAAGATGATGTTTATGTTGAGCAACTTCCAGGTTTTGAAATTCATAATTTCCTAAACATGTGTTTAAATTGAAAAAGGCATTATATGGACTAAAATAGGCACCAAGGGCCTGCAATGAAAGGTTAAGCTCGTTCATATTAAAAAGATCATTTGTTAATGGAAGTGTAGAAACCACTCTCTTCTTAAAAAGAGTAGGAGATGATATACTCTTTATTCAAATATATATTGATGATATTTTATTCACAACTACTAATAAAAATTTTTATGATAATTTTTTGAAAATAATGAGTAGTGAATTTGAAATGAGTTTGATGGGAGACTTGAGTTACTTTCTTGGTTTTAGTATAAAGTAGAAAGGGAATGGAATATTTTTGAGTCAATCAAAATATATTAAGGAAATCCTTAAGAAATATGAAATAGATAAAGTTAAACCAATAAGTACACTAATGAGTTCCTTAGTGCAGTTATATAAGGACTCTAAGGGAAAATCTGTTGATCTAAAGAAATTTAGAGGAATAATTGGATTATTACTTTACTTAACTACTAGTATATCGAATATCAAGTTTAGTATTTATCTTTATATTAGATTTCAAGCTGATCTAAAAGAATACCATTTGACTGCTATTAAAAAAAATTTGAGATATTTTTTAGGAACACAATACTTAAAGATATGATATACAAGACATAACTCTTCTTTTGAAATCATTAGATATTCCGATTCAGATTTTGCAGCATATAAGGTTGATCAGAAAAGTACTTCTAGAACATGTCAATTCATTGGAAACTCTTTAATTTCTTAGTCTAGTAGAAAATAAAATTATGTAGCCATTTCTACTATTGAAGCTGAATACATTGCCTTAGGTAGTTTTGTGGCATATGTTCTTTGTTAAAACAACAACTTATTGATTTAAGATTTTCTGTTGACACTATTCCAATTTTCTGTGATAATACAAGTGTCATATTCATATTAAAGAATCCTATTCAATATTCTAGAACCAAGCATATAGATATAAGGCATTACTTTATTAGAGATCACATGACTAAATGAGAAATTGAACTACATCATATAGCTACTGAAAATTAACTTTCAGATGTTTTCATAAAACCACATGCTTTTGAAATGTTTAGCACCTTAAGAACCAAATTGGGTGTAATTGATATCCATGCTTGAGAAATGAAATTAAGCAAATTCCATTTGTGATGTAACTTATTGTTGGTGTTTATGTTTTGTTGTTGTTTGTGATTTGTTTTTGTTTGTTTGTTAATTTTTGTTTTTCTTTATTTTGGATTTGATTTTTCTTTTGAATTGCTTTTGTTTTTGTTTTTATGACTCGTGGATCTTGTTTGACTTATTTTTAGAAAGAGTCATGATTATCATGTGCAAATCTAAAAATTTCTTTTCAATCGTATTGTATGAACCACTTTTGTACTATACGATATCACTAGATTTTGCATTATAATTTTTCAAAGTTTGTAAGACAAAAATGTGTTTTTGTAAATAGATTGTATTGTATGAATACATCATTATGCCGTATGAATACTTCATTTTTTCATTAGTATGAATATGGAGGAAATTTGAGTGTAGTTATTTTTAAAGATTGTTCCTGGCTAACATGTATTTTTTTGGGATGATCCTATTATCATTCAATATTAAATGAACCTAACTCTCAGAGTATGATCATTATTGTCTAATCATTCTGAATGAACACTTGTTTGTCTGTACGATCATTTTGGTCAAAAAGCTATAAGAAACCACTCCTAAAAAATGGCAGTTTATGAAAAGCCATTTAATTTTCGGCAAATTTTATTCATATGTACGAAAGGATTTTCATCCCATACAAACTCATAATCATATGTATGAACCTTATGTGTACTGTACGATCGTGCCATTTTTCTTTAAATTGGAAGGTATTTGTTGATTTTTTCTTCACAATCTCTATCAATCTCAAACCATCTTGTGTTCAAACTCTTGAAATGGCAAGTAGCAGCAAGTGGGCTCAAACCTCCGAAGGATATTTCTCTTGTTCTAAAAACCTTAGTTGTTCATGGATGACTAAACATCGGCCAACTTCCTTTCAGGGTGATGTTTCGGATGATATTCTTCAATTTTTACTAATTGTACAGGATAATATATTATCGTCCTTAATGATATGATAATTTTCTTCTGATCATCCAAAACTGTTCAGGCTGATTGAGCGAAAATTGTGCTGATTGTCTAGGACGATATTTATATCAGCTTGGATGATAAAATTGATTTGTTGCAATTAAGATCTATTCCAAAGTTCTTATATATAAGACCTCTTGTTCTACCCAAGAGATTATCTTTTATTGTTGTCTTGACTTGAGAGAGCCTAGAGGAGAAAGAGAGAAAGGAAGAGAGAAAGAGAGGATCTTATGAGGGGGAGTTTGTGAGGGGTTTCACGAAGGTTGCTCCAAGCAAGGATCCAAGTCATCTTCTCCGATCGTCATCCCTTGTTATTGGAGGTTAGAGAGAGGTCCACTTCAGTAATCAATCAAGGTTCTCTGCCTGCTTCAAGAGGAAGCAAAAGGAGTTAGGTTCTCTGCCTCACCGGTGTCAGTGGAAAGGATATTTTGTTAAGGCTTCTCAGCCTTACTGTGGTATAAACAGGAGAGTAACTGATTTTAGTACAATACTCAGAGGGAGCCTCCAGGGAGTAGACGTAGGTCGAGTTGACCAAACCACTATAAATTTCTATGTTCTTTACTACTGCTTTTTCTACATTTTCATTCGTTAAATTTCATTGTGGTGAATTTCGTTTGGTTGAGTTTATATTTTTGATTGAAAGATTTTTTAAAATATCAATTCATCCCCCCTCTTGGTTAGCTTGGGCTAGTTCATAAAGGCTTAACATCCCTAATGAACTTTCAAGTGGTATTAGAGCGGGATTTATAAAATTAAGTTTTTAAAAACTTTTAAATTTTGATCAATGGCTAACTCCGGTAATCATAATACTACGAAAGAATATTCTATTACCCGACCACCTTTGTTTGACAATATTCCTTTTGATTTTTGGAAAACTTGCATATATATTTTTATAATTGATTGACTTTCGCATGTGGATGCTCGTTAAAGATGGTTATACACTTCCAACTGATAAACTTAATGGCATTACTATTCCCCTTCCTTTTACTAAATGGACTCATGATGATATGGATTTAGCATAACTTAATGCAAAATATTTAAACTATTTTTTTTGTGCTTTAAAATTTAAAGATTACTAGTGTGTTTTAACTTGTGCTACTGTTAAAGAAATTTGAGATAAATTATGTATAACTTATGAAGGAACCAAAGAAGTCAAACAATCAAGAATAAATATTTTATTGCATGACTATAAACTTTTTCATATAAAACCTAATGAATCAATTTCTGACATGTATACTAGATTTACTCAAATTATTACCTCACTGTATGCTTTAGGAAGAGAACTCATAAATTATGAAAAGGTTAATAAAATTTTGAGAAGTTTGCCTTTTTTCCTTTGATGCTAAAATTACCGTAATATCTGAATCTAAAGATTTGAATACATATTCGATTGATAACTTATTTGGATCACTCATTGCTTACGAGTAAGGGGTGAATATAAGAAACCTTGATGCAGGTGAGAAAAAAAATGGTGAATTTGGACCTTCGCTTCACCGAAGCAAGCGATCAAGCTGCCTATCTGTGGTATAAGATGACCGGGATCACTATATCCCGAACTATCAACCCTCAAATTCTCTCCTATCTTATCCTTGATTTGTTTACTCACACTACCCTCACCTTCCTCATTACTCTCATTATCCCTTTCAATTCAAAATTACTTTTTGAATTTTTTGCTAGCCTTCGCATAAATTCCTCTTTCACTGCTCTCTTGTCCTATGTGAATAGACGTCCCGTCGAAATCATATATCAGGTCTCTCAAGAGCTTTTGCAACTTTCCACCATAAGGGAAACTCCACACCCTGTGTTCTGGTCCTGACTATGACTGGGCTCCGGCCAACCACATTCTAAGAAATACGAATGCTCACTTTCACGTTGGAGAGTCTAGAAACTTACTCAAAGATACTATGACAATACAACATGTCCTTTGCACTTCTATTCTTCCGAAAGTGTGTGATCGTATTCATATCACTCTACTTTCGATCATAATTTTTTATATTTTTGGCCTATCGTGAATTCAATGCCACTGATTTGATTTTTTGTTATATTGAGCATCTAACTACTATTCAAGACCTACTATATAGGACAAAGCCCAATCTTATCCTAGGATATATCATTGTCTATGTCTTAGAATCCAAATACAATCTTTAATATCCTGCCCCGCCAAACTATCAGCCTTTCTTCTACTTGAACAACTCCTTTCATGTTCTTCACAATACTCATCTCTAACAAGGAGATGAGGAAGCTGAGAGAGCAGAGGGGGAGGCGACTCTTGCACCTTCTCCTGCACTTGTTCATGCACTTGTTTTGCTCCGCCATCACTCACAGCTGGATCAGCTGGTAGAGCGGTTTGACCTGTGGGAGACTCGCTTCGACACCTATATTGTTGCACATGAGTAACAACATGCAGAAGATGTTGCTTGATTTAACTCTTATGTGCCTCACCAACAGCACCAGCACGATCAGGATATGACCTGGCTTGGGGAGCAGTTTATGACTCTTTTCAGTTACTTTCAGCCACATTCACCACCACCACCTCCTCCTTCGGATGATCAGGGGCCATCTTTCTTTTAGTATGTTTTCATTATTTTAGTCTTCTCCTATTTTTTTCTTTAGTTTGTGTTGTTTTTCTTTTTTCCTCCTCCTTTTTGTGATGTTAAAAGGGGGAGTAGTTGTATTGTTCTAGTTTATTTTTCATTGTGCTAGTTTGTTATATTTTTATGTTGGATAATTGAATTGTGTTT
Source organism: Dendrobium huoshanense (assembly GCA_016618105.1). Classification (NCBI taxonomy): domain Eukaryota; kingdom Viridiplantae; phylum Streptophyta; class Magnoliopsida; order Asparagales; family Orchidaceae; genus Dendrobium; species Dendrobium huoshanense. The sequence goes on from CM028343.1 coordinate 55,345,172, forward strand.
TTCCTCACTCTATTTCTATTAAACTTCTTTGAACTACCTTAATTATTTTTGTGTTTTCTATCATAAAAAAGGGGAAGATTTTTACAAATATATTTTTAGGAAATATAATTTTGATGATAACAAACACTTCTATTTCTCTACGACTGCCTTGCATACTAACATTTTAGGTCCACAAGATCAAACTGCAATTTGAACCATCTCAAGATTGGGTAGACTAGGTCTAAGTCAGTTTATAAACTTTTTTTTTCCTTGAGTCTATTGTAAATGATGCAATTCCTGATGCTAAGTAACCATGCACACACACACACTTGGGAAATTTTTTGACTATTTTTAGAGTTTTTTATTTTTACTCACATCGTCTGGGATGATCCATAAATCATCCTGGATGATCAGATAAAAATAGAAACCCTAATTAGGGCATTCTGGTTAAGACAGTCGTTATTAAGTGCATCGTCATGGACGATATTCATATTAGCCGTGACGATAAGCTCAAATCAAAAAGAATCAGCAGTCAGATCTATTTAGGTAGCTTTTCTTTTTGGACATCATCCTGGACGATGCAACAAAATTATACCTAAAATAATTTAGTAAGTAAGGAAAGTAATTAAGATTTGATAGCTCGATCATATTATTTTGGATGATCGCATGATCAACCAGGATGATCAGTTCAAAAATCTTAGTTTTTCTTGGACGACCAAACATCGGTCAGCTTCTATTTAGGATGATGTTCTCGACAATATTCTTCAATTTGTACTTATCATACAGGATGCTATATTATCATCTTGAACGATATGAATAATTTTCTTCTGATTGTCCCAAACTATCTGGGCTGATTGAACAAAATTTACAATGATCGTTCAAGACGATATTTATATCGGCCTGGACAATAAAGTTGGTTTGTTGCAATTAAGAGTTATTCCAAAGATCTTCTATATAGGACCTCTTATTCTACCCAAGACATTAGCTTTTGCTATTGTTTTGAACTGACAGAGCCTAGACGAGAGGGAGAAAAAGGGGGAGAGAGAGAAAAGATCTTGTGAGGGGAAGTTTGTGAAGGTTTCACAAAGATTTCTCCAAGCAAGGATCTAAGTCATCTTCTCTGATCATTGTCCCTTGTTCTTGGAGGCTCGAGAGAGGTCAACATCAGTAATCAATCAAGGTTCTTTGCTTGCTTCAGGAGGAAGCAAAATGAGTTGGGTTCTTTGCCTCATTGGTGTCAATGGAAAGGAGGTTTTGTAAAGGCTTCTGCACCTTACTGTGGGAGGAAAAGGAGAGTCATTGAGTTTAGTGTAATACTTGGAGGGTACCTCTAGGGAGTGGACATAGGTCGAGTTGACCGAACCACTATAAATTTCTGTGTTTTTAACTACTATTTTTTTCTGCATTTAATTTCCGCACGTTAAATTTCTTTGTGGTGAATTTTGGTTTGGTTGAGTTTGTATTTTTTATTGAAAGATTTTTTAAAATACCAATTCACCCCACTCTTGGTTAGCTTTGGCTAGTTCATAAGGGCTTAACATCTCTAACGAACTTTCACTCGTCTCCATATCCAATGAGATATTAACTTTTCTATAATGCCTCTTTTTTATTCTACATTATTCTCTTTCATTCTCACCTTAATCTATACTTTCTATCATGATACATTTCACTATTTTCTTTCCATTCTGAGAATACATGAAAACCATAATAAGATGTCATCTTATGTTTTTAAATAGAGCATAGAGATCACCAAGGCAGATTTAGGAACTTACCTACACCTTAGAACAAAAGGGGTAAGGGCATAAATAATGACTTCTAGGTCTAATTTTCATAGGTCTATAATTAATTAAACCCTTAGAGGTGTCACTTCAGTCAATCACCTATCTTATGTGTACACCTTGAATCAAAATGCTAGGATCATTCAATATGTATTAAAAACTTTGATTATTCTTAAAGCTGGTGATCGTATCAACGTAACTCATTTGGTTTCTATAGTTACATATCTTATTATGACAAACACTATCATAGATGAAGTCCAATTGATTCTATACTATATCTATAAACTAATTGACATTGGACTTCCTAATATTAGAAGAAAGAAAAATGGGGCTTTAGGACACCTGGTCGCCTATATTCTTAAAAAGAAGTATAATTTGATTCATCTCGATCCACCTACTCAGCTTCCAATCTATTTCATAAATGCTTCCTTCGGTTCTCTTTTAACTGGGACTAATGGGATGAGGGAGAAGATTTTAATGAAGGAGGACCTGCACCAGCATCTGCTCTTACACATGCACCTTCTCTTGGACCTAATCATCATTTTAATCAAGAAATGGTCCAACGAATTGATAGACTTGAATCTCATTTTGATCAATGATTTGATCATATAGAGACTCGCTTAGACTAGTAGGATGTAAGATATAATGAAGATATGGGCTAGATCAGAGGACAATTTGACTCTCTGAACACTCAAGTAGCTATAATCAACATCTACTTTTCTATAATCACTTCTCCTCAGCCACCTCCAGATCAAGATCCTCCGACGTACTAATTTTCATTTTTTGTTGTATTTGATGTATGTTTTGTTTCTTTTTATCCTCATGTAATGGATTTATGATGTTTTATTTTTCTATATTCGTTGTACTTAATTTATATTTAATGAAATGATTGTCTTGTGTTATTTTTTAATCCTCTTAAACTATTCTTAAGTTTATATAAATTACTAATATTGATCTAAAAGAAAATTTTAAAATATTTTGCACTACAACATAGTTTCCTAGAAAAACTATTTTTCTTTTCCCAAACTTTAAATCTATTTATAAAAGTGTTTTAATAGATTTGTATCTTATAGTTATAATTGTTGCAAAATTAGTGGCTTATGTTTCTTTTATTTTCTTATTCAATCTGTTAATTCTATACTTGACAATAGGGTTTTATTTTGTAGATTATTGTTCTTTATACAAGAAAAGTTTTTCTTTCATCTGAAAGATAATCATACAAGCTAAGATTTATTTAATTAGGTTATGGAAAGAGCGAAATATAAAAAGATACACAAAGTGTGTCAAATTTGAAAAGAGGCACAAAATATGCCCAACCTAAAATGATGTATAATATCACCAAATTTAAAAAGATACACAAAATGAGCTCAAAATAAAAAGATGTGCAATATTCGCCACTCACATATTTCTTATTGACAAAGAGGTATAAAATAAGTTCACACTACATTTAGTTCTTTCCTATACATTAATTCTTAGAAAAAGCCTTGCATTAATTGATAATTTCAACTATTGAATTTGAAACTATAATATTTCTATTTAATTAATTTTGTGATGATTATTCCATTGGATATTTATGCTTTCTAGAGTGAATATTGAACCTATTCAACTTTTCTTATCTAAATTATTCTTTGATTTAAAATTTGAGTCTTTCTTTTTTCCAATCAAGACTTTAATGTTGTTTTCCAAGTAGTTTAGAATTCTCTTCTTTATCATATTTTGGTTTTGTCTTTTAGTATATTGGCATGCTTTTTATTATTGTAAGTTAGTTTAGATTTTTTATTCTCAGGGGGAGGTTGTTTATGGATTTTGGTTTCCTTATGTTTTCTTATGTTTCTTGTACTTTAGTTTTGTGTTTGTTTATAAAATATAAATAAAAAAGGGATAAAATTTTTATAATTCTCATGTTGTTTATTTTTAACTTCATTGATGAGGAGTTTAGGAGAAAAGAGTTTTATTTGTAATTAAAAAAATAATTATTTTTGTCATCATAAAAAAGGGATGAGATTGTTGTAACTTGGGAATCCAGCTTGAGAATATATTTTTGATGATAGAAAAATATTATTGTTATGTTAATTTTATCATTTCTCTTTGCATGTATTGGACATTTTTTATTTGTTTTTGTGTGTACTAATATTTTAGAGAAATTATGATATGGACTGCTAAAAACTTTAAGACAATAGATTAGGGTTTCATGTAATAAAATCTATAAATTTTTTATTTTTCTTGAGCCTGAGAGAGTGTGATTATAATTAGGTAATCATGCACACACAGAGGGGGAGTGAGTCAAAACTTAAAATTTTAAGACTAATTGTACTGTATGATTTCCAATCGTACTGGATAATTTGTCATGTTCACTCCCAAAAATGAAGTTAATCAAATCATGTATTGTATTTTTTGAACTGTTCATACTGTACGAAATATGTTAATACAAATAACTCACAGAGTATGAAATTGGTGCGTACTAATTCATCCTAAATGAAATAATTTTTTTTTTATTATTTATATTGTATAATGTAAGTTCATACAGACGACTAACAGAGTGTGATATCAAGTGCGTACCAATTCATTCTAAACAAATTTATTTATTTATGTATTTTTTGTAGTTCTTTGTCATCACTAGAAGGGTGAAAAAGAGTGAAGGTTAATTGTCGTCACCAGAAAGGTGAGAAAGGAAGAAGTTTTTCTACCATAACCAAGAGGGTAAAAAGGATGAAGGTTTTTTATTATCATCGGGAGGGTGAGAAAGAACATTGATACTCTATCACACTGGGTTAGTGAAAGAAAGTTTATAAGGGCTTCTCCGCCTTGCTGTGTGAAAAAAAGGAGAGTCACTTTGAATTAGTGCAATACCTGAAGGATGTTGCGGATGCCTGGTTTATGTTTTTGATGATAGCAAACATTCCTTATTTCTCTACGATTGCCTTATGTGCTAACGTTTCAGGTCCACACGATTAGACTGCAATCTGGAACCAGCTCAAGATTGGGTAGACTAGGTCTGTGTCAGTTTGTAATCTTTTTCCTTTCTTGAGTCTGTTGTATTTTGGTGTGGCTATAACTTGGTAGAAATTCTCTTGCTCCCTATATGATTTCTGTTTTTGTTAACATCGGTCGGGATGATATTAATATCGGCCTGGACGATCTGTCAAAAATCAGAAACCCTAATTAGGGCATCCTCATTAAGGCAGCCGTCAACAGATCGGCCTGGACGATACTTGTATCGGCCAGGACGATAATCTCAATTCAGAAAGAATCAGCCGCCATAATCAGTTTAGGAATTCTTTATTTTAGGAAATCGGCCAGGACGATATTATTATCGTCCAGGACGATCTAACTCAATCATTCCTAAATTTATCTGGTATCTTTGGAAAGCATTAATGGTTGATTGATACGATCACATCATCCGGGACGATCACATGATCGGCCCGGACGATGACCTGGATGATCTACATCGGACAGCTTGTATTCAGGGCGATGATCAGGACGATTGAAATCGGTTTTAAACTAATCGGCCTGGACGATCGTGAGATCGGCCAGGACGATGTAACCAATTTTCTTCTGATCGTCCCAAATCATCCCAGGTCGTTGAGCTGAATTTGAACTAATCGGCCAGGATGATATGCCTATCGTCCTGGACGATATTATCGGCAACTTGCAGTAATGACCTTGTTTTGAGAGCTTCTATTTAAGTTTTGGGATGACACTTTGTAAGTGTCTTTGGCAGCCATTGGAGATTCGTTCTTGTTGGAGAAACTTTAAGAGAGAGCTTGAAAGGGAGAAAGGAAAGGGTGGAGTTTGAGAGAGGGAGAAGATCCTGTGAGGGGGGACTCAAGGGAGTGTGGAGGGGGTTCCACACGGTTGCTCCGGCGAACTCGCACCTTAGTACCATCGGATTCAAGGCTTGTCTCGAGGTAAGTTCACCAAAGAAGAAGTCTCTTTGGTGTCAAAGGACCCGGCGACTCTGCCGCACTAGGGGAGGTGGAAGTGATTTTGTAAGGGCTTCTCCGCCTAGCTGTGGGGGCTAAAGGAGAGACACTTGTGTCAGTGCAATACTTGGAGGGTGCCTCCAAGGAGTGGACGTAGGTCAAGGTTTGACCGAACCACTATAAATCCGGTGTGTTCTTTTCTTATTATTGCTTCCGCATTTTAATTTCCGCACTTTGTTTTTCATTGTGGTGAATCTAGATTTTGTTGCTACCGATTCACTTCTCTTTTAATTAGCTTTGGGACTAAGTTCATAGGGCTTAACATCCCTAGCGAACTTTCAAGTGGTATCAGAGCAGTTTTCATAAAATAAGTTTTTAAAAGCTTTTGAATTTCGATCCATGGCTAATTTTTCAAATCATAATTTTGCGGAAGGATATTCAATCATTAGACCACCATTGTTTGAAAATATTACATTTGATTTTTGGAAAATTCGCATGTCTACTTTTTTGCAATCAATTAATTTTCGCATGTGGCATATGATTTTAACTAGTTATTCATCACCATCACGTATTGTTAATGGAATTAAAACTGATATTCCTTTTAATCAATGGAATAGGGATGAACGAATAGATGCTCAATTAAATGCAATGTCTTTAAATTGTTTTTTCTGTGCTCTAAATTCTGATGATTTTATGTTAATTTCCACGTGCACTACCGGTAAGGAAGTTTGGGATAAATTGCACACCATATACGAAGGATCTAATGAAATCAAGCAATCAAAGTTGAATATTTTAATGCATGATTTTGAAATGTTTTCTATGAAACCTTTTTAAACGATTTTAGATATGTATACAAGGTTTATTCAAATTACTACATCATTGCATGCATTAGGAAAAGATTTTTCAAATTTTAAAAAAGTTAACAAAATTCTTCGTTGTTTACTTGAAAATTTTGATGCTAAAGTTATTGCTATTTTTGAATCAAAAGATTTGAATGATTATTCTATTGATAATTTGATTGGCTCACTCATTGCCTACGAGCAAGGGTTAAGTCAAAGACTTTTGGATGTAGGTGAGACGATCGTTCTAAAAGCCGAAGATACGGAAAGAGGAAGCTTAATTGGTGACGATAGCAATGAATTGTCAAGCAAAACACAAAGCTCACCAATGCATAAGCAAAAGTGGAAGAAAGGTAAAAGTGGTAAGTGTTGAGTCTAGTAATTAGGTTGTTAAGCCTAAGTAAATGTCCCACGGCTACCAAGAGGGGGGTGAATTGGTAGTTTTAAAAATTTTAAACCCTCTTAATGATAAAGTTGAACCGAAATAAAATTTTCTTTTAAAGTTTGTAGAAAAATGTTTTTCAACCACAGAGTTGTTAAAACTGAAATTTAAAGTGCGGAAACGTAAAAGCAATAAAGTAAATGACACCAGATTTATAGTGGTTCGGTCTATAACCAGACCTACATCCACTCCTCAGACGCACCCTCTGAGTATTGCACTAATACCACAAAGTGACTCTCCTTTAGCACCCACAACAAGGCGGAGAAGCCTGTACAAAACACTCTTTTCACCACTACCCAGTGCGGCAGAGAACCGTCGTCCTTTTACACAATCCACAGTGCTGGCAGAGAACCGTCGTCCTTTTACACTCTCCTAGTGTGGGTAGAGAACCCTACGGCTGTTTACACTCTCCAAGTGTAGGCAGAGAACCTTCGTCCTTTTACACTCTCCTAGTGTGGGCAGAGAACCCTTCGTCTGTTCACACTTTCCAAGTGTCGGCAGAGAACCGGACCTCCTTGACTGATCTTCTCACAAGAATCTAGAAGGAAGAAGGAAAAGAGTGAAGAAATCCAATTTCACAAGTAGAGACTCTTACCTTAGTAATCCAAGTGAAGCCTTCTCGCTCCAGTGGTAGAAATCCTCCTTTGAATGCTCTCTTCCACTCTCTCTTGGACTATTTATAAAAAAGACATGAAAAACCGCCCAAAAACTGCAAGTTTTCAATTCTGTACGCAGTTGATCGTCCTGTACAATCCTGGATCGTCCTGGACGATTTTACTTAAACGATCTGAAACGACCCAATTTGTATATGTGTACGAAATGACTTCGTACAACTTATCGTCCTGTACGAACTAGGTTCGTCCAGTACGAACGGTTATTACAAGGTCCGTTCTAGAAACTGCTGAAAACTGTTCTAAGTCGGTTCATCGTTTGGACGAAAATATGTTCGTCTGGACGAAAATTTTCCAGAGAGCCGATCGTCCTGGATGATTATTTATTTCGTCTGGACGAAAATTTTCCAGAGCACCAATCGCCGTGGACGATAATTTATTTTCGTCTGAACGAAAATTTTCCAGAGAGCGGATCGTCCGGTACGATATTTATTTTTGTCTGGACGAAAATTTTCCAGACTGGTCGCCTCGTACGATGATAAAATTCGTTGGATAAAAATTTTACAGAGAACCCATCGTCCGGGACGATAATTAAATTCGTCCTGGACGAATAGGACTTAGAAAAATTTTTCCAAGCAAGTTCCTATTCGTTCCAAGTGCTCTATAGGAGATAACTGACAGATCGTCCAGTACGATAAATATCGTCCTGTACGATCAGTATAGAATTTCAAGATCTCCTTATTTGTGTGTGAGAGATTTTATTCACTCAATTACATTCACTCCCTTTCAAAATTAATTCAAAGAAAAGACAAACTTCAAATAAACAAAATATCTCATGTTGAATTTGATTTGAAGTTTTCGTAGTCTGGAGTCTGATTTTCTTGAAATGTTAGTACCCACAAGAGCAAATGCAAATCTTTTAAAATTGTTAGGAGATAACTATACATCTAAACAATAATGTTTGGAATCATCAAAACTACATAAGTTGCACAAATATAAATCATTCAAATAGCAACTATTCAAACAATCTCCCCCTTTTTGATGATGGCAAAACAATTATTATTTGTAAGGTTTCAAGTTAAACAATTTTCCTATCTCCTAAACTCCCCCTGAATTGATGAGACATTAAAATAAGGAGGCATTAAAGAACAATATTTTTGTTTTTTTTTTTTTTTTAAATTTTAACACAAACAAAAAAACTTGCAAACAGAAATCAAAAATAGAAAACAAAAATAAAAAACACAAACACAATAATTTCTCCCCCTTTTTGAGAGCAACAAAAAGTGAAGAAGAAAAAGACAAGAAATGTAAATAATTATATGAAATTCATTTTTAAAATTTAATCTAAATTGTGATTTGACATAGGGTATGCAATTTTAAACTAAAGATATTAGATGAATCATAGAAATTCATAAAATTTAAGAAATGATATAACATTGTAAGTAAGAAGAATTTATCAAAGACATGATTCAATTTAGACATTTGACTATTGAAGATCATTACAAGAGAGATGTAAAAAAAAAATCTATATTTCAAAGTTCAATATAATATAAATGAACATAAGATCAATTTGAATTAAGAGATTGAATGAATTTGGAAAGAAGAGAATTACCTCATGTGGCGCTTTGCGCATCTTTTCAAAGTTTTGGAGCACAATTTTGTGTATTTTTCTTTGGTTGGGCTTATTTTGTGCCTCTTTTTCACTTTGCAAATTTTTGCGAATTCCTTTTGATTTTTGTACATTTGTACAATGTTCAAGAGTAATTTGACCAATTCTTTCCAAAATCTATAATCTAAAATTTCAAATATTTCTAGGTGCATAAATATCATTTGAGCATAGAAATACAAAATAAGAAAACATCAAAATTGCAATAATAATATTAACTTTTATGTAGTCTAAATGAATAGACATGAATTTAAAAGTTCTAATTACAACAAGTTATAAACAAATTATAAATTTAGAAAGTCTAGATTTTCTAATATAGATAATCTCAAATTACAATCGAATTTAAGCACTATGTAAATTAAATAATACTAATGAAATTCACAAACATTAACTACATTTCAAAACAAATCTAATAGAAACAAACTTTCATTAAAATTAAAGGAACGGATTACACATAAAAAAAATACATTGAACTTAAAAACATAAAAACAATCACAATAACACAGATAAGATAAAAACAAAACAAACAAAAACAAAACAAAAAAAATACAACAGACACACATAAAAAACAATTATACTGTTCTGGAGGAGGAGGAGGAATGCCGCCAAAGAGATTGAAGTAGGAGGCCATCAACATGACATTGGTATTAATTTCATGAACTTCATCTTTAATGTTACCAATGTCTTGTTGCTGCTGCGTAAGTTGAGCATCAAATTGATCAAATCTTTGATCAATGTGAGTCTCTAGTCTATCAAATCTCTCAATCAGATTCTGGTAATCTGATTGAGAAGCAGAAGCTTGCACTCCTTCTTCTTCTTCTTCTGAAGCACTAGCATGTGCTTTTTCTTTTTCTTTTTCCTCCTTGAAGAGCAATCTGAATGATGCATCGTTATAGTAAACTGGCTCTTCATATTCTTCATCAGGATGCACTATATTATACTTCTTTTCCAAAATATAAGTAATTAAGTGCCCTAATGAAATGTTCTTCTTCCTCTTCTGATCAGCATGTCCTATTTCTGAAAGCCCATAGATATGGTCTATGATGAGTTGGGCTTCGTCAATAGGATGTCTTTGCATGATTAAAAAGGTTAGAACAGAAAGGAGAGGAGTAATGTTAATCCTATCACCAGCTTTAGGAATAATTGAGGATCTAAGGATATGCTGGATGATTCGGGCATCTTGGGTCATACCGGAGACTCTAGCAACATGATAGGTTATGCCTATCTCTCTAATCACCCTATTGATTTCAAACCATTTGAAGGAGTTTTCTGACATTAGGTTGTGAGCTCTATATCCTTCAGTTCTTAAGTTTGAAAATTCACCAAGGTCGTGCTTGGTGATCTCAACTTTTTTCTTAAAAACAAAAGAACTAATGATAGAGTGGTCAGAATTGAAACTCATGTTGGCTAGAAAGTAGTGGTAGGTTTGCTTATTGTAGAAGTGGACGAGAGAAAGAATGAACTGAAATTGGGTTGAGGCGAAGAGGTGCAATACCCGAAATTTCAACTCTGTTTGGATAAGAATGCGAGACGGAGTGATTTTTGCAGATGCAAAACGAGGAAAAGATTCCTCATTTGCCTTGGAAAGAAAGTTGTCTGGGGCATTCCTATTTGGTTTCCTCACCAAAACCTTTTGTCTTTTGCTAGAGGAGGCCATTGTTGATTTGATGTAGAAAGGGATTGAAAAAGAAGTTTGAAAGTGTGATTGTCAAGTTTGAAAGCCTTCATATTTAAAGAAAAACGATACGTTCGTTCTGGACGAAAATATTCGTCCTGGACGAAAATTTATCGTTCGTCTGGACGAAGTATTTTCGTACAGACGATCCAATTCATCCAAAATGTAATGGTTTTTTGTATTCAACACAACTTACGATGCGTCCCTTCGTACAGGCTTTTTGACTTGACCGATCGTACAGACGAAAAAATTTCGTACAGACGATCAAAAAGTGAATCGTTTTAATGACTCTTGAAAACCGTCCCCTACAATGAACCGACACATGTTCGTACAGACGAACAAATTTCGTACAGACGAAGTTCGTATTAAAAACTGTCTTATCCACTCAACCGCTGCATTCAATCGTCCCGACGTTTGAGAGAGAAAAAAAAATTCGTCCTGGACGATTACATATCGTACAGACGATCTAATTAAAAACTGCTCTCAAAACGGTTTAAATTCGCGCAAACTGTTCCTTCACACATCGTCCCGTACGAAAACAATTTCGTCCTGGACGATGTCCTCCAAAAAAAATTTAATTTTGATTTTTTAAAATAACAAAAACATTCAAAAAACACAGAAAACATAAAACAAAATCATAAATCCAAAAACAATTCATTCAAAAACACACAAAATTCACAAAATCACAAAAAAAACAAAACACAACAAGTATCAATGTTGCAAAGACATTTTGGTTAAGCATTCAAATCAATAACACCAAGCCTTGTTCTTAAAGTACTGAAGGTATCAAAGGCTAAAGGTTTTGTAAAAATGTCTGCAAGTTGATTTTCAGTTGAAACATGTATGAGTTCAATTTCTCCTTTGGATACATGATCCCTTATGAAATGATGCCTTATATCAATGTGTTTGGTTCTAGAATGTTGAATAGGATTTTTGGAAATGCAAATAGCACTAGTATTGTCACAATAAATTGGAATAGTGCCTATAGTTAATCCTAAGTCAATCAACTGTTGTTTTAACCAAAGTACTTGTGCCACACAACTTCCTAATGCAATGTATTCTGCTTCTGCAGTAGATAGTGCCACTGAATTTTGTTTTCTACTAGACCATGAAACTAATGAATTTCCAATGAATTGACATGTTCCAGAAGTGCTTTTCCTATCCACTCTACAGCCTGCAAAGTCAGAATCTGAGTAACCAATAATTTCAAATGAAGAGCTAAACTTAGGATACCAAATTCCTAAGTTTTGAGTTCCTAGTAGATATCTTAAAATCCTTTTTACTGCTGTCAAATGTGATTCTTTTGGATCTGATTGAAATCTAGCACATAAGCAAACACTAAACATAATATCTGGTCGGCTAGCAGTCAAGTAAAGTAAAGATCCAATTATCCCTCTAAATTTCTTTTGATCAACAGATTTTCCCTTAAGGTCTTTATCCAACTGAACTGAAGAACTCATTGGTGTACTAACAGGTTTAGCATTGTCCATTTCATATTTTTTGAGGATGTCCTTAATATATTTGGTTTGACTAAGAAAAGTACCTTCCTCAAGTTGCTTAATGCTAAATCCTAGAAAGTAATTTAAATCTCCCATTAGACTCATTTCAAATTCACTACTCATTGTTTTAGAAAAATCATCACAAAGATGTTTATTTGAAGATCCAAAGATGATGTCATCCACATAAATTTGAACAATAAGTATATCCTTTCCAATTTTCCTTAAAAAGAGAGTTGTATCCACACTTCCTTTTTCAAAAGTTCTTTCAAGTAGGAAGGTGCTTAACCTCTCATACCAAGCCCTAGGTGCCTGTTTCAATCCATATAATGCCTTTTTTAATTTGAAAACATGATTTGGAAATTTAGAATTTTCAAAACCTGGAGGTTGTTCTACAAAAACATCTTCCTCAATTACCCCATTTAAAAAGGCACTTTTGACATCCATTTGAAATAATTTAAAACCTTTAAAACAGGCAAAGGCTAGTAAAACCCTAATTGCTTCAAGTCTAGCTACAGGGGCAAAAGTTTCCTCAAAATCAATTCCTTCAATTTGATTATACCCCTTAGCTACTAATCTAGCCTTATTTCTAATTACTACTCCTGAGTCATTCATTTTATTTTTGAACACCCACTTGGTTCCAACAACACTTTGATCTTTTGGCCTTGTAGTTAGTTCCCAAACTTTATTTCTTACAAATTGATTTAACTCTTCTTGCATGGCCAATATCCAAAATTCATCTGAAAGTACTTGATCAATGTTAGTGGGTTCAATAGTTAAAATAAAGGCTGAATGATTGACTTCCTTGTTTAATCCACGCCTAGTTCTAACACCCTCACTTGGTTCACCTATAATCAATTCCTTTGGATGGTTTTTAGAAAATCTCAAATCTCTAGGAAAAGGGTCTTCTCTTTCTAAATTTTCTTCCACATTTTCTTCCAAATTTAATCTATCAATCTTTTGGGAGTTTTCTTCAATTTCTTCTTCAACAACTTTTGGCTCTTCCATGTTTCCATTTTCATTAAAAATAACATGTGTGGTTTCTTCAATGACTAAAGTTCTTTTGTTGAATACTCTATAAGATTTTCCAACACTTGAATATCCAACAAAAATTCCTTCATCTGATTTTGGATCAAATTTTCCTAAGGCAGATTTTCCATTATTATGTATGAACACCTTGCAACCAAATACATGCAAATGAGACAAATTTGGTGTTCTACCTTTTAGCAACTCATAGGGTGTTTTATTCAAATTTGATCTCACATTCACCCTATTCAGAACATAGCATGCAGTGCTAACCGCCTCAGCCCAAAAATATCTAGGAAGTGAGTATTCTGCTAACATTGCTCGGGCGGCTTCTATTAATGTTCTGTTCTTTCTTTCAACTACTCCATTTTGTTGAGGAGTTCTAGGTGCAGAAAAATTGTGATCAATCCCCTTTTCTTTACAGAAATCTTCAAATCCTTCATTTTCAAATTCTCCTCCATGATCACTTTGTATAGAAATTATTTCACATCCTAGTTTTCTTTGTATCCAAGTTGAAAAATTTCTGAATTCCTCAAATGATTCACTCTTATGAAAAAGAAATTTAACCCAGGTGAATCTTGAAAAATCATCTACTATAACAAATCCATATACCTTTCCTCCTAGACTTACCGTGCTTACATGTCCAAAAAGATCCATGTAAAGAATTTCTAATGGATTACTGGTCCTAAGATCTTTATTGGACTTAAAAGAGGACTTCACTTGTTTTCCTAGTTGACATGCATCACACAGATGGTCCTTAGTAAAGTCTAGTTTAGGTATTCCTCTCACCAAATTCTTTTGGGTAATTTTTCTAAGATTTTTCATACTAGAATGACAAAGTCTCCTATGCCAAAGCCATGATTCATCAGAAACAGTTTTCAAACAAAAAGCAGTAGGAGATTGAATACAATTTAAATCTAGCATGTAGACATTGTTCACCCTTTTTCCATTTAAAACAATTTTCCTATTTAGGCTAATTATGCAGCTAGTAGGTAAAAATTTTACATTATAGCCCTTATCACATAGCTGACTTATGCTAAGCAAATTATGTTTTAAGCCTTCAACTAATAAAACATTGTCTATGAAAAAGTTTTTCAAATTTCCAATCATACCTGATCCAACCACTTTCTTTGTGGTATTATCTCCACGTGTAACCTTGCCTCCACTCCTGGCTTCCAGCGTTATGAATTGAGCAGTATCTCCAGTCATGTGCTTAGAACATCCGCTATCCAGGTACCATATACTCTCACGAGGTCTTGTGTGAGAGTATTCCTCTTCTTGATCTGATTGTTCAGATTTATCTGCCATCAAGCAAAGGTTGGTGACTTCTTCTTCTTTTTCAGTCTCAGATGAGTCTGAAGCTGAGTCCGCCAAAAAAGCCTTTTGAAACTTCTTCTTGCCCTTCTTTACCATTGGTTTCTCCTCTACCTTCTCCTTGCTAGGAGTGGCTTTGAGTTTTGGACAATCAGTCTTTTTATGACCTGATTTCCTGCATTCATAACAAATCACTTCATTAGAAACCTTGCCATTTCTGTTATACTTACCTCTATTCCATTGCTGACGTCTCTTCTGCTTCCTCTTTAAAAAGCTTCTGAATTGTCTAGTCATCAGTGCAATATCGTCTTCATCCTCAGGTTGTGAGTGTTCACTTTCTGACTCTTCCACATTTAGTGCAATATTCTTGTCCTTTCTTGGTTCACATGCATCAATCTTTCTTTGACTTACTCCTTGCTCGTAAGCAATGAGTGAACCAAGAAGATTGTCAATTGAATAAATGTTCAGATCTTTAGACTCTGTAATTGCCGTAATTTTAGCATCATATGTAGTATGTAAACAACGAAGAATCTTATTAACCATTTCAGCATTTATTAATTCCCTACCAAGTGCATGCAAAGAGGTGACAATTTGAGTGAATCTTGTGTACATGTCAGATATAGATTCATTAGGTTTCATGCGAAATAATTCGTAGTCATGTAACAAGATATTGAGTCTTGATTGCTTAACCTCATTTATCCCTTCATAAGTAATACAAAGTCTATCCCATATGTCTTTTCCGCTTTTACAAGTGGAAACTCGCATGTAGTCTTCAGATTTTAAAGCACAAAAGAAACTATTTAAACATTTCGCATTTAATTGTGCTAAGTCACGTTCTTCTATAGTCCAATCTGCATAAGGTGTTTCTACCCTAATTCCATCAACTAATCTAGTTGGTTTTGTGTAACCTTCCTGGACTAGCATCCACATGCGATAATCAAGTGACTGTAAGAAAGTAGACATGCGTGTTTTCCAAAAATCAAAAGGAATATTATCAAACAGTGGAGGTCTAGTGATAGAGTAACCCTCAGGTGTGTTTCAGTTTCCAAATGTAGCCATCTACGTTAATCAAAAAGTAGTTCAAACTTATGATTTTGAAACAATGCTCTGATACCACTTGTTGAGTCCAGTAATTAGGTTGTTAAGCCTAAGTAAATGTCCCACGGCTACCAAGAGGGGGGTGAATTGGTAGTTTTAAAAATTTTAACCCCTCTTAATGATAAAGTTGAACCGAAATAAAATTTTCTTTTAAAGTTTGTAGAAAAATGTTTTTCAACCACAGAGTTGTTAAAACTGAAATTTAAAGTGCGGAAACGTAAAAGCAATAAAGTAAATGACACCAAATTTATAGTGGTTCAGTCTATAACCAGACCTACATCCACTCCTCAGAGGCACCCTCTTAGTATTGCACTAATACCACAAAGTGACTCTCCTTTAGCACCCACAGCAAGGCGGAGAAGCCTGTACAAAACACTCTTTTCACCACTACCCAGTGCGGCAGAGAACCGTCATCCTTTTACACAATCCATAGTGCTGGCAGAGAACCGTCGTCCTTTTACACTCTCCTAGTGTGGGTAGAGAACCCTACGGCTGTTCACACTCTCCAAGTGTAGGCAGAGAACCTTCGTCCTTTTACACTCTCCTAGTGTGGGCAGAGAACCCTTCATCTGTTCACACTTTCCAAGTGTCGGCAGAGAACCGGACCTCCTTGACTGATCTTCTCACAAGAATCTAGAAGGAAGAAGGAAAAGAGTGAAGAAATCCAATTTTACAAGTAGAGACTCTTACCTTAGTAATCCAAGTGAAGCCTTCTCGCTCCAGTAGTAGGAATCCTCCTTTGAATGCTCTCTTCCACTCTCTCCTTGGCTATTCTCTCAAGAGGCACGAAGATCAAATGTCAAAAAGATTGGGTGGCAGTCTAATTTGGACTATTTATAAAAAAGACATGAAAAACCGCCCAAAAACTGCAAGTTTTCAATTCTGTACGCAGTTGATCGTCCTGTACGATCCTGGATCGTCCTGGACGATTTTACTTAAACGATCTAAAATGACCCAATTTTTATATGTGTACGAAATGACTTCGTACAGCTGATCGTCCTGTACGAACTAGGTTCGTCTAGTACGAACGGTTATTACAAGGTCGGTTCTAGAAACTGCTGAAAACTGTTCTAAGTCGGTTCATCGTTTGGACGAAAATATGTTCGTCTGGACGAAAATTTTCCAGAGAGCCGATCGTCCTGGACGATTATTTATTTCGTCTGGACAAAAATTTTCCAGAGCACCAATCGCCGCGGACGATAATTTGTTTTCGTCTGAACGAAAATTTTCCAGAGAGCGGATCGTCCGGTACGATATTTATTTTCGTCTGGACGAAAATTTTCCAGAGGACTGGTCACCTCGTACGATGATAAAATTCGTCTGGACAAAAATTTTACAGAGAACCCATCGTCCGGGACGATAATTAAATTCGTCCTGGACGAATAGGACTTAGAAAAATTTTTCCAAGCAAGTTCCTATTCATTCCAAGTGCTCTATAGGAGATAACTGACAGATCGTCCAGTACGATAAATATCGTCCTGTACGATCAGTATAGAATTTCAAGATCTCCTTATTTGTGTGTGTGAGATTTTATTCACTCAATTACAATCACTCCCTTTCAAAATTAATTCAAAGAAAAGACAAACTTCAAATAAACAAAATATCTCATGTTGAATTTGATTTGAAGTTTTCGTAGTCTGGAGTCTGATTTTCCTGAAATGTTAGTACACACAAGAGCAAATGCAAATCTTCTAAAATTGTTAGGAGATAACTATACATCTGAACAATAATGTTTGGAATCATCAAAACTACATAAGTTGCACAAATATAAATCATTCAAATAGCAACTATTCAAACAGTAAGGATGTCCATATTTCCTCTGACATTGTTTGTTTTCGATGTAGGAAACCTGGACATAAGAAGAATACGTGCCCTAATGTAAGAATTCCTCCTACAAAAGAAAAGGGCAAGGCGAAGCAAAATTTATACTGGGGAATAATGAAAGGCAAAAAATCTCATGGGCAGATCTGGTCTCTAAAGCATTGGACCAGGAGAGAGATAATGGTTAAGAGCCTTTCGTTTTTTTTTTGTTGTATTTTTGTGTTTCTTTTCTTTTTTGTGTTTTTTGTTTTTATGTTTTTCGTTTTGTGGTTTTTTTATTCCTTTTTGTCTCTGTGAAATGTTTTCTCTCATCAACACACACACTCACTTTTCTAAAAATGAAAATTTTACTTCCTAATTTTTCTTGAAATCTTTACTAAAAGTTGTGATTGACTTATCTAAAAACAATCAAAGGAAGGAAACTCATGTTTTTTACTTTCAAACTCTGTTTCCTAAAAGAGGTTTTTCTACTTTTGATTTAAACTCATTTTCATCTTTTAAATTGGTTTTTAAAACTAAATTTTTTATCTCCCTATATTTTATTTATCGCATAGGAATCTTTTGCAAGTTGTTGAATTTAATTCAAAATTTTCTTAATCAAGAAATTCGCTTTATCAATAGTATGGGTTTACTTTTGGTATTTAAGATTTCAGAAAGGTAGCATAATCAAAAAAATTGGCCAATGATGCCAAAAATAAAAGATGCGCAAAGCGCCAAATTGAAAAATATAGAATACACAAAGTGTATCAAAAGATGCGCAGTGCGCCAACCAATTATCAAGAGGTATAAAATGAGCCCACTAAATTTTAATGCTTACCATTCTTATACTTCTTAAAGCTTAAGAAAACCCTTGATTTTTTTATGCTTGAGTTTGAAAATCTTGATTCATGATTCAACAAATCGTGCATTAATCTTATATTAGATATATTTTATGAAAGAAGTTTTGAAAAATTATTGTTTTTTTCTCTAATTTATTCCTTGATTTAGATATTGAATTAAAAAGTTTTTGAGCCTTTTTAAAGAACTTGAGTTTGGATTATCAATTCTTGATTTTCTAACCTTTTTCTGGATTATGCGTTATCAATCCAATTCTACTAAATTTTTTATTAAAACCAAGAGGTAACTTTCTCATTTTAAGAATATTTGTTTTTCACTAGACCAGGGAATGTTTTTTGTCTTTTGGTCGTTCTATTTTTTGTGCCTCCTCTCTTTTTGATAATGTCAAAGGGGGAGAACGTATTGTTAAATTTTTGTACTGTTATCGTATTTGTATCTTGTTTTCTAAAAATTAAAAAACAACAAAAATATTTTTCATCTCTCCTATTTTTAAAATGTTATTCTAGTGAGGGGGATATAAGGAGAAATTGTTTTCTTTTTTCAAATTGAAATGTTTTGCCATCATCAAAAAGGGGGAGATTGAACGTATTGTTTAATTTTTGTACTGTTATCGTATTTGTATCTTGTTTTCTAAAAATTAAAAACAACAAAAATATTTTTCATCTCCCCTATTTTTAAAATGTTATTCTAGTGAGGGGGAGATTAGGAGAAATTGTTTTCTTTTTATAAATTGAAATGTTTTGCCATCATCAAAAAGGGGGAGATTATTGCGGATCCCTGGTTTATGTTTTTGATGATAGCAAACATTCCTTATTTCTCTACGATTGCCTTATGTGCTAATGTTTCAGGTCCACACGATCAGACTGCAATCTGGAACCAACTCAAGATTGGGTAGACTAGGTCTGTGTCAGTTTGTAATCTTTTTCCTTTCTTGAGTCTGTTGTATTTTGGTGTGGCTATAACTTGGTAGAAATTCTCTTGTTCCCTATATGATTTCTGTTTTTGTTAACATCGGCCGGGACGATATTAATATCGGCCTGGACCATCTGTCCAAAATCAGAAATCTTAATTAGGGCATCCTCATTAAGGCAGCCGTCAACAGATCGGCTTGGACGATACTTGTATCGGTCAGGACGATAATCTCAATTCAGAAAGAATCAGCCGCCATAATCAGTTTAGGAATTCTTTGTTTTAGGAAATCGGCCAGGACGATATTATTATCGTCCAGGACGATCTAACTCAATCATGCCTAAATTGATCTGCTATCTTTGGAAAGCATTAATGGTTGATTGATACGATCACATCGTCCGGGACGATCACAAGATCGGCCAGGACGATGACCTGGACGATCTACATCGGACAGCTTGTATTCAGGGCGATGATCAGGATGATTGAAATCGGTTTTAAACTAATCGGCCTGGACGATCGTGAGATTGGCCAGGACGATGTAACCAATTTTCTTCTGATCGTCCCAAATCGTCCCAGGTCGTTGAGCTGAATTTGAACTAATCGGCCAGGACGATATGCCTATCATCCTGGATGATATTGTCGGCAACTTGCATTAATGAGCTCGTTTTGAGAGCTTCTATTTAAGTTTTGGGATGACACTTTGTAAGTGTCTTTGGCAGCCATTGGAGCTTCGTTCTTGTGGGGGAAACTTGAAGAGAGAGCTTGAAAGGGAGGGAGGAAAGGGTGGAGTTTGAGAGAGGGAGAAGATCCTGTGAGGGGGGGACTCAAGGGAGTGTGGAGGGGGTTCCACACGGTTTCTCCGGCGAACTCGCACCTTAGTACCATCGGATTCAAGGCTTGTCTCGAGGTAAGTTCACCAAAGAAGAAGTCTCTTTGGTGTCAAAGGACCCGGCGACTCCATCGCACCGGGGGAGGTGGAAGTGATTTTGTAAGGGCTTCTCCGCCTAGCTGTGGGGGCTAAAGGAGAGACACTTATGTTAGTGCAATACTTGGAGGGTGCCTCCAAGAAGTGGACGTAAGTCAAGGTTTGACCGAACCACTATAAATCTGGTGTGTTCTTTTCTTATTATTGCTTCCGCATTTTAATTTCCGCACTTTGTTTTTCATTGTGGTGAATCTAGATTTCGTTGCTACCGATTCACTTCTCTTTTAATTAGCTTTGGGACTAAGTTCATAGGGCTTAACATCCCTAGCGAACTTTCAAAGGAGTCTTCAGGGAGTGGACGTAGGTCTAGTTTGGACCGAACCATTATAAATTTGGTGCTCTTCTATTCACCTTACTTTTTTAGTATTTTTATTTTTCTTTTCTTTAAAATTTTGTTGTTGAAAAATTTATTGTGATAATCATTTTATTACACAATTGCATATTTCAGGATTATTCTTTAATCTTTATAAAAATGATTTTTGAAAATAAAAGAAAATTTTAAAATCACAAACTCATTAGCCTTGGGATTGTTCAATAAGGTTTAACAAGCTACTCAAATTTTCACACCTGACCATCCTCATCTTTGCAACACTTAACTTAATATTATGCTTCTCTTTTAATGGCCAATATTTTGCACCATAAAGCATTGCAGGTCTCACTACCATCTTATAGAGTATTCCCTTAAGTCTGAGAGGGACTCCTATATCACACAAAAAGCTCGTTGCATTCCTCCACTTCAAACATCCAACTTGAATTCTACTTATACTATCCCCATCTATTTCACCATACTTTGAAAAATTGACCCAAAATATCTAACATATGTACTCTTGATCTCCCAAAGTCACAATCCTCTCACTATATTTATTATTACTAAAATTACTCTCAATATATTCAATTTTAGATCTACTTAAATGAAAGCCTTTAGACTCTAAGGTTGACATCCTTAATTCAAGTTTACCATCAACTCCCTCTCTTGACTTAACAATAAGAAGAATATCATCAGCAAAAAAGCATACACCAAGGTACAACCTCTTCCAATTGTTTAGTGAGAAGATCCATCACTAGAGTAAAAAGGTATGAGCTTCAGGTCAATCCTTGATGTAATCCAACTTAAATAGAAAAATACTTGGCCAAACCACCTTTTATTTGAACACAAGTATTAGCTCCTACATACATATCCTTAATTACTCTAATATAAACATTATTAACCCCTTTCTTATATAGAACCCTCCATAGCTTTTCTCTTGGAACATTATCATATGCTTTATCTAAATCAATAAAAAATCATAATTAGATCCTCTTTATTCTTTATATACTTCTCCATCAAACCACTAAATACTTCTATGGCTTCCTTAATAGACCAACCTAGCATGACTCCAAATTGATTTCAAGAAACATTGGTGTCACACTACAACCTATGTTCCATAACTCTATCCCATAGTTTTAAAGTATTGCCCATTAACTTAATTGCTTTATAATTCGCATAATCTTATGCATCATTTTTATTCTTAAAAATATGAATCAACACACTCATTCTCCACTTATTTGACATCTTTTAGTCTTTAAAATGATATTAAAAAGTTCAGTAAGCCAAGAAATTCATTCATCTCCTAAGCATTTTCACACCTCTATTGAAATATCATCAGGTCCAATAGCTTTTCTACACTTCATTCTCTTTAAAGACTCTTTTAATTTTAGTTTTATTAATAGACCGATAAAAACAAAAATCTTTATTTTCATTAAGGGTGCTAAGGTCACAAAAGTCAATCAATTTTTACAATCTTTATTGAAATGTTTAGAAAAATATCTCATCCACCTTTGTTGACTATCCTCTTATAAGAAAAGCACTTTTTTAATTTTCATCATTTATACACTTCACTTGAATTAAATCCTTACTACTCTTATCTCTTGGTTTAATTAACTTATACGTACATCTTTCACCCTCCTTAGTATATAATCTATTATATAAATCATTAAAAGCTATAATATTTGTATTATATGGGCCTCTTTATATATTTCACATTTATCGGAATTTTTATAACTAAACTAAATTTTATAACAAATTTTCTTATTTTTTATTATTGCACATTTTGATTCCATCAGCAGTTATTTTTTCTATTAGTAACTTTTCTCTTTAATACTTCAAGCATATCTTTTGTAACATTCTTAATTTCACTAGATACGTTTTCACACATAACATTAACTTCCTCATGAACAAAATTTGTTTTTAAGATTTAGAATCTTTCTCTAAAAATTTTTAGTTAATATTCTTTAAATGCACCCATATAATCCAAAATAATGTTATACTTTATTTTTTTATTATTTTCTATCCGTTCATCTTAAAGTCCAAAACTAATAAGAGATGTTGGGCACATAAACTTTCTCTTAAAATAACTTTACAATCTTTACAATCTAAACGATCTATTTTTCTTATAAGAAAATATTCAATTTGAGTTTTACTATATTAATTCTTAGAAGTGATGAGATGAATATATCTTTTCTTAAATAAGGTATTAGCAATTACAAAATCATAAGCTAAAGAAAAATCTAATATGGTATGGCCACCTTCATTAGTCACTCCAAAGCTATAACCACCATGAATGCTTTTAAAATCATTTACCTCTCTGCTAATATTTTTTTTAGGGACACCCATAGAGGGGCCTACGCGTTAAAATAGAAAAATTTGTATATGGTCCTTAAAGGGCCCTCAAGCTCACTAATGCTCGAACGAGCTACAAAAAGACAACAAAAAAAAACCTAAGAGTTCAAGGTCCCTTCTAAAAAATATAAAATACCCTAGGCACTTTCTACGGTGCACAAGAACGAGCACCCAAAAAAGATAGGAAGACAAAAAAAAAAGCGACCTGATCTAGCTTTCCTTCCAAAATATGATCACTATGATCAACTGCATAAAAGGAATTATGCAAAACAAAATAATACACAAAAAAGACATAGCAAAAATAATAATATATACTAGCAGAAAGAAGAATCCAACAGTTATAGGTCCAACAAGTTCTCTAAAATTCCATCCAGATATTACACAACATCAAATTATTAACCAACCAGCAGCAGATATACCCTACCAGCCAACAACAGTAAGGATATCACACCAAACTTCCAGAGAAAGGTAGAAAATGGCCACCACTAGAGCAGTGAACCCCAACACATCCAACAATAGGAGCACACCACCCAGTAAACTCAAAAACCAATACCCCAGCTATATTAAACAATAGACAACCAAATAACATAAAAGTAGGTAACCAAGAAAACCAAACAACATAAGCCCAGGGATAAACAAAGTAAAAAAATAGATCCAACCCACATGACCCAAAATAACTAATAGCCAAGAGAAAGAAATAAAAGCATATCCAAGAAAGTAGCTCCAACACAGGGCCCACCAAGCACATAGATGATAAGGCCAAATGCCGGAACGAACTCCATCAAACCAAAATAGTCCCAGTGCTAAGGAGTATGTAGTAAACAACACCACAGTACTAAGTGACCAAATAGGAAGAGCAACCACCTAATACCCCCCCCCCCCCCCCCCCCCCCCCCCCAAATACCACCATAATTAGATAACAAATAGCTCCAAAAACCAAACCATTTGGGAAAAAAATAGCCCAGATCGAGAACAACAGCACCACTAGAACCAACACCTAGCAACCAAATAAAATAACTAGAGAGTTATGTCGCTAAGGAAAAATCCTTGAACAACACCATAGTAGGAAGAGACAAAATAGGGAAGATAAGCCCTCCAATGGCGACCACAATTCCAACAACCAAAAACTTTGGGATAAAATAACCTAGACTGAGAGAAATAGCAGTAGCCCAAATAGATATAAGGAAACCAGAAAGCACCAAACCACAGTAACTTCAACCAGCCAAAAATTAAAAACCAACCCCCATTCCCCACAAAAACAAAAAACACATGCCCCAGCCAAAGGCAACCCTTAAAGATTAACATAGGGTAAATTAATAGTATCTAATCTTAAGAGACTTTTCAGAGGAGCAAGAATATTAGAACTAGAGAAATTAGAAAAGTAAGCCAACCTACAACCCCAATTGGCAAGACAATTTGCATAAGCATTCCCCTCCATGTAAACATGATGTAAGGAATAGTTAAAAAAAATGAGAAAGTTCTTAATATTCCTCACTAGATAAAACAAATCAGTAGTACACACCGTATCAATAACAAAATTCAAAAAATAAAAACTATAGTTGGCATTTACTTCAATACCAATAATTATTAAACTAAGAGAAATACATAACTGAATGCCATAAAGAATAACTTAGATAACAACATAATTCACATCACCCTTATGAACAGGACCAGCAAAAGCCATACACAAAGTACCATTACTATCTCTGATAACCCCACCACACCCCAAGGAGGAACCACTAATAACACCATCCACATTCAACTTATAGAAATTATTATGGGGTTTAATCCAATAAATAACCCTAGACTCATTGGAATTAAGACCAACGTCCCAAATAATACCAAAAGCAGAAGTACCAAAAGAATAGTTTTTAAAGTTCCTAATAGAGAGAAGTTTAATATAGTAAAGAGCTAAAACCTTGTCTTTCACATTCTGCATAATCCTATGATGGTTCATATTAACACCATTAAAAAGAGAATTATTCTTATCCAACCATAAATACCACAAGATGAGAGAAGGGATAACATTTAAAATTTTCCCTTTAATCTTAAAAAACTAAGAATTAAGAATAACATAAAGAGGCCATTTAGCATTAAAATAATTTAATTAAAACAAGTTATCAAAATAAATAAAATTTTGACAGCTAAAGGCCAGAAATAAACACATGATGCATATTCTCCATATGATATAAACATTGACACTTAGAAAGAAAAATAAAACCTTTTTCGATTAAGTTATCACCCATAAATGAACATATGCAAAAACCTCCAGGAAAAAACAGCCACAGTGGAAGGAATACTTTTATGCCAAATCATAGAAAAGTTATTATCAACATCCTTCTTAGATCTAAAATAATTCCAAGCAACCTTTAAAATAAAACCAGCATCCTTGGACAAATCTCAAAAAATTAAATCTTAAGAATTCGTATTCAGGGGAAGGTCCAAAATTTGTTGAAGAATAAAGTTAGGAATAACATTAACAAGTTTTTGATTGTCCCAATAAATATTATTAATGAAGTAATTCACCTTAACGGTCGAAGTGGAATAAGAGTTAATAATAGAATCAATAGACTGGTCACCCAACCAATAGTCTTGCCAAAAGAAAATATTACCAATTCTAAGCCCCCAAGAAATGAACGGTTCAATAGCCCATTTAACTTTGCAGAGCCTCTGCCACACATTAGAATTACCTTA
This sequence comes from Dendrobium huoshanense, assembly GCA_016618105.1. Taxonomy (NCBI): domain Eukaryota; kingdom Viridiplantae; phylum Streptophyta; class Magnoliopsida; order Asparagales; family Orchidaceae; genus Dendrobium; species Dendrobium huoshanense. The sequence continues at coordinate 55,370,924 of CM028343.1, forward strand.
GTTGAATCAATAAGTAGTAGGTTGTTTACTCACATAATCTTTAGCAAATATGAAATTATCCCAAATGCTCACTTTAGCACAAAAGTTGTACCACAGTTTGAAAGAAAAAGAATAGGCCAAATCGTCCATACTCTTACAAACCAAGGCCCCTTCTTCCAACACACCACAACAATTGTCCCAAGAGGACCAGATAATTTTAGAGTTGCTACTAGCTCCTTTCCAGAAAAAATTTATTAATAAGTTTATCAATTTTATTGCAAACCACTTGAGTAGGGATCATAGTTTGAAAAATATAAACATGAAAGGAACATAAAACATTTTTGATAAGAATTAATCTACCCCTAATGCTAAAAAAAATTAGAATCCAAAGATAAAAGCTTATTCTGCATATAAGTAATTAAATCAACAAAAATTAAAGTTTTCTTCTGCCTTTAAAAAGAGGAACCCCAAATACTTAATAGGTAAATTACCATGCATAAAACCAGTTAAGTCTTTAATAGCCACAATGCGGTCATTAGACACTCTTTTGGGGGCAATAAAACAACACTTTTTTTTATTCAAAGAAAGACCATAAAACATTTCAAATTGATGAAAAAAATCCATAAGTTTATTAATCCTGTTAACATAATATTAATAAAAATAATAAAGTCACCAGCAAAGAATAAGTGAGAAATAGGAAGACCTCTAAAAAAGTAATAAGCCATAATAATGAAGAGGGAAGGAGAAAGCGGGTCACCCTATCTCAATCCATGAGAGGATTTAAAAAAACCATTGCTATTATCGTTAACAATAATAGAGAAATAGGAGCCTTCAATGCAATTTCTAATAAGCTTAAGAAAAATAAAATCGAAACCAAAAAGCTACAAAATATTATAAAGAAAGTTCTAATCAAGGTTATCATAAGTCTTAGAAATATCAAGTTTTAAAATCAAGTTATCACCTCTAATCCTAATATCAAGATCCTGACAAAATTCATGGGCCAACTGAATATTATCAGCAATAGCACACCCTTTCACAAAACCCATTTGATACGAATATATAATTCTAGGTAAAATAGAAGTTAAGAGGCTCATAAAATTTTAGAAAGCAATTTTTTTAAAATGGTACACATACTTATAGGTCTAAAGTCATTCCAATTATTAACAGAGTTGTTCTTGAGAATAAGCACAATAGAAGTAGAAGTAAAAAAATTAAGAATCAAATTACTAGCAAAAAAATACATAACATCAGAATAAAGAATATTACTAATAATATGCAAGAATTCCTGAAAAAACTTAGTGGTGAAACCATTCGGCCAGCCATAGAATCACCATGAACAATCTCTTTAACTTCCTCAAAAGAAGCAAGTTTAGAAAGTAACTCATTATCCTCAATAGATATAAGGTTAGGAATAATAGAAGGATTATCAATATGACCAGGAGTAAAATCCTTATTGAAAAGGTTTTTGAAATGCTGAACTACTAAATTAGCAATCTCCAAACTATCCTAAGTCACAGAACCATCCTCCCGATGAATTTTGTTAATACAATATTTGGCTTTTTTCTCTTAACCAAGGCATGAAAATACTTCATATTATTATCACCTTCAACAAGATGTAAAGGATCAGCCTTTTGTTTCCAAAAAGCCTTCTCCAGCACTTGTAATATAAAAAGGCAATCTTTAGAATCCCACAATAAATTGAAGTTAGCATTGGAAGGATTTACTTGACAAGAAGTCTAAAAATCATTCACCTGCTGCTCAAGTTTCAAAATATTAATAAAAAGATTTTTAAAAACATTATGATTCAACCAATTTAAAACTTGCTTAAGCCTTCTCAGTTTAAACCAAAATCTCTTCATGTCATAGGTAGAGTTATCAGGATGGAGTGGAGCTTGCCAATTTTTCAGAACCAAACCCAAAAAAGAATCATGAAGCAACCACTTGTTTTGAAATTTTAATTGAGGACAAGAGTTAATTTGCCTAATCTTAAGACTAATTAATAAGGGAGAATGATCAAAAAGAGTCATACTGAGATGCTCAACAGTAATAGAAGTAAAAGAGTTCATCAAGAAATCATCAAATAACACTCTATCCAACTGCTGCAAATAAATGATTTTGATTCCAAGTGAATTTATTTCCAGAGAAACTAATATCAATTAAATTACAGTCCATAATCATGTTAAAAAAATCCTCCATAGACTATAAGAAGGAAAAGAACCCCCTATACGCTCATCTGGATTAGTAATAATATTAAAATCACGACCAACAAGCCAAGGTAAATTTCAAATACTATGAAAGTTACTAAGTTGATATCATAAAATTTTCTTAGTATACCGAGAAGAAGCAGCATAAACAAAGGATGCATAATAATGAAAATTTAAAACTTCCACCTTACAATGTATCACCTTAGTGAAATCACCAATATCATCAATCTTAACTGGATCCTTCCATAAAACCCAAATCTTATTAGCCATATTTGAAATAACATACTTAAAACCCAAAAACTTAGAAGTACTATCCAACTTAGCAGATGAAATAAAATAGAAATATTATAAATATGGCATAAATTCTTAACTCTTAACCTAGAAGAAGGACACCCAATGCCCCTAACATTCCAAATAATATAATTAAACATAAAATAGACTTAATGAGAAGAATGTGAATGGGTGGTTCTACGCAATTGTAAAATGATGTTCTTTTTTTCCTACTTCTCCTACTATTAAACTTGATAAAACTAGTGTCATTATCATCTTTAGCAATACCTTTAGCCATCATATCCATATCGTTTGTACCAGTAAAAGCATCACTATGATAATGAGAGTTTAAGGGAAGCTTACTATCTTTAGTAAAACCTTCCTGTCTAACCTCCTAATACAAATCACCCTCCTCAAAGATACCTCCATCCTCCATATTAGTTTTACTTTTTAATTCACTACCAACATTACCTTCCACCATACAGTTTTGGTCTTCCTCCTAAGTAACAACAATAGTTTAAGTAGGCACCATATTAGAAAATTATTATTTGACATCATGATATTCATATCAGGCAAATTATTGTTAGTAACACATTGAGTAATGGATAAAGAAGAAGCAATATTTTGATTAGTAGTAATAGCTAACATAGGCCCATCCACATTATGACAGTCATCATTAAAAATAGGGATAGAGTGAAGATTTACTCCTTGGACAGAAATTGAATCATCATTATGGATGAAATGTGGTTCATTATGCTTTAAGGTGAATACAATTGGGTCCTCTGTAGCATCCTTCACATTAATACCATTACCCTCAATCATGTTAGGAGTAGATTCCTCCATAATAACCTGCATATGAGAATCATTAACCTCCATATGAGAACCATTACCCTCAACCACAATCAGATTAGGCTTCACAATATCATGTTCAACCGAAAGAGTAGCATTACCATGTGATGGTTTGGTTGTAATCTTTTCCTTTTGAAGATGGGGTTGCAACCTAAAACATTCATTTAACCCATGATCATGCATCTTACAATAAGAACACAAAAATGGGTAAGTTTTTAATTCCCATTTTTTTGAAATACCCATTCAATTCCGAACCAATCCAAATTTCCTTAGGAAATTTTTTAGAAATATCCAACTCGACTAAAACACAAGCCACCGATAGCCTAGAAATAAATGTCGTAGCTTAGTCGGTCTGCAGAGCCCTACCAAATATCGAAGAAAAACCAAAGAGGTTCTAAGAGTTAAAAAAAATGAAGCCGCAAGTTAGGGAAAGAAATCTAAACAGGGGCAAAAAGAGATTCCTCCCGCACATCAAAATCCGGAATCCATTTCAATAATCTCATTTGACAAGCTTCTATATATTAAATTCTTCTTTAGAAAATGCGACTGTAATCGAGATCGTTATTTAGTTGAATCACAATATGATATAGGTCTAACAAGCCAATGTGAAAGGAACCGGACAGCTTGAGGTTAATAAAAAACATTCGGATAACATCCAAGTTAGGCTAACGATTTCCAAACTTGCCGACTAAAGTTTGACCAAAAGGCACAGCAAGTTGCAAGATAACAGAGTCAAAATTTATCTCTCTGCTAACATGTTCACTTAAATCTCCTCTAATAAAAACTCTTTCTTCAAGAGGTAAATTTTGTATAATTCTTTTAGGTCATTAAAAATTTTTAATTTTAAACATATATCTAAACCTACTTGAAGAACATAAAAGCTTATAATAGTAATAATATTAAAAAATAATATTATTAATAATCTTAATATAAACAATAAATTTTAAAGTTATAATTTTATCTCCAATTCTATTAATTTTCTCAACATTAACTTTCAAACTCTTATCTATAATCACACCTACATCATTTCTAGTATGACTCATAGAATATCATTGTTTAAATCCTAAACTACAAATCTCCTTAGCCTTCTCTCAAACCTATTTAGTTTTCTAAATGCATAGAATATTTATCTTCCTATAGATCATAATATCTTTTAATTCCATTAATTTGCATGTAAGGGAACCTACAATTTAAGTTCCTATCCTAATTTTAGTTTCATGGACTAGCTTCTTTGCCCACATCCATCCATATTGTGATCAACCCCTTGCTTATTTAATATTGCACCGGGACATCCGTTATAGTACAAATAATTCAAATTTTAAAATTTGAAAAATTTGCCTATTTTAGGTAAGTTAGATTCAGCGGTGAGATTTCTGGTTATAGCTGATTATTCAGTACTGTGTGTAGTCGTACTATTCGATTATTTATATATTAATTTAATTTTATATTTAATTTAAACATTTGAATAAATTTTTAATTTAACTGATCATATAGTACAATTGAGACCATACAATACGATTGAGATCATATAGTATGATTATACAAAAAAAATTAAAATCTTTACTTTTTACTCCCTCGTGAATGTGTGCACGGTTATAAGCTAACATACATCATTTAAATTGATAGACTCAAGGAAATAAAAAGTACAAACTCTTGCATAAATCAAACATATACTATACGGTCTTGTGTCTTGATTCTCTGATAGTGCTTGGTGTATAGTTAACCTTAAATGTTAGAACATATAGAAAAAGATATGCAATAAGAAAATAAAGGAGAAATTAAATACAATTTAGTAATATTTATTATCATCAAAATATAAACTCGAGCCCCCGAATTGCAACAGTTATTGCAAAGAAATATCATTTTAAAATTATTATAGAAAGCAGCTTTACAATACAAAACGTATTTGGAAGCAGCAAAAAAATGATGGGTAAACAAAATTTTTGATGGCAGTCTAAAAAGCAAAACAATAAGAAAGCAGCCTCTAAGTGGATTACAACTAATATAAATTCAACTTAAGCTTCATTTAGGTCAGCTTTCTTACTGCTTCTTAAAGTTGCTTTCTAACTGTTACAAACGAAGAATTAGTTAACATTTTCATTATTTAGTTTCTTCAAATCAGACAACAATTCGGATGGCAGAAAACATGAGGTAAAAAAGAAATAAAAACCAGAGCTCTGAAAACCAAGTCGGACAATGAACCGGAAGAAAAAGAGGTTCGAACGGTTCGACCGGGGTTTAACCGGATGATGTAATAAACCCTAAAATTAATATAATAATATGATGATCTACCTTAAACTTAAACACAAATTCATCCTATCATACAAATCAAATTTCTAAATTAAAAATAAGTTGGAGGTTTAAAAGCACATTTTATAAATAATATAATTCATATTTAAAATAAAATTAGTATATATATATATATATATATAATTTCTAATTTATTTTATATGTTTAGATATACTTTATACTTATGAAAAATATACAAAATTTCCATTATAAAATTATATCTATATATTTCATGTTATATTATTTAATATTAAAATAAAGATATAAATTTTAAAAAATATATAGTAGATAATTAAATAAAATGAAAAAGATAATACATAAAAAATTAAATATTATTTGCATTATTAAATTTTAATTATATATATATATATATAGTATATGTATAGTATATGTACAGTAAAAAATTTTGGGCATTACAACAAAGACCAAAAGCATATACTAATACAAAAAGATATATAGAACTAATATAAAACCGTTAAAAAACGATTAATAAAAAATAATATTTCTAAAACAACATTCAATAAAATAAAAATACGTATAAAGCTAATTTCACATAATTGTTATGCAGTCATTGAATATTATAATCATAACATCATGCTTATAAAGGCTACATAAATATTCTCTAAAGGAAGAAATTTAGGGATGCTAGCGGAAATTTGATGCAATGAAAAGCAACAACACATACCCACCGAAATGAAGAATTACCTCAAATTTACTGATGGTATTGCTGATCGCCTGAGCTCGCGACAACAGGGTATAAATTGCCCACATTTTTTTTTCAAAAGCTACAATAAATTATCAAATTTGGATGTGATGCTATTGTTGGGGAAATGGGAGAAATTCAATTTTTCAATTTTATATTAGACGGAGAGAATTGTCCGAATTTACTGCGTTTTTGCTGCCCTTTTGTTGCGCTTTTGTAAAAAGGTAGTAAAAAGGAAGCAAATATTCAATTATGAATGCTTTTTACTGTCATTTTGTTGCTCTTTGAAAAAAGGCAACAAATAATCAATTATTTAGTAAACATTAAATATTTGATACCCTTTTGTTGTCCTTTTACAAAAGTACAGTAAAAGAGCAGCAAAAGCGCAACATGTAGAGAGTTGGGAGCGTCTTACATTTTTTTCTTCCCTTAAATTTAGGCAAAAAAAAAAAAAAAATAATAGTGTTTGGGGAAAGTGATTACTCAAACAACGCTTAGTATTAATTAAAATTATAATTTTGACGATTGCCTACCCGATCTGCTAGCTATACATGGATCTGTCCCTCATCTAGATGAATGAACTACACCTCTAACATTACAATGATAAATATATCTTCCCGTCAGCCTTCTTTAATTACTATAAAGATCAAATGTTTTGGTCGATCCTCATTACTGGCTCATCTGTTCATCCTTCTGATCTCCCTATGCAGTTTAATGTCTCTTCAGTCAGGATCAATGTTCATTAATGACTTAGCTTGTAAGTAAGTGGATTCAAATTGAATGATTCAATACATAAATGATGTAATGCTTTGATAGTTTCATTAATGGTTGCGCCATCTCACTGAGATGATGGCCAAAATTCTTTGTGGGATAAAATTGTAATCCGATTAACCCTTACTAATAAACTAAAAATCAAATCTTTGTTTAATAAATTGAATCAAATCAATCAATTAAATATGTTTTATTCGGAACCAACAAATCCACACCCTCTCTGCCCATACACTAAGGGTTAGTTTTGTAATTTTTAGTAGCCTTTTAAAAACGGCAGAGTTGTGTGAGGTGAGCAGTACCATCAAAGTACATTAGACTTGGATTTATGCAAATGCTTGCAAGGAAGTCTGCAATTCCTTAAGAGGCAACGAAAAGTTTTAGGCTATATTTGACTTTGTGGTTTACCTTTTTTTTATTTAACTAAGAATGATATTATCGTAATTAAAAATTATATTAAACTTCAAAACAATGCTTATATGAAATTCTATCAACACCTGTTTTGATTCATATCAACTTCCTTTTTTTTGCACATATTTTATTGAATTATTTAAATATGTGTAAAAGACTATTTGGCATGACCTATGATGATATTTCTTATGAATACTATCTATAAAATACTAACAAAAATAAATATTTATTTATTAATAAATAGGAAGAAATTATGATTAATAAAAATATCATATTAATCTATTTTTTCTGCACTCACTTATACGATAGTAATCTATAACTTTTATAAATTTCAATTCATCAATAGACGTGCATAAGGAAGGGCTCAATGTGGGTAATCGCCGACCCTAAAATTTTTTTCGTAATAGAATAAGAACTTTAACTATTTTGTTCACCTTAAAAAAGAGATTGATAATGCCCACTACACAATGCTCCCCTACAAACTATTTTATGATGTTTGCTGCATAAAATATAGAGGGTTTCTACTATTTTGACAGTTTGCTTTGTTTGTGATATTTGAAATTGAGCAGTAAATTAGAAATTTATTTTTTTTTATAAATAAACTAAATTATAACTATTAAACAAAGGATTAACTTCGTCAAATGGTTAATTAACTGCAATATTTGTTGCTTGTACGCAATACTATGCAATTTAAAAAAATATATATCCTACCTTAGATTTGCAGTAATCCATCAATATTTCGACGTCGTATTGATCCCGAGAGATAATTCTATCACACGTGCTAATGAATTATAATAAAATTTTATTATTTAGTAGATTTTGTTATAAATTAATATGAACTTTTAATGAAATGGTCATTTTGAGTTCACAATTACAATAAATAAATTACATTACATTTTAAGAATAAATATTTTATTTTTAGCCTGCCAAATGATCAGAATTATGACTTAGGATTCGTTTGGGACAGCTTTTTTATTGCTTTCTAAAACAGAGTTTTAGTACTCCGTTTTAGAAAGCAATTAAAAAACCGTCCCAAACGAAGCCTTAGTAGGGTCAGATCGAAAAAAATGCCATGGGCAGTTGGCCTATTGATTTGTCATTGCTGTTGAACTGGAATTCTAACAAATATGACATTTACACTTTATCAAATTCTCTGCCAACTTATGCTTTTTAATTACATGACAGCGCTTTGAAAAATTATTTTCTTGAGAAAACTTTTGATAGTTGGAGTCATGTCTACGGAATAGGATATAAAATGTATTAAATAACCATAACATTTAATGGTATTGCATATTTTCTTAAGGGGAAATTTTAAATTAGGAATATAATTAGCTGATTATGCACATTTAAAAAAAATAAATTAGGTATAATCATGTGTTTAACAGATGATTATGTATGCACATGTAATCGTCCATTTAACGAGCAATTTATTATGCAGGTCAAAATCGCCCATTGAAGGGGCGATTAGCTCCTGTCACTAATTTATTTGAAAACCGGTCGGATGCCTAAGTCTTTCTCCCTCCTTTGTTCGTCTGTCCTGATCCTGATAGACAATTTTCACCCGTCCCTTGTGTGAAGGTAAGTTTTGTATATTATTTTATCTTATTTTTCTTTTTCATTCATTAATATAATGCATGTTTGTTATGATTAAAAAAAAAAATGCACCATGTATTATTATAGAATGAAGTGGTTTTTTGTTTGTTCTATAGTTGTGTTTTGTGAGGAATGTTTGGGTATATATTTTTCTGAAATCGAACATTTGAGACAAGATTTTAGTTATGTTTTGGGTATTGCATTACGATTTTTTCATCCAATGTACAATATAATATTTTTTAAAATAATAATAAGTAAATTTTTAAAAAACTTTATGCTAAATAACTCCTATGCCTCATTTGAAATATAATATAAGTATGATTAGTATATTTGATGATGACTTATTTAAAAAATTTAAAAAATAGTATGGGTTCTTTATACGAACTTTTTGCTCGTAATGTTTTATTGGAGAAAAATAAATTAATCATTTCGTAGTTTTTAATTATTTTTAAAAAGTTATAACTATTTGATGAAGTTCTTAATTTTGTTAGTAATTTTCAATTAACTAAATTATTCAGAAAAATCTTATAGATGAAATAGTAGACCTTCTTGAGATATTGTTATGGAAACAATATATTTGGCTCACTAATTTATTTTAAATTATTTTTTCCTTTAAAATTTGTAAGTAATTATTATGAATGATTTCCTTTTGTTTGAGTGGATTGAAATTTTAGTAAGGACTCCTTTAATTTACTGTTTATTTTAGTAAACATTTGTTTTAAAACTTTAATATAAGGAAACATCAATATTTTAAATTTTATCAAGAGTGCCTCGATGAAATGAATTTAACGATTGTCTCGATGAAACAAATTTAGCATTTCCATTATTTTGTAAATGTAAGTATTTAAAATGAGTATGTGGCCACCATCTTTTATATTGTTATACGATACATAGTTATCTTTACATGGGAATTTTTCACCTACATATACTAGTGGTAACTGTCAACCCTTTCAAATTCAATATAAGTCAACTTTAAAGTAGTTAAAAGATAGGGTTCTTGGAGCGCTCAAGTACAATCCATAAAAATTCATAGCAACCATTGTTGGACGTTTTCTAGTGGGGAACAAATTCATCTCGTCAAAGGTTGAGGATGACGAAGCCTGTGAATTTGCATTGTCATTGGCTGTTACTAAAGTTCTTATTATGTATGTAGAGGTTGAGTAAATTATAGTAGATAGTAATTTTGACGAAAATCGTTCGGCTCAAATTTGTGATTCAATCGTACTAAACCATGGAGATGAGATGCAAGATGACGCTGAAAAGCACTTGACAATTCCAAATGTACACCTTGGGTATGTTAGTAGTCGAATAAAGTTTTAATTATGTTCCTTGTACAAATTTCTTAATATTCATTATCTAATATTATATAAGCATAATGTAGATCCACACGGAACTCGTACGAAATGAATTTACCTGGTCCTTTGACAAATTCCCATCCTACTTCTATTTTGAAGTCAATGATGTTAGATCATTAGCTCCTACAATTGATGAAGGGTACAAGATAATGAGTAGTATTTAAAATGATAATGTGAATGAATAATTTGACGATATGATTCTTGATCGAACTGTTAGAAATAATCACCTCAAAAGAACCATTTTTACAATGCCCAATTTTACGGAATCTAGTCTTAAGAATGTTAACCGGTGCTAAATGACCATTATGTTCCACAAATTAATCTCTATTGTTGAAATCAATAAACCATATCACTCAAACTGGCTCCATCCCTATAGAAAGATTTTTTTATTACTTTATCTTGTGTATGCCACAATATGCAATCTTCACCTTCTAACCAGAAATGCATACAACCTTAAAAATTTCTTTCATTTGGCCTTCTCCTCTTGGCGTTCTTTAGTGGAATACGCCAACTATTTCTTCAATCAACTACAACCATTCACAATCAATTTCTACAACCATTCACAATCAATTTTACAGAACTATAGCATTCAAAAAATATGCCAAATAGTTTGGTGCATTCCATAAAATACACCAAACTATTTAGTATATTTAGAATTAGGCAAACAGTTTGGTGGATTCAATGCAATGCGCCATATTATTTGGTGCATTCCAATGAATACACCAAACTATTTGGTTTATTCTGAATATGCCAAATAGTTTAGTGCATTCAATAGAATTCATCAAACTATTTGACTATTTTGCTTCTTTTTAGATTTTTTTAGTGTTCTGGTCCTATAACTTATATAATTTTAACCCATATTTTTTCTTAATATTTCTTCATAATATTATCTATAATGATGAAAGTTGCAAAGACAAAAGAGAAAAAATATATTTCTCAAAGGTGCTCATAGAACACAACAACATACTATAATAAAAAAATTAACACACAATATAGAAAATGGGTCAATAGCGACAAAAAAATTAGAGACAAAAATAAATTGGTCGCTAAATATATCTTTTAGTGACCAAAAATTAGTAAACATGCTTGGAGTTAGGTTTGTGTCGAGCAGCACTTGAGATAAAACTCAAACTCATACTAAATGTGTTACCAGTCCTAACCATTTAAAAACTTTCTAGGCTTACTTTCAAGTAATAGCTCATTCTTCGAATCTGTGAAAACTCTTTAAAATTTTTTTCCTAGAACATTCAATCCTTATTTCAGGAGTCATTATAAGTCTGAATCACAAAACATCTTCACAAGAACATTTATAATATAGTGCATTTATTATTCTAATTTTTTCATAAATTTTGGGCACTCGTGTAACTTTTTAAGAAAATGGTTATTAAGACTGTTAGGTATCTATTTTATAAATTGATTTTCCTAAAATGTTATGGACATGATTAGTTAATTTATAAATTTTTTCTGTAATTTTAGGATTCCCAGATTTGAGGATATAAAAGAATTTAAATAGATTTAATATTTTAAAATGAAATAATTCATTTCCCACAAAAAATAAAAAAGTCTTTTAAACACTATTAACTATTTTGTTATCTCCAAATCTCCAAACAGAGAATTCCTTAGGGAATAAGGGAAGTAATAGAGGCGAGAGAAAGAAAAATCAAATTTTGGGCGACTTCGGACCATTTTCGTCCGTCAGCCATTTAAGAAACTTGTTCCTCTTAAAGTAAATCATATTATGCTCATCTCATTTTTAAAAACTACACAATTTTTAGCAAATTTTTTTATTAAAATTTAGTTTTCATTAACGATAAATGCGGATAACTTTATACTAATAAAACATTCACAGAGTAACTTTTTATATGATATAGAGATTACAATTATGCATGCTTTGAATATTTTTTGAAAATTTTATAATGTGAGTTTTAAATTTGTTTGGTTTTTATTGAATAAAAAATTATCCATATGTTAAAAAATAGTGATGTAGCACAATAAAAATCTTAAAAATATCATTATAAACAATCCCTAATAATTTGATAATTTTATGAAAATATGTATTTTTTTTCCTAGCAAGATTTTTTATTGCTTACCGTTATAAAAAACTGTACAATTTTGATACATGCCCAATTATTTTTTAATTACTATTATGTGATGATATATATATTCATATATGATTAAATTATATCTATTGGGAGTTATAAGTGACTAGAATCCTTTATATTTCAGGGAATATTCTAGTGCCTATAAGGCATGTTCTGGTGACTATAAGTTAAAATTCTGGTGCCTACGGGCATATTCTTGTGATAGAAGCATAAAAGGGAGTCATAAGGGATTATAATCCTTTGAGATTCTGGTTGGGTCTAAGAAATGTGATATGAACTGCTCCATGATAAGCATTAAAATTTATTTATCTATTTAATATTATTATTTAAATAATTAGATATATTATATTTCTTAGTGCAATGATTTATTAGATTGCATTTAATTACTTTTAAATATTTAGAAAAATATTGAATAAAAGTTTTAAAATTTTAGATCGGATTTTGTTGTCTACTAAGTTGTTGTAGCTCACTATAGTTTTGCATCTAATTTTTAGGATCTAGAAAGGGAATGAGATAATGGACTAATAGTTCGAGATCAAATTGAGGTTATAGGTGTTTGTTATTTTGATATTTATATAATAGTTACTAGTTAAGTTTTTAATTATGTAGCTCTTGCTTGTAGCCATGTACTATAGTGTAGATATTTTTTTGATAAATTGAAAGAAACCTGGTGGATGAGTTTATTTTAAGTATTTGGATATTTTAGAACTTCTATAATATGTAATTTATTTCAAGGAATATGGTTAGAAAATCTAAAATAAATCTAAAATTAAATCTTGGTATTTGCCTATTACAATTCAATATGATAGAACACATCCTTGTTGGGTTGGGTTATTATAAGCTTTTGTGGCATCAGAGCAATAATTTTGAAATTGGATCATAAAATAAAGCTATAGGAATTTCTTTATAAGTCTAATGGGGTTGTTTGAAGTATATCTGGGTGTTCATTATTTTTGTTTCAAGTATATGTGTGTTTAGTTGTGTATTCCATATGATAATGGATCTATTATACCCAGAGATGACAGATAGACAGAGTGATAGCCAGGCGGCTCCTATATATTATAATGCTACGATATTGTAGATATTTTTAGTTATGCATCTCTTGCTTGTAGCCATGTACTATAGTGTAGATATTTTTTTTGATAAACTTAAAGAAACCTGGTGGATGAATTTATTTTAAGTATTTGGATATTTTAGAAGCTTTATATTATGTAATTTATTTCAAGGAATATGGTTAGAAGATCTAAAATAATTCTAAAATTAAATCTTGGTATTTGTCTATTATAATTCAATATGATAGGACATATCCTTGTAGGGTTGGGTTGTTATAAGCTTTTGTGGCATCAAAGCAATAATTTTGAAATTGGATCATACAATAAAGCTATAGGAATTCCTTTATAAGTCTAGTGGGGTTGTTTGAAGTATGTATGGGTGTTCATTATTTTTGTTTCAAGTGTATGTGTGTTCAGTTGCATATTCTATATGATAATAGATCTACTATACCCATAGATGATAGATGGACAGAGTGATAGTCAGGAGGCTCTTGTATATTATACTGCTACGATAGTTATAGAAATTAAGTGTTAATTTTATTACCCTTTTCCTCATATAATGTAATTTTGGGTATTAATTGGTTGAGTAAGTATTAGTCTCAGATTGATTACTTAAAGAAGTGAGTTATATTATTTATGGATAGTGAGAGTTTATATTACAAAGAGTTAGAGGTATTTTATCCTGTTTGATCTCTATGGTGGAAGAAGATAGATTGCATGAACTATTTTATCCTGTTTGAGCAATGTTTTGAAAATTTTGAGGTAACATCTTTTATATTCCAAATTCTATAAATATGAGTTCTAGTTGAGATGTTGTTCATTTCTGAGGTACATGGTGAGTGGTGATGGTATCCTTGTTGATCCCAAGAAAGTTCATGCAGTTAGTGACTGGCAAAGGCCTACTACTGTGTTTGAGATATATAATTTCATCGGTATGGCTAGAAATTACGAGAAGTTTCATAAGGTTTTCCCATATTTCTTCACCTCTGACGAGTCTGACTTAGAAGTGAGTACCTTTTGTCTAGATAGTAGAGTTTGAGGCTAATTTTCAGAGATTGAAGGATTGTTTGACTTATGCTCTATTTTTGGCACTTCTATCTAGTATAGAAGGATTTTAAGTCTTTAGTGATGCTTCACTAAGAAAGTTGGGATATTTTTTGAACTAGTATGATAGAGTTATAGCTTATGCTTCCAAATAGTTAAAGCCATATGAAAGGAGCCATCCAACGCATGATTTATAGTTAACCATTATAATTTTGCTTTGAAGATTTGGTAGCATTATTTGTACGATATTAGTATAAGATTTTAACTGATCATCAATGTATAAAATACATATTCACTCAAAAGATCTGAATTTGATGTAAAGGATGTGACTTGAGTTGATCAATAACTATGATTTGACTATTTACTATTTGCATAGTAATGCTATGATGGTAGATGCTCTGAGAGGGATGCATCTAGATTAGTAGGTATGTAGCTCACTTTTGATGAGTATTTGATATGAGATATGGAGAGATTACAATTGAAGATGATTTCATCTATTGTTTGGGATTCTAGTATAGTGACTCAGATGATAATCCAACCTTTATTAGAAGAGAATATTCATGAAGCTCAGATGTTAGATGCAGATTATCCAAAGTTTATTGATCACATCGAAAGTTTGTTGATCAAATTAAATCTAATAAGAAATTTGAATTACGAGTCTCTGATTTTGATGTTATTTTTTGCAAGGACAGACTTTGTGTACTAGTTTTGGAGATCTGAGGTAGGAGATTCTATATGAGACTCATTATTCAGGCTATATTATTCATTCGCAAAGTAGTAAGATAAATAAAGATTTGAAAGGTATATTTTGGTGGCCTGGATTGAAGAAGGACAAAGAAGACTTTATATCAAAGAGTAGGCCTTTCAGCTAGTGGAGGCAGAGCATCAACGACCGAAAGGTCTTCTGTAATTGTTAACTATTCTAGAAATGAAATAGAAAGAGGCAATGATGGATTTTGTTATGGTTTTTCCTATATAGAGAGAGAGGCATGATGATATTTGGGTTGTTGACAATCAACTACCAAAATCTTCCCATTTTATTTTGGTTTGATAGATAGATCTGGTGGACATGTTAACACAAATATATATTAAAGATATTATCATGTTTCATGGTTCAACAATGGAGATTGTATCTGATTAGGATGGTAGCTTTACCTCCAAATTATGGTGAACGATTCAGTAGGGACTAGGTACAAAGTTGCACTTTGTACATCTTTTTATCTAAAGACAAACGGATAGTTTATAAGGAATATTTAGGTGCTGGAGGATCTTTTAAGACTATATATTTGAGATTTTAGGGGTAGTTCGGAGGATCATATCCCATTGATAGAATTTATATAAAATAATAGTTATCAATCTATTATAGGTATGGCTCCGTATGAAGTTTTATAGTTAAAAAAATATAGGAATCATTTGACTTTGATAGAGGTGGGAGATAGAGAAGTGATAGGTTTAGCCTTTGTGGATGATACTAAAATACAGATCCTTTTGATTAGCGATAGATTGAAATATGTACATAATAGACAGAAGAAGTACTACAATCAGAAGCATACATTGATTGAGTTTCAGATTGGTGATTATGTTTCTAATTGGTGACCTAGTTTATGTCAAAGTTAGTCTTATGAAAGGGATCAATAGATTTTGGAGAGTAAAGTAAGCTCAATCCAAGGTATATTAATCTTTTTGAGATCATTAAACAGATTAGTGCTTACAAGTTATTATTATCTAATCATATGTTTGATTTACATAGTGCATTTAATTTATCTTCTTTGAGAATGTGGGTATCTTATTTTGAAAAAATATTATCTACTAATGATGTTGAGTTGCATCTGAATCTACAGTACAGAGAATAACCAGATAAAATTTTGGCAAATTGATGTGTAGAAATTGAAAAGCAAACATATTCCTACGATCAAGATGCAGTGGAAGCATAAAACTACTAGAGAGGCTACTTGGTAGAAGAAATCTAATATGAAAAAATTATACCCAGACTTATTCTTACTTATTATGATTTGCGAATGTCAAGAATGACATTTTTCTTAAGGTAGGTGGATTGTGAAAACAATAACTTTTTTTAAAATTAACCTAGATTAGTCGATCATAATATTTGGAGTTATTATAAGTCCAAATAACAAAGCATCATCACTTGAACATTTGAAATGTAGTGTTTCAATTAGCTTAATTTTCTCATAATTTTTGTGCACCGGTAAAATTTCTTAATAAATTGGCAACTCTTTGTGCAAGTGGAGTTTTTGGGACCGCTAGGTGTCTGTTTTAAAAATCTATTTTATTAAAATATTATGGACATGATTAGTTAATTTATAAATATTTTTTTGTAATTTGTTATTTCCAAAATTTGAGGATATAAAAGAATTTAGATAGACTTAACATTTTAATATTAAAAATTCATTTTCCACTAAAATAAAAATGTTTTTTAAATGTAATTAACTACTTTATTATCTCCAAATCTCCAAACAAAGAATCACTTAGGGATTTAGGGAAGAAAGAGAGATGAGAGAAAAGAAAATTTTTTATTTTGGGCGACTTCAGACTATTTTTTTCTATTGCCCCAATTGGGAAACCTATTTGTCTTGTAGCAAGTCATATTATGCCCATCTGAATTTTTAATAATAGACAATTTATGGTGAATTATTCGATTAAAATTTTATTTCCGTTAGTGAAAAATGCTAATATTTTTTTACTAGTAAAACTTTTACACCACAACTTTTTTATAGAAATTACAATTATACACATTTTGAATATTTTCTAAAATTTTTACAAATGGGGGTTTTTAAATTTGTTGGATTTGTATTAAATAGAAAATTATCTAGATGCTGAAAAATAATTATGTAGTTTAAGAAAAGTCTTAAAATATTATTTTACATAATCCCTAATAATTTGATAATTTTCTAAAATTTTAAATTTTTTTAGCAGGATTTTCTATTATTTACTATTATAAGAAACTCTCTAATTTTGAAACATGCTCAATTACTCTTTACTTATTATAATGTGTTAATATATGTACATATATATGTAATTAAATTATATCTGTTGGGAGTCATAAAAGATCAGAATCCTTTGAGAGTCTGTTTGTATAATGTAATATTCTGGTGCCTATAAGGCATATTTTGGTGGTTGTAAGTTATATTCTTATGCTTACTGACATGTATTGGTGTTATAAGCAGAACATGGAGTCATATGGAGTCATAATCTTTTGAGATCGGGTCTAAGAAAGGTGATATGAACTATTCTATGATATGCATGGAAATTTATTTGTGTTGTGTATTTTTATTTAAATAATTAGATAAATGTTATACTGTTATTATATTTCTCAATACAATGATTAATTAAACTACATTTAATAGCTTTTAAATATTCAACAAAATATTTAATAAAAATTTTTGAAAATAGAATTGTATGACTTGTTGAGCTGTTATAGCTCACTGTGGGTTTGCATCTGATTTTTAGGATCTAGGAAGGGGAAGGAGATTGTGGCTAGCAGTTCAAGATAAGATCTGTGGTTATTAGTATTTTGCTATTATGAAGTTTTGTAAAGTCATGGTTAGTTCAATTTTATATTATATAGCTATTTCTTGTAGCCATATACTGTAATGTAAATATTTACTTTGATGGAATGAAAGAAACATGGTGGATGAGTTTATTTGAATGCTTTAGTAATTTTATAACCTATAGTTTATTTTAATAAATATTAGTAAAAAGTCTTAAATATTTCCAAAACTAAATCTTAGGTTTGCATGTCACAGCTCAACATGATAGGACATGCCTTGGTCTGGTTGGGTTGTAAAATGATCCTTATAGAAATCTCATATGAACTTGTCAAAAACAGAATGTCATTTATGGTATAAAATCACAAGTTCAATGTCAAGGTTGCTGTTGTCAATATCTGGCAAATGAATAATCTCTCTCTCACACATCTCATCTCATGATATCACATATGCAAAAACTAAGGACTTACGAGAAGGACATTTTATTCCAAGAACCTTGTCTAAAAATATTTATATTCGAAGACATTTAGAAAATCTCTTGTTCTATAAAGTTTTACCCTTATTACTTCAACAAGCACGTTCCAAAGGCCATGATCTGCATCTTCAGACCATTCATGTATGCAACAACAAAATATCTCATTTGCATTTAATTTTTCCTCCAATAGACTATCACCAGCCCGTGCTATACAATCATGCATCCTTCTTCTTACAGCATTGAACCTTTCTTTATAAGGGATTCCTCAAATCCTTTCCATATATGGCTAATACATTTTGAACATATAAACTCATATATTTAAAAGTCTACTTAATATATGAATGCATCCCAATTTAAAATAGATTAGGGTGTGCATATCTCACCTTAACATACAGCTTAAAACCAAAATATTATTTGATAGGACCTTACAGCTTTATTGGTCATATGATATGATGTGTTATTGCAGGAGAAGTCATATCAATGAATAATGAGACAAATTTAGAATGATCAAATGCTCTGAATAAATTTCAAAAAGATAAATTTAATGACTAAAGCTATTACAAAAAAAATAACTATTGATTGATAATACAAAATATTTTAATTCCCACAATGACATGAAAGTACAATCCTGCATAACTTATATAAGTCTGCAAAACTGATTTGCTATTAAAAACCACCAAAACTTATTTAACAATATAAGCTTACAAAACTGATTTGATAATACAAGCCTACAAAATCGATTTGACAATACAACCTGAAACATTGATTTGACAATATTATTGGGACAATACCACTTTAAATCTCATATATTGAGACAACTCACTGCATTCTAAGAATTGTACTAATCCTATATGAATACATTATTTGTGACAGATTTAAGATCACTCTCAACCACTAACCACTAACCAATCATAATATAAATTGAAGTGTTTTTTAATAAATAAGCTTAACATAAATTGAATTGTGCATAGTTTTTAATTTTTTTAAAACATGTATAACATACTATTTACTATGAAACTACAAAATGAGGAACATATATGTTCAATATATTTTTTAAAATAAATTAACGTGCAACTTTGGCAAATCGCCTGTTAAACGGGCGATTATGCAAAGTTTTATTTTTTTAATGTGCTTATTCAGCTAATTACATTCCTAATAATGCTTAGTTTAAAATTTTTCCCTTTTTCTTAAGGGCCATTTGGTTAGCTGAAAAGGAAAATAAGGTAAATTAAATTGAATATAGTACAATTTTTTTTTATGTATTTGTTATATTTAGAGTTATATAGATGAGTATAAAATAATTAAAAATGATTATTTTTTGTTCGATTTAAAGTAAAAAGAATACAGTGCGAAGAATGCTGGTGATGGTTAGTGACCAACAGGTGGCAAGCTGTTGTGAATAGTGGTGGCCAACAACAATGGTGGTAGTGAAGCATGCGCCCCGAGTTATCTAGATGGTACATTTCAAATAAAACATAATTTTATTATAGTGGTGGATGATAGCAGCCACTGGCCTTGATAAAAAATTTATAGTGTGTTTGAAAATCAATCAAATATAATGGTTTTTAAGTTATCAAAATTGTACTAGATGGTGCACTTCAAAAATATCAAAAATTTACTATTTATTTATTTTAATTCAAATCAAACACAAATATCTTCAAAGCCCTTCTAATTGAAATATTTTTGAGCTTTTTTATTCCAAAACAAACTGCTGCTCAAAAGGATTTCTAGCCTAAATGGATAGTGCTTATCCTATTGGCATCTAGCACGAATCATCAAATTATATATGATCAACTTGTTTAAAATATAAATGTTGAATGAGCGACAGAATTCTAGAAGGTTGAAAATACTTCTGGCTAGAGGCGAGCGGGCAGTCAAGTCATCAGTTTGATTCAGTCTAATCACCTCCAATGATTACAAGAATTTATCCAAAATCTGCCCGACCTATACTAAATTTATTTCAAAATGCTATTAATTTAAATTACAATTAATAAATATTATTGATGATTTCTAATACATTCGTTGCTTCACTGGAGGAATGCCCGGAAGATCTAACCTAATAATCACTAAACTATTATTTTTCTACTAAACAGTAATTCAAACAAAGTTAATTATTTAAAATGCCCATCCGAACGGCATTAACCATTGCTTTCTTACACGGTAATTAAAAAGTAATGAGAGAGTACAACAAATTGACCTGAACTCAAGCTGGCAAGTAAGACATCCACCTCAACTTATATATATTTGCTTAACATGCTGTAACAGCAGGGTAAGTGGGGATGACGACAGAGGTGATGCAATGGTGGAGTAAGATTGCAACAAAGGAGAAGTGGAGAACTCCTCCTTCTTAAAAATAAATAAATTAAAATTAGAGAGCAATTAAGGTCATAAAGAAACAATAAACTTTAATTAAGAGGCTGTTAAATAGACTTATTCTATTGTGTTAGTCCATCATTAGCATCAAACATCGCCTTCAAAACTCACACTCTTAAGGAAAAAAATCACTAAAGTCATGTCTCATGACTCCTTTTAGTTCCCGGGCACCTTTCAAAAAGAAAGGTAGGAGAAAAAAAAAAAAAAAAAGTAAAGAATTTAAGAGAAGTAGAGAATTTGAGAGGTTCGTATGAATAAATATAAGAGGGGGTGGGTGGGAAGTTGGTGGAGGGTCCTTAGTACTCCATAGGGAAGCTTGAGGAGATATGGGGAGGCAGCCATGCTGTGATAAGCTTAAGGTGAAGAAGGGTCCGTGGACGGCGGAGGAGGACAAGAAGCTTGTCTCCTTTATCCTTAGCAATGGCCACTGTTGCTGGCGAGCGGTACCGAAGCTTGCCGGCCTCTTGCGGTGCGGTAAGAGCTGCCGTCTTCGGTGGACGAACTACCTTCGTCCCGACCTTAAGCGAGGTCTTCTCACCGATGCTGAGGAAAAACTTGTCATAGACCTTCATGCTAGTTTAGGCAATAGGTATGTTGTTTTATTCTATTTTTCTCTAAAATATTTTAGTTTATGAATGAACGAAGAAGAATACTTTGCACTTATAAATATGATTTTTGTATTATTAGAAGAATATTAATATTTTTTATTATTATTTTGAAAGAGAACATTGTAAATTAACACCCGCCAATAAGTTTTTGGATAAACAGATACACAAGTGATTTGTAGTGACCTTTTTTTACGTACCATATATTGAAAGTTTTAGTAAAGGGCCTTTTAATATCATACCTTAGACTCTCAACTTCAGAAGGTCTGTGTTATAAGTTCAAATAATGATGATGTATTTTTAGAGGAATGATTAGTGAGTAAAAATATGACTTTTGAATATTATAAATGATTGCCAGCTTAACACATAGGTCTTGATCATGAAAAATAAGCTTTATCCGATCTGTCTAGAATGTTCCTAAGAAAAAATGTCATTCAAACATATTTATATTATTGAAAATAAATTATTAAAATTAAATAACATTTGCTTAAAGCTTAAGAAAATTATAGTAACATAAAATAAAACTAGGGACAAGTTTTCGTTTTTATAAAAATTTTTAAAAAATATATATTTTTTTATTTTGAGCATTTATTTTCTTAACTTTGAGGATTTAATTTTTCTTCTTATCTTGAGAAAGATTTAAGTCAAATTATACATATATATATATATTTTTCTATGTTCTCATATCAACTTAATTTGGGAATCATAATTAGCCCATGAAGCTCTTATTAATTGAAATTTTGACGAAAGTTGATATCCAAGGCCAGATCAGTACATTCTAAGCTTGTTTTTGAGCAACTAACCATACATTTACTCCTGCACCCACTCTATTCCATAATCAAAATTCATCATTGTATTAAAATTATTTTATTGAGTCAAATTAATTGAAAAAGCATTTTCACCACTTTCACTCTAATGTAAAAAGCATCGAGTCCGTTATTAGCTATCTTACAATTTTCTTGTATCTTCATCATTTTGTCATGTTGTAGTGAAAACAAAAATCGTCACTCAAAATTTGAATTTACAAATTAATGTTTGTTTCATATGCGTTAAAGCAATTAATATAAGAGAATACCATACGATTAATAACTCCCTATTAATGCAAAGAATAAAGACTTACACATATTAAAACAAAAGCTTAGATGTCACAGCATATTTATTTGCTATACGTTTGCACTAAGTTACTTTTATTAATTTTTTGTCGCTTTCTTGATGAAATGAAGTGTTATATGACATGGCACAGGTGGTCCAAAATTGCTTCAAAACTTCCGGGAAGAACGGATAATGAGATTAAGAACCACTGGAACACTCATATCAAGAAAAAGCTTTTAAAGATGGGAATTGATCCAGTCACACACAAGCTCCTTAATGATAAAACCAGCTCTACAATGGCGGCATCACCAAATTCGACAGTGACAGATGATGGAAAATTCAGCAAAAAACATGAGCCCGTAGATCAAGAAAATGCCATCAATCAAACCTCAAAAGAAGAGAGTACCAACCCACAACAAAACAGAGAAGATCAAGTGATAGGTTTTTTATGGGATGATGAATTATCCTTTACTGACAAATTATGGAGTTCTCCTGTAAGTAATGAAGCTTGGGAGAGCAGCTCAGAGTGGCTACTTGATTACCAAGACTTTGGTATTGGAGATCTGGAGCTGGAGAGGGTAGAAAGTGCTGGCTTTGCTGATGAACAAATTAAATTGAACTAAGCTCAAAGGGTGGTGTGGAGGGAGCCCAAAGCCTTTGCTATTGAAGCTTAGTTTGAATTGTAAAGTGTGAGGAGATAGATGTTTTTGCCCAGTTTTTGGGGTTTGATCGTCATGTTTTGACCCCCTAGTTTTATATAGTCTTTGTCTTAAAGTTCATGTGAATAAGTTGCATGGAGCACCTATCTTAAAAGAAGAGGTAGGAGTCATGCAACATGCACTGTAAAAAGATGCCATGTGTTATTCTCAAGTGAGAAACATTATGTAAGCAATGTAAATAATAAGTACTATTTATGTTAATATATGTCTAAGCTATTGTTGCGTTGGAAAATATCTAATACTTGATTTGAAAGACTCGTTTGGTTCCAATTTTCGAAGGTTACATATTAGCAATACTTAGAGGGGCTGTTTGACTGGGTAATGACTTGATTGAAGATTGGTTCAAGGCAATATAGCATAACAGATAACAAAGAGAAAGAGAGAAGAGAGCACATACGATTTAAACCATTAAAGTGTAGCTTATGCTCAACATAATGGAGTAGGAAGAATTAAATTATCAGAGAGGAGGCTATAACTGCTCTTTTGCTAGGCTCAATTGCTTAAGGAATGGAATTAATAGAATTATTGGGCTTGAGTTCATTTCCAATTTGTGTAAACACTACAGGAAACATGCCGATTTCCGACAAATTTTTCGACAAAAAAGAATCCGTCAGAATTTCCGGTGAATTTTCTGAGATTTTCCGGTGTATTACTGACAGATTTCCAACGAAATTTCAAATTTATGGAAAATGATTATTAGAAATATTAAAAAATATTCATTAAAAATTATTTTATATTAAATAATTTTAAAACATTTTAAATTTTTTTTGTTAAATTAAGTATAATAATTATTTTGATCTAAATTAATTTAAATATATTTATTATTTTAAATATAATATAAATTAAATTAAAATATCTCGGCTTTTATAAATTAATTTCATTAGTTAAATTTTATTAAGTTCATATTTTACTAAGCTTATTATTTAAATATCTTAATTATTTTAAATTAAATATGCAGTATTATAATATAAATAAAAAACACAAGCTATAAAACAATTTTGCAGCAATGGATAAGTGGTATTGCGGGTATCGCGCTCGTAGGTGGGCACGTTTTAACGTTGAAATAAAAATTCGTCGAAAATCCGTCGGAAATGCTAATTTTCGACAGATTTTGAGAAAATTTCAGCGTATTTTTCCTGTGGTGAAAGCCTTTGCTATTGATCAGTGATAATTTATTAATTGTAATATGGCTGAGATAATGCTGATGCGGCTTTTGACATGGTAGGTGGCATGAAAGTTGTGGTTGACACATCTTGGCACCCCCAAAGTAGTGGACCATTTGTCCTTCATGGATTTGGTATTGGAAAAGATTTCTCCTTGAAGCATGTGGACCGTAATTAATTAGAGTATAAGAGATGCATCACATAGCCATTACTTTATTTCTTTGGTAGCCACATGGCAACCTCGTAGTGGATGAAAGTAATGTCATTGTTGAATGAACTTTTAAGGTTTTGGTTGATCATGAATGAGAAATCTAACCTGATATATTCAGACTTAACTTTGTTGGTATGACTTTGATGAACCAATCAACCTTAAAGTAGAAGGAATTGGGCATCATGTCTTTTAAAATTGGATAAGGGGAGCCGAATGTGAACTAGTCAAACTTTATGGGGGGCAAGTTTGACTTGATTGGTTTTTTGTTAATCATTTTTTAATCTAGTTAACAAATATTGGCATACTGCACACACTAGAAATCAAACCTTCACTGCTTATTGAGATCTTTGACAAGGTATGAGAAACAAGGTATTAGTACTATTCCCTTGCCTCAAAAGCATATAAATATGATTTTTTTGAAAGCTGATGGAGCAATCTTGATGTTATATTTATCTTTCTTCTTTTAGAAGATCACATTCATTAATAATTATAGAGATGGTT
Source organism: Dendrobium huoshanense (assembly GCA_016618105.1). NCBI lineage: Eukaryota > Viridiplantae > Streptophyta > Magnoliopsida > Asparagales > Orchidaceae > Dendrobium > Dendrobium huoshanense. Next base: position 55,396,188 of record CM028343.1, read on the forward strand.
GCAATGTGCATTATTAGAAATTTTAGCACATATCATTAAATTTAGAGACCTTAGTATGGATAGTGGTAATTGAGGTGACTTTAATAATGTTCGAATCCATGATGACCATCAGGGAAGAGACAATGTTGGAAATAAAGAAAGCCCTAATATGGAATTATATATTTGTAGTGATAATGATGGAAACGAAAGACATAATTGTCAAACTCCATGAGCCTGATGAGCTTATTGAGATTTTAATAATTACATAAGAAAGATAGAGGTAGACCTAATAAAACTTAATTAGAAAGTATTTAAGGAATATTTTTTTATTAGATTTAAATAAGAATTTTTTAATTTTTTTATACTTATATATTGAAAGTGCAAAAGGCTCATCGAGAAAGAGAGAGAGAGAGAGAGAGAGAGAAGGGGGGGGGGGGGGGGGGGGGGGAAGGTGGCTAGAAAATTAATCCTTAATGTTGCCGAAGTAATTAAATAGAAGAACTCAAATCAAAACCAAATACGATTTTTTCTTTTACTTTGGAAAACAAATAATATAATTTTTTTGTTCTTTTCTTTATTGATTTTCAAACCAAAGTTTCACCTAATACAATTACCAAAAACTTCTTTCACCAATATAAACAGAATAAAACCAGATTGGAAATAAAGAAAGCCCTAATATGGAGTTATATATTTGTAGTGATAATGAAGAAAACAAAAGACATAATTGTCAAACTCCGTGAGCCTGATGAGCTTATTGAGATTTTAATAATTACATAAGAAAGATAAAGGTACTCCTAATAAAAGTTAATTAGAAAGTATTTAAAGAATCTTTTTTTATGAGATTTAAATAAGAATTTTTTATATTTTTTATATTTATATATTGAAAGTGCAAAAGGCTCATCGAGAGAGGGGGGGGGGGGGGGGGGGGGGGGGGAGGGGATGGTGGCTAGAAAATTAATTCTGAATGTTGCGGAAGTAATTAAATAAAAGAACTCAAATCAAAACCAAATATGATTTTTTTTTTAACTTTGGAAAACAAATAATATAATTTTTTTGTTCTTTTCTTTATTGATTTTCAAACCAAAGTTTCACCAAATACAATTACAAAAAACTTCTTTCACCAATATAATCAGAATAAAACCAGATTGCAGTCAAGTAAATTGAAAGTAAAGTAAACTATAGAAAAGTAAGTAAACACAAACTGACGTTTGCGGTTGTTAGGTTAAATTAACATATGTCCACTCACCAAAGGTCCTTCAATTTGAGAATTGCACTAATTATGTATCTCTTTTAACACACGGCTAGGCAGAGAAGCTCTTCTCTCTTAACCAGGAAAAGAATCACCATTATAGAAACTTCATACCTAAAGAATCTCCCTCCTCTCACCTCTACGGCCTTATAGAGATTCCATCCCTCCATTCATTTTCTTAGACTGGTGGAGATGTTGACCCTCCTCTTACTTGCTTAGCCTAGCAGAGATGTCGTCCCTAATTTCACCTTCAAGCTTAGCGGAGATCGCATCCCTAGCCTCCTAAGTTAAGAAGTATTTGGCCTTCAAGTTGACCCCTCCTCTTGCAGTACGTAGTAGTTGTACCAGCATTAGCAGGAATAATAGTAGTAGTATTAATAGTAATAGTAAAAAAAGAATTCTTCACCTTGCAAAATGAATATGCTAATTTTTTAGAAATAATGTCTTAACATTTTAAAAAGGAGTTTAGACCCCTCCTCTTGCAGTAGTAAGAGTAGCAGCATTAGCAGGAATAGCAGTAGTAGTAGTAGTAGTAATAGTAGTAGTAGTAATAGTAATATTAAAGAAAGAGTTCTTCACCTTGCAAAATGAATATGCTAATTTTTTTAGAAATAATGTCTTAAAATTTTAAAAAGGAGTTTAAAAGAAAAGTGTCCATGTATATTGAGCTTCAACTTGTAAAGAGTATATTATAAAGTGAGGTTTTAAATTTTTAGGAGAGTGCGTATGACCATCAAGTCAAAATAAGAGTGGCAATATATATGTATAAATGCAGACTCAAGAAAGAAAGTTATAGAGCTAATAAAGCTTGCACTTAGTACTACACTTATTCATATATCATGTAGAATGGCTCCTCATGCATCACCCTTTCTAAGAAGAACAAAGTTATGTCAAATTGCTTAGTTCATTCCTGTTTAGAGTTACTTGTTATATATACGACATGATTCATCATATTGCATTAATTTGTACACATAAATCTCATGAAAGAACTCATTATGAATGGAGACCTAAGGCCACTAGAATTCATTATAGCACACAAATATCACATAGCCTTGGGGGTCAAGCTCATTTTGGTTACTAAGATTACATCTTATTACATTTTGTAGTTAGTATGGCACCGAAGAAAGGGGGGGGGGGGGGGGGGGGGGGGGGGGGGGGGGGGGGGTAGGGGGATGGAGAGGTGGGGGTTGAATTGGGTGATATTTAAAACTCTAGTTCTAATAAAATATTATTTTAATTTAATAAAAAAGATATGTACAAAAATATTTATGATCACATCACAATATAAGTACAAGAGAATAAAAGAGACAACAAGCATAATATTTTTATGTGGTTTGACTGAACCCCAAACTAGCATCATCCATGCCTAGCCACCCCATGGTAGGATTCTACTAATATTCACAATATCACAAAATATATTACTCATACATTTGAAAATTCAAATCAAGATTGTGGAGACCTAAAACATACCTCAGAAAATTATGGGACAGAGGGGTATCCAATAATATCACTCAAATAAATTTTAGGCTAATTGGATGAGTATTTAGGGAGAAATTAATGAAAATCAATGAATCAAACTAAAATTACTCTCTAAATATTCATTAATTTTAATTGAATTTTATTTTTATATGAAAGGGCATTTTATCATGAATCTATAGAGCTTTACTTTGTGCAAAATGGTTTTGTTGAAAATTTTCCATGAATTGTCAAAGTTTTGGCTATTTAAATATATTTTACAATTATTTTAAACTATTTTGGGGATGGTAGTAGTAACAAGGTTGCACTTTACACATAGCATGTGATTAGGCCACATAGATGTTGGTGGTAAATCCACTAATCGATGCAAGCAATGGTCTTAGCCCTTTGATCTTATAAAAGTATTAATCAGATGGAAGAGATTTAACTTATCATTTTATCATTTAGAGGGGGTAAAAAAGAATGTGGGATATGATGAAATTTGGACCGTCCAAGTATATATACACAAAACTAACGGTCTAGATTATACCCTCCTTGATAGAGAGGCCAAAACCCTAGTCTTAAAAGATGCTTCAAACTCTTTATAAAATGCAGACCAAAGTTTGGAGGGTTCATATACAATGTATAAGGAGCTATTTTTAAAGCCATCCATAGACCTAGGGTTTATGTTTTACATCAATAAGAAGGGTATCAAGGCTAGATTTTGAGTTTTTTTTATCCTTAACTCTTAAGGAAGGAGTTTGCTAAAGAATTTTATCCTGGAGGAGCAACAAATTAGAAGTTCATAAGACTAGGGTGGAGTTTCTCTCAAATGTCCATGGCCTTCAAATGACTAAAAAACACTAGGAGACTATAAAAGATGCTCTGGAATACCAAAAAGTAAAAAAAAAAAAAAAAAGATGGCTTAAGGAAGCACTAGGTTTGCAGATTAAGTCTCAATCAAGCTATTCAATAATTTGCCCTGTTCTACAAACTGATCTAAGGGTTGAGATCCATCAAAATACCTTGGTTAGATGATTGTCAAGTGTCTGAAAAAGGTAGAGAACACACTCTAGGCTAAGAGATGGTTTGAAAAGTTTTAAAATGACTTAGGATAATTTTCCCCATGTTGGGACCATTGGGTCGGGTCAAAGCTAGCCCAAGCCTTACGCTGGGTTTAGGGAGACATAGGCAAATTTTAGAGATGATTTAAGGAAGACCAATTAACAGAGATTAAGTGGAATGGGATATTCAATGATCTTATGTAGTTTATATATTATTTGAACTTTTAAATTGTTTGATTGGTAAATAGAGGTTGAGCCACCTAGGGGTTTAAAGAAGCTTTAATGGATTTGAGGTTTGAACGAAGGAGGCTATTTATGAATAAATTTGACCAATCCATATGAGTTGACACAGTTAGATCACTATGGGTTGACTCATCCATACTTTAGATGTGTTTAGGATATTAAATGGATTGAGATTGAACAATGATATGGTTAAATTGATCATTTGAAAATATTTGATCCAAACTAATCTTACTTGACTAGTCTCTAGCTAGGTTGGCCAGCTCAACCTTTGACTAGGATAGGTGGGATAAACATTATAAAATTATAAGGATATTTGATGAATTTAGTTTGGTGAAGTTCGATGAATAGTTAGGGTTTATAATATATCAATGTAGATGTAGCTTGAGTTAGCTTAACTGGGTTAATTGGGTCAACATCTGGATTAAGAATTCATGGTTGAGGAGTTTGTCGTATGGTTCTCCAATGGTGTTAGTTCATGTAAGGTTAGAAGTTAATGGAAAAAGTGTGGAAAGTTGAATATAGATCATGGTTTTGAATTGATTGAATAGGTGTTCAGATTTAGTTTTAGGAACTTAGTGTTTAATTGTTATGACTAAAACATCTTGACTAGTCATTATATCTAAGGTAAAATAATGTGTTTAGGAATTTAGGGTTTGAATGACCTCAACTAAAAAGGGGTCAACAAATGGACCCCAAGCAAGTGTGATAAACTTGAAAAGTAAATCGTAAGTGTTGGCATTGATTAAAACAATCAACTGAATATAATTAGAATTTAGTTAAATATAACCTGAAAAGAAATGACCCTAAGCAAGCTGGTTTAAGATGGAAGGAGTTCTTAAAGGGTAAATCTATCACAAAAAAAGATATTTAAGTGGTTAGAGCAGTATAAAACATGTGATTTAATTACCAAATCATCAAAATTTCAAAAGAAAAAGATGCATAAGTGTGGAGTTTGACAACTAACCTTGAGAATAAGATTTAGATTTAAACAAAGATGGTGATGAAAAAGTGTATCCACTACTAGCAGTCTAGATTAAAATAGGGATGGTGCTTGAAGGGTATTATCTACCCTAAAAAATTTGGATTAAAACTAGGAAGGTGCCTAAAAGGCATTATAAACCACTATTAGATTTAGATTAAAATTGAAACTAGGATGATGGACAAAAAATGTTATCCATCACTAGAGGATTTAGATTTAAATTAGAATGGTGCCAAAAGGCATTTTCCATCACTAGCTAATTTATGTTTATATTAAAACAAGGATGGTGCCTAAAAAGTGTTATCGACCACTACCTGGATAAATTAAAGTTAGGATGGTGCCTAAATATTGTTATCCACCACTAATAGATTAAGCACTAAAAGTAAACTAGGATAGTGCAAAAAAGGAATTATCAAATACTACTAGATTTAAATTTAGATTGAAACTACCATGTTAGCAAGAAGTTGTTATCATCTACTAGCTGATTGGATTAAAACTAGGATGCTACCTAAAATGCATTATACATTACTATCAAATCTGAATCCTGAGGGAAAGGATGCTTAAGTGTGCAGACTCACACCAGTCCCAAAAGAATAATTAAATAATTTAAAATAATCTCTATAAACATTAAAACTTGTAAGTTTTATTATAATTATTTGGACCCAATTTTGTTGTCTTGTCCAAGTTTGTTAAGTAACTTTACAACACAGTTAATTTAAACTTCAAAATTTCCTTTAATACATCATCCATCATAGTAATTCTTAAGATATCATCCATTGATAGGCAAGATGGGATAATTTCCCTTAAAATTCATTAGTTTATATTATCCTCCTTGATGGAATTTCTTCAACATATCTAGACCCACCCAAGTTTGTTTAAATTTACCTCCTATCTTAGATGAATCATCTTATCCTGTGCTCGAGTCATCTTTGCTTTATATAACTCATGGTTTTGTTGATATAATAATATTTTATCTTCTAAACCTTCAAGTTATTCTAACTAGGACTTAATAATTTATTCTGATGTTATTTAATAATTTATTGCAATCCTGAGTGAAGATAACTAGACTTATAAAGGAAGAACAACTACTGCTCTGAAGATTAAAGCAAAAGGTGTAAAATGAGTAAGAGTTTAATATGTGATTTGACATACCCACAAAGCTTCTCCTAACTTCTAGTTACATTGATGTTTATTATCATATAAGATTTTTTTTAAGATTTGCACTAGAATTTTATTGAAGGCCTCTCCATTTGCCCAAGGGTAATGCATCATTGAGTATCTCCAATAGATGTTGTGAAATCTAGTAATGTTATTTATTTTGGTGCTTATGAAGGATGGACCATTATTATGTATAAAATTATGAGGGATGCTAAAATAATAAAAATATGATCTTTAAATAAGTTTAAAACATGATGTGTGTTAACCTCTCTGAGAAAAAATGCTTATGCATTCTTTGAGAAGTAATCTATTGTTGTTAATATAAATATGTGACCACTAGAAGATGGCAGATTAATTGAACTTATGATATATATGCCTCATCTTTTGAAAGGCCAGAAAGTAATTATTAGATGTAGGATTTTTGGTGGTTGATGTAGAACAATACCATGCATCTAACATTGATGGAAATTATGTGTAATGTTCATATAATGATATATTATTAGTGACTAATAATATCCCATTCAATTAATTTTCATCTTCATTTTTAGTTTACACTGATGTACACCACACATTTTAGCATGCACTTTTTCTATAATTTTTTGAGCTTCTAATTTATTTATACATTGGAACTATATCTAATCAAATGATCGATCTTTGATATAAGCTTCCATTAATTAAAGTATAAGACAAAGATCTTCTTTCGATATGCTTTGTGATATGTTTATCATGAGGGAGGTTATTTTCTTGCAAGTAGTTGATGAAAGGTTTTCTCCAAACTACCACTTTATCATCTATAGGAAGAATAATATTCATCTTGATGGTGGATTTTCTATTTATATACTTGATATATATGGGTGATAAGGCTTTGTGTGTTAGATGACTATGGTATCACAAGAAGGGGTGAATTGGAATTTTAAAATTTTTATTAAAAGATGGTAATTAAAATGATTTTTAAACTATTTTGAAAAGAATAAGAAATCACACAATTTTTATCAAAATGATAAAAAAAAATAGATGCAAGAAATGAAAATAAGAGGCAGAATATTTTTACATGGTACGGCCCGTATTCCAATTCGACCTACATCCACGCTAGCGAACTCTCATGCTAGAATTCACTAATCATAGGTTTGACTTACAAACCTCACTTCTTTAAACAAAATAAGTTCTTTACAACCTAAGTACTCTATACACGGGCGAGTACAATCCACTCTAATTACAATTTAAACATCACTAAGCCAAATGACTTAGATCAAGAAAATGAAATATACAATTTGATGTAAATAATACAAGATCAAATTATTTTGCAGTTAAAATGTCCACAATAGTTGAGGTGATCTTACAAATTAATTTTAATCACCTCACTACTTGTAAATGAAATATTAAAATTTCCAACTTTAAGATAGATTTATATTTTGAAAAAATATGAATAATATTTTAAATAAAATTATTTTCTTGCGGATTTAAACTTTAACTCCTCAAATCAAAAAGTGAATTAGATTTTAAATGTAAATCTATGCAACATTAAAGAAAACAAAAATTCTTGGTTTGCTAATTTTATAGATTTAAAGGATGTAATATATAAAACTTAATATAAAATTCCGAACTAGTATTTCAGCAAATAATAATATTTTTAAGAAAAAAATATATCGTGAAAGCTAAAAGAATAATATGTAAAGATTTAGTGAAGGAAAGTCAACTCATGAACACTGAGAGATGTTATATGATTTTGTGTGTTGAAGCTTTCCAACCAAGAATTCGATCTCACAAATAAAAAGAGCTCTTGAAATAAAAATCAAAGTTTCTTCTCTCAAGAGTTAGCATGTAAAGAAGAAAAGAAGGATGAAAGAATTGCTGGAGTTTTATTTTTTGTACAGCCCTTACATAAAGTGGAAGTGGGGTATTTAAAGAGAAAGGGTAAGTAAAACAATATTTGAATAAAACTTTTAATATAATATTAATTTATCAACTAATAATACTATATTTGATAAAGAATTAATTTATATTAAATAGATATAAGTTTTAAATGACTAAAAAATGGCTAGTCACATGGGAAAGTCAAATAGTCTTCATATACATTGGAAATAAGGCAAAATCAGCTATCCAACAAATTATATTAAAATTTGATAATGTTTAGAAATGAATTATAAATTTAAATGAGATTCAAATGAGTCATATAACCTATCTATTTCTATCTAATGAATCTAAAGAATCTAATTCAATAAAAATTAAACCAAATTTCCCTCAAAATAATATTATATTCAGCAAAATAAAAACTTATGCACAATTTTTAAATATTAAAGGATATATTGAATAGTATTATAATAATATGATATAATATATGTAAAATTAATCATACATCAATAAATTGATGTGAAACAAGTTAATTTAAAATGAATAAATAATAAAATTTTTACCACATAACAGCTAATAATTATGTAATCAATGAATGTTAGAAAATTTATTTAATAAAGGAATCTTATAGATTTCTATATTATGATTAATATATATATTATTTTAATAAATATACTGATTTTGAGAAAATCAAATCATGCAAGTAAATATTAATGGACCACTAACATACTCCTATAATAATATGAAAGCCTTCAAGTTGTCCATCTTGGTCCAACTTAAGCTCAAAATTTAATTGAACTTAAGTTGTGCAATGTAAATCCCATAAGTAATTACTATGTACATTCATAAAATCATTACACCTCAAATACTTAGCACATAAATTAGAACATAGAAGCATATGTTTGTTATCATTAAAATCTCTAAAATAGGTCATGAGGTAGAAAATATCAACATTGTGACATTACACTTCTAATGAAATTGAGTCCTTTTTAGGACAAGTCAATTTGTAGCGATCATTGTTAGGGCATCTATAAAAATTTTTTTATGCAATATCCGATATAATGTTACATTCAAATTTATCTCTAAGAGCTTCATCGAGCACTTATGATATGGTATCAAGCTTTCCTTTAACACTTTATAGATTCTCACAACCTGATTTTTAACTTGCTGTGAATCTCCAAAAATTTTGACATATTGAATCTCATTGAAGATCATTAATTCCAACCTTATTATTAGAGCCTCATATTTAGCTTCATTATTAATGCATAATTCTGATAGGTGATAGGAGTAATACAATATATCATTATCTAGAGTGATATATACTATGTTGATTCTAACTTTACCTGAGAAAAATCATATGTTGCTCTTTTTTTTATAAGATATAACACCATCAAAATAAAATTCCCATGCTGGATTCTCATTTTGTTCTTAATCCATGCTATGTTCATCTGGTAGTTCATAATTGTTTAGGTAATTATCTCAAACTAGATGTGTTGCTAAGAAATCTATAAGAGCATGACCTTTAAGTAAACTTAGGGGTACAAATGTGATTTTAAATTATGACAGGGTAATTAACCATAAGGCTAATCTCCCTGAAAAATTATACGAGTCATCATGCACTGTAATCGATTCATTTTGTAAATTAGATTTACTTTATGAGATAACATATTCTGCCTTAACTTCTGAGTAGTGATAATTAGGGAAAGATAATGTTTCTTGATCGATGGATAATTTATTTCAATTGTAAGTAGCCATCTACTCAAATGATAGATTACATTCTCTTTCCCTTGTTCATTAAACTGAGCTAACAAGGTTCCAAGAGATTCACTTAATGTTATTGTATTTATGATTAATGGGTTACTCGAGAGAGGAGAAACAAAAACTAGAGGGTTTATCAAATATCATTTTATAATATCTAAAGCTTTCTAACAACTATCATCCCACTGGAAATGTACATCTTTCATAAATAAATAAGGTTTGGGGAGAAAAATTGGTTGATCATGAATGAGAAATCCAACCTGATATATTCAGATTTAACTTTATTTGTATGCCTTTGATGAACCAATCAACCTTAAAGTAGAAGGAATTGGACATCATGTCTTTTAAAATTGGATAAGAGGTGGGGAATGTGAACTAGTCAAAACTTTGTGGGGGCAAGTTTGATTTGCTTGGTTTCTTGTAAGCTCTTAATCATTTTTTATCTAGTAAACAAATATTGGCAGATTGCACACATTAGAAATCAAACCTTCACTGCTTATTGACATCTCTCATAAGTTGTGAGAACAAGGTATTATTACTATTCCCTTGCTTTAAAAGCATAATATATGAATTTTTTTTAAAGATGAAGGAGCAATCCTGATGTTAAATTTTTATCTTTCTTCCTTTATATGGGTTCTATGAAGTTTGCCCTTGCCTTCCCCGCTGCTTTTCAGAGGAGTATTAACATATTAACTTCTGGGATAAATTTTGGGAAGGCAGATTAAGTTTGTAGATAAGAAACTACCAAGAGATTTCACCCTCATTTTGCAAGGACTGTATGATCTGAGTTCTAGTTTCCTATAGGTACATGACCCTATAGTTATTTAGCCCTCCCGATTACAAGAGTATACTTTTGATTAAGGCTATTCATTGATCATATACTTAGAGATATGTGGTATCTTACATATAGTAACATCATGGGCAATTGGAATGGTTGGAAAATTGATATTTAAAATTTAAAATTGCACCATCCTTCACATTAAAATGGATGATGGGGGAATCAATGATAAACCCAATTAAGATCCCATGGTTCCCTCTTTCGGGATAGTATGGTCCCAGGTCGGAGGTGGTAGTTGACCCAACCTAATAGTATGATCTTTGTCACTAGTCATGGGTTGCTTCATCGAAGGGTACTTTTTAGACATTGGGGGGGGGGGGGGGGGGATATTTGCCAAAGTTGACAAACTTGAATCCACCTTAGCTAACAGAGTACTTTGTGCTCTATTGATTATATCTTATTGATTGAGATCTAAAGAATTTGATGCCATTGGGGAGCATATAGGCTCTAGCCATAACCATAATGTAGTGGTGCTATTTTAAGGCAAAACCACCTGGTTCAGAGGGCTCCGATTATAACCGTTTACCTGTGATGGCTTTTTGTAGCAAAACCATTAGTTAGAGGACACATGTTACATCCTAATTAGCAAAAGACTATTTAAGAATAAATTTTAGTGATATTCTCAACCATATATTAGTTCTTTATGAGCTAGAGTAATTTTTAATTTGTCCATCTTGATAAACTATTGTAGAATATGGATAGATTTTACTTTAAGTGATTGGATGGTTAATTTTAATTTTAAATATTTGGTATTGAGATTTTTTGGAAGTTTTTAATTTTATGTGCATTTGAGATTTTGGGAGGCATTTGAAACTATTTATGAACCCATTCGGTTGAAATAAACATTTAACACAGTCATCTTTGGGAGTTTTTGAAAGTGCTCAAATGACACTAGAAAGTGCTCTGATACCACTTGAAAGTTCGTTAGGGATGTTAGCCCCTTATGAACGTGCTTAAGGCTAAAAAGAGAAAAGTGAATTGGTTAACTTTAAAACCAAAGATAAAACTCAAACCAAAATCACCACAGAAATCAAAGTCGAAAGTTAAATGCAGAAGCAATAAGAAGAAAAGAACACACCAGATTTATAGTGGTTTGGTTAAATCTTGACCTACGTCCACTCCTTGGAGGCACCCTTCAAGTATTGCACTAAACTAAGTGTCTCTCCTTTAACCACTACAACTAGGCGGAGAAGCCCTTACAAAATCACTTCCACCTTCTCCGGTGCGGCAAAGTCGCTTTGACACCAATGAGATCTTCTTCTTTGGTGAACTTCCCTCGAGACAAGCCTTGAATTCGACAGTATTCAGATGCGAGCTTGACGGAGCAACCGTGTATGGAACCCCCTCCACACTCCCTTAAGTCCCCCCTCATAGGATCTTCTCCCTCTCTCAAACTCCACCCTTTTCTCACTCCCTTTCAAGCTCTCTCTACAAGTTTCCCCCAAAAGAACGAAGCTACAATAGCTGCCAAAGATGTTTTACAAAGTGCCTTGACATCTCTTAAATAGAAGAGCTAAAAATGAGCTTATTAATGCAAGTTGCTGACTTTATCGTCCAGGCTGATAAGCATATCGTCCTGGCCGATTAGCTCAAATATGAGGAAAATCATCCTGAACATCGCCCTGAAAATGAAGCTGAACGATGTCCAATCTTCCCGGACGATCTTGCGATCGGCCCGGCCGATGTGATCATGCAAATCACCATTAATTTCTTTCCTTAATTGCCAGATTTATTTAAGAAAAATTGCTCTGGATCGGCCAGGCCGATCGACTTGGGACGATGTCCAAAAATAAGTATTTCCTAAGTAGATCTGGCGGCAGATTCTTTCTGAATTGAGCCTATCGTCCTGGTCGATATAAAATTATCCAGGATGATGTGTTTTGCATAATGACTGTTACTTTAATGAGGATGCCCTAATCAGGATTTCTGCTTTTGAACCGATCGTCCAAGCTGATATAAATATCATCCCAGGACGATGTTACAAAAAATAGTAAACTCTAGGGAACAGTCAAAAAATCTCTCAAGTTACAAATCATCACGGAGCCACACCAAATACTATAGACTCAAGAAAGGAAAAAGTGTACAAACTGACTCTGATCTAGTCTACCCAATCTTTAGCTGGTTCCAAATTGTAGTCTGATCGTGTGGACCTGTAATGTCAGTAGATAAAGGCAGTCAAAAAGAAGCAAGAGTGTTTGCTAATCATCAAAACATAATTCATGAAATCTGCAACAATCTCCTCTTTTTTGATGATGGCAAACACTACAATTTGAATTTTCAAAAAGAAACATTTTCTCCTAGTCTCTCCCTCACTAGAATAACACTTAAAAAATAGAAGAGATAAAAATATTTTTGTTATTTTTTTAAATTTTTGAACAAAAGATACAAATACGACAATAGTACAATAATTCAACAATACATTCTTCCCCTTTGACTTTATCAAAAAGAGAGGAGGCACAAACAAAAAACAAAATGACCAAAAGATAAAAATGTTTCCTGATCCAGTGAAAAATAAACATTCTTAAAATGAGAAAGTTACCTCTTGGTTTTAATCAAAAACTTAGTAGAATTGGATTGACAACGCATAGCCCAAAAAAGGTTAAAAATTCGTACTTTGATAATCCAAACTCAAGTTCTTTTAAAAAGGCTAAAAAAATATTTTAATCCAATATCAAAATCAAGGAATAAATGGGAAAAAGAAATATTAATTTTTCAAAACTCCTTTCATAAAACATATCAAATAGAAGATCAATGAACGAATTGCTGAATCAGGAACAAAGATTTTCAAGCACAAGTTTCGAACATATATCAAGGATTTTCTTAGGCTTTCAGTAGTATAAGAAAAATTAAGTATATTTTTTGTGGGCTCATTTTATGCCCTTTATCCCTTGAATGGCTCTTTGAGCATCTTTTGATTTTTAATACACTTTGTGTATTTTTTTTCAATTTGGCATCATTGTGCATCTTTTGGTTTGGCATCATTGGCCACTTTTTTATTATTATTTTTAAAAAATATGCTTTCTTTCTTATATTTTCAAAACTAAAGTGAACACAAAATATTGACAACACGAACAACTTGATTAAGAAAATTTTAAGGTGAATTCGACAATCTTGCAAAAGATTTCTATGTGATAGAAAAAATGTAGGGAGATGAAAAAAAAAATAGTTTAAAATCCTATTTAAAATATGATGAAGATTTTGAATCAAAAGTAAAATAACATCTTTAAGAAGAGAGAAAGAGAAATAAAATTATGAGTTCCCTTCCTCTGATTGTTTTAGAGAAGTCAATCATAACTTATCAAAGATTTCAAGAAAAACAGGAAGTAAATTTTTTATTTTTAGAAAAGTGAATGTTTGTACTGATCAGAGAAAAAATTTCACGAAGCAAAAAAATTTCAAAGAATAAACAAAAATAAAAACACAAAATAAAAATTGAAACAAAATAAATAAACAAAAAAAAAGTTAAATAACTAAAATCAAAACATAACACAAACACACAAATAAGGCTTTTAACTATTATCTTTCTCCTGGTCTGATGCTTCAGTAACCAGGTCTGCCTAGGAATTTTTTGCTTTTCATTAACTCCCAGTTTAAAATTTGCTTCGCTTTACCCTTTTCTTTTGCTAGATGAATTCTTAAATTAGGGCACTGATTTTTCATATGACCAGGCTTCCTACAATGAAAGAAAATAACGTTAGAAGAAATATTAACATCCTTACCATTTTTATTTTATTCCACTTTTATTGATGCTTATGCTTTGTTTAGCTTTTTGATTTTCTTGACAAGTCATTGCATTCGTCACCAACTAAGCTATCTTTTTCCATATCTTCAGCTTTTAGAACAATTGTTTCACCTGCATCCAAAAGTCTTTGATCTAAATTTTGCTCGTAGGCAATGAGTGAGCCAATCAAATTATCAATAGAATAATCATTCAAATTTTTTGGTTCACAAATAGCAATAATTTTAGTATCAAACTTATCCAGTAGACAACGAAGAATTTTATTAACTTTTTCAAAATTTGAAAATTCTTTTCCTAAAGCATGCAATGATGTTACAATTTGTATAAACCTAGTATACATGTCTAAAATCGTCTCATAAAGTTTAATGGAAAACAATTCAAAATCATGCATTAACATATTCAACATAGATTGCTTGATTTCACTAGTGCCTTCATATATGATTTGTAGTTTATCCCAAACTTCCTTACAAGTAGTGCACATGGATACTAACATAACATTTTCAAAATTTAAAGCACAGAAAAAGCAATTTAATGATTTTGCATTCAATTGAGCATTGTGTTGTTCTTCCCTGTTCCATTGATTAAAAGGAATATCAATTTTAACTCCATTAATAATACGTGACGGTGATGAATAACCAGTTAAAATCATATGCCACATGCGAAAATCAATCGATTGCAAGAAAGTAATCATGCAAATTTTCCAAAAATTAAAAGTAATATTTTCAAATAAAGGTTGTATAGTGATTGAATAACCTTCCGCAATATTATTATTTGAAAAATTAGACATGGATTGAAATTTAAAAGCTTTTAAAAACTAGATTTTATGAACACTACTCTGATACCATTTGAAAGTGCTCAGATGACACTAGAAAGTGCTCTGATACCACTTAAAAGTTCGTTAGGGATGTTAGCCCCTTATGAAAGTGACCAAGGCTAAAAAGAGAGAGGTGAATTGGTTAACTTTAAAACCAAAGATAAAACTCAAACCAAAATCACCATAAATATCAAAGTCAAAAATTAAATGCGAAAGTAATAATAAGAAAAGAACACACCGGATTTATAGTGGTTTGGTCAAACCTTGACCTACGTCCACTCCTTGGAGGCACCCTCCAAGTACTGCACTAAACTAAGTGTCTCTCATTTAGCCCCCATAGATAGGCAGAGAAGCCATTACAGAATCACTTCCACCTTCCCCGGTGCGGCGGAGTCGCCGGGTCCTTTGACACCAAAGAGATCTTCTTCTTTGGTGAACTTCCCTCGAGATAAGCCTTGAATCCGATGGTATTCAGGTGCGAGCTTGCTGGAGCAACTGTGTGGAACCCCCTCCACACTCCCTTGAGTCCCCCCTCACAGGATCTTCTTCCTCTCTCAAACTCTACCCTTTCCTCACTCCCTTTTAGGCTCTCTCTATAAGTTTCCCCCAAAAGAATGAAGCTACAATGTCTGTCAAAGATGCTTTACAAAGTTCCTTGACATCTCTTAAATAGAAGAGCTAAAAATGAGCTTATTAATGCAAGTTGCCGACTTTATCATCCAGGTCGATAAGCATATCATCCTGGCCGATTAGCTCAAATATGAGAAAAATCGTCCTTAACATCACCCTGAAATGAAGCTAGACAATATCCAATCGGCCCGGACGATCTTGCAATTGGCCCGGCCGATGTGATCATACAAATCACCATTAATTGCTTTCCTTAATTGCCAGATTTATTTAAGAAAAATTGCTCTGGATCGGCCAGGCCGATCCTGATAGGCTAGGCCAATCCACCGGGATGATGTCAAAAAATAAGTATTTCTTAAGTAGATCTGGTGGCAAATTCTTTCTGAATTGAGCCTATCGTCCTGACCGATACAAAATTATCTAGGATGATGTGTTTTGCATTATGACGGCTACTTTAATGAGGATGCCCTAATCAGGGTTTCTGCTTTTGAACCGATCATCCAAGCCGATATAAATATCATCCCAGATGATGTTATCAGAAACAGTAAACTCTAGGGAACATTCAAAAAATCTTTCAAGTTACAAATCATTAGGAGCCACACCAAATATAATAGACTCAAGAGAGGAAAAAGTATACAAACGGACTCAGTCCTAGTCTGCCTAATCTTGAGCTGGTTCCAAATTGCAGTCTGATTGTGTGGACCTGAAATGTCAGTAGATAAAGGCTTTCGAAAAGAAGCAAGTGTTTCCTAATCATCAAAACATAATTCATGGAATCTGCAACAGTTTTTGGGATCATTTCTATTTGTGGATGGAACCTTGTCAGCTCTATTGAGTTTTCAACAAAGGATTGAGTTTCATAGGCTTTATAATAACTTTGTTGATGAAATTCTTTTTTTATTGATCTTGAAGGCATTATATGAACATATAAAATAGATATTCCAATCAATACCTTGATTGTATATCTATTTGATAATTCGAGTTGTGTTGACTCATATCTATCCATATAGAAGGATTGAGCTCAAACTTGTTGATTCTTGTTGAATCTTAAATAGGTTGTTAAACCTAAGCTTATGTCCCAAGGCTAATCAAGAGGGGGGGGGGGGGGGGGGGGGGTGAAATGATAATTAAAAAAAATAATTTCTTGGATTTCAAAATTTAAAATTGATTGATTAAAAAAGGCAAGTTAATTAAAGTTTCAAAAATAAAATTTTCAACCATAGAATTAAAATAACTTGTAGTAGGTATGCAACAAAAATTAAAATGAAATAAAATTTATAGTGGTTCATTCAAACATATGACTTACATCTACTCCCTGAAGACTCCCTCTTCTGGTATTGAACTATTACCAAAGTGACTCTCCTTTTGCCCCGACAGTAAGGCGGAGAAGCCTTAACAAAAATCTCTTCCGCTAATCTTCGATGTGGCAGAGAACCGTTATCCTTTCATATCCTCTAAGTGTAGGCAAAGAACCTTCGTCCTTTCACACCATCCAAGTGTAGGCTGAGTACTTACAGCAGTTCACACTCTCCAAGTGTCGGTAGAGAACTATCATCTTTTCACACTTTCTAAGTGTAGACAGAGAACCAGATCTTCTTCAAAGATATTTTCACAAGCAATCTAGAAAGATTAGAGGAAGAGTGAAAAAATATAAATCATACAAAAAGATCCTTACCCTTGAGTAACCTTGTGAACCCTTCACACTTCACTAGCAAGAAATCTCTCTCAAATACTCTCTCACACTCTCTCCTTCAATTGCCCTAAAAAAATTATGAAACAAAGATTTTTTACGTCAGTCTTTAGTGGACCATTTATACAAAAGACACGAAAAACCAAAAAATTGAATTTTTCAATTTAGAGCATACACAATAATACAGTATAATCATATGATTGTATGTATGAATAATTCAAATACTATTACATACGAACCTATTGTAAATCGATACAAAATCATTTTGTACCTGATCATCATCCGGTATGAACCAAGTTTGTCTGGGATAAATAGTTAGAAAATTTCAAAATTTGTCTGTATGAAATATTGGGATGAAATGAGCAGGACCTGAGACATTCATCCTTGTATGAAACTGGAATCGTCCCGTACGATCCATACTTAAAAAAAATTACTATGTGAGAACAGACCTGATGCATTCATCCTTGTATGAACCTTGAATCATCCCGTATGATCTGAAAGTTTGCTATGGATGTTAAGCCCTATAGAACTGGCCCAAGCTAACCAAGAGGGGGGGGGGGGGGTGAATTGGTAATTAAAAAATTTCTTTTCCCAAAGAATGAAAATTGCGTAAACCAAAATCACCACAAAAAAAACAAAGTGCGGAAATAAAAGTGCGGAAGCAAAAGAAAGAACACAGAAGTTTATAGTGGTTTGGTCAACTCGACCTATGTCCACTCCTTGGAGGCACCCTCCAAGTATTGCACTACAAAACGTGACTCTCCTTTAGCCCCCACGGCTAGGCGGAGAAGCCCTCACAAGAACATCCTTTTTGCCACACCTGGCAAGGAAGAGAACCTACCTCCTTTTGCTTCCTCCAGAAGCTAGCAGAGAACCAAAACCAAAAGCTAACTCCTTACCTCTACCGACCCTTCCACGGACGAGAAATTCTAGACGAAGAACAAGCAGAGCGATCCTTGAAGCAACCCTTGTGAATCCCCTCACAAGCTCCCCCTCACAAGATCCTCTCTCTCTCCCTCTCTCTCTTTCTCTCCTCAAGGTCTTCTCAGGTCAAGGCACCAGCCAAAGGTCTTAAAAAATGTTGAATAAGAGCGCTTAAATAGAAGAGCTTCAAAGGAGCTCATTAATTGCAAGTGGTTGACTATATCGTCCAGGCCGATATGGACATTGGCCTGGCCGATCAGTACAAATCAATGAAGATCAGCCAGAGCATCACCCTGGATGCAAAGCAGGATGATTAAAAATTGGCTTGATCGTCTAGGCCGATCTCAAGATCGTCCTGGCCGATCAGTTCAAATTAGAAGAAAATCGTCCAAACAATAGCCCTGGATACGAGCTGGCTGATACTTATCGTCCTGAAGTAATTTAAGGTTTTTGACTGGATTGTCCTGGTTGATCCTGCGATCGTCCAGGACGATATGATCGTATCAATCATCCTTAATTACTCCCTTGATTTCCTGAATAATTATGGCATAATTTATGAATATCGTCCAGGCCGATCCTATGTTCGTCCTGGCCGATAATTTTAAAATAAAGTATACCTTAATTGTCTATGGCAGCAACTTCTTTCTATTTTGAGCTTATCATCCTGGTCGATACACGTATCGTCCAGGCCGATATGTTAATGTCGGCTGCCTTAATTAAGAATCCTTATTTAGACTTTCTGTTTTAAGCCTGATCATCCAGGCCGATCCAAAAATCGTCCTGGCCGATATGAGTAAAAAAAGAAATTCTAAGTCTCTCAAGTGTGTGTGTGAAGGGTTACTTAACATCAATCTCTTTGACCATTACAAGTAGACTCAAGAAGTGAAAAACAAAAGTACAGACTGACTCAACCCTAAACCTACGCAATCCTGAACTGGCTTCTTCTTGATCGTCCGATCTTTGATTCCTGAAAAGTTAGAAGCAACAAGCAGTCCAAGAGAAACAGTGTTTGTCAATCATCAAAGCATAAGCCATGAAAAATAGATTTGCAACAATCTCCCCCTTTTTGATGATGGCAAAACACTACGAAAAATAGTTAATAGCAAAAAGTCAGGATTGATGAAAAAAGAACCTCATAAACTTCTCTCCCTTTTGACATATCAAAAAGGAAGGTACAAGAAAGCAAAACAAAAGAGTTTCCTTTTTTTTTTTTATAAACCAAGGCATGAACATGATATAGTATTCCATGTGATTGATTTAAAAATTTGTGAGTTAATGTGTTAATAAGCTCTTCAATATATAGAATAGTAGAATATCAGATCATGGTTACCCTTAGCTCAGACATTCTCTTAGGGTAGAATCGTCTTTTGAAATCAATGACCTAACTCAAGAAATTAATTGGATATAAGAAAAGGAATCCACCCATTACTTGGCTTAAAAAAAACATCTTTATAAAATAATGAAGTAAAATAAATTTGTCACAATCGCAAAATAATCGAAGTCAAGCCTTTGAAAACCAACACTTCTAAGTTTTAAAAGATTTAAAAAGGGAGAGTAGATTGCTTTTGAGTGGGCTCATTTTATGCCTCTTGTCAATTTCATGGCGCTTTGCGCTTCTTTTTATAGATTTTCAATTTTTGGCGTCTTTGCGCATCTTTTGTTGGCATCATTGGCCAAATTTTGTTGTTTTTGCAAGCTATATTCTCTTTTATAACCTTTTAAAAACAAAGTTGTGAATATATCTTCTCAGATATTAGAGAATAGGAGCACTCTCTCTAACATAAGGAAGAGTTATCACAAACAGAATTAATAATCAAGGACAAGAGTAACGAGAAATGTTGATGTGACAAAAAGACTTTAAACATTATAAGTATAAGTTAGATTTGCTTAAGCAAGCTTAAGAAAAGATCTCAATTCCATAAATAATCTTTAACTTGAGATAGATTTTTGATTAGAAAAGAAAACTATGCCACTAAAATATGTTAGAGAAAGAGGCACAATCAAAAAATATTCATACAATCTAAGAGATTGAGTAGATAGAAACATATTGACTATAAATTTCCAAAGGCAAGGACAAGGAATATAATATCATATTAGAGATGTTTTTGAAAACTATGTAAAGAGAGACAAAAGGGAAAAATAAAGCACACAAAAAAAGAGCTAAAGCAACAAAAAGGAAACAAAAACAAAAGAAAATAAAAAGAAAAACAAAAGAAAAAAAAGTTTCAAGCATTAATGTCAATCACGCCCAACCTGGTCCTTAAAGAGTTGAAAGTATCGAAGGCCAGAGGTTTAGTAAAGATGTCCGCCAGTTGATTTTTAGTTGTTACATGGTGTAACTCAATGTCTCCCTTAGTCACATGATCTCTAATGAAGTGATGCCTAATGTCAATGTGTTTAGTCCTTGAATGTTGGATATGATTCTTAGAGATGCATATGGCACTAGTATTGTCACAAAAGATTGAGATGGTACTTACATGTAATCATAAATCCAATACCTGTTGTTTCAACCAAAGAACTTGGGCCACACAACTTCCAAGAGCAATGTATTCAGCTTCAGCAGTGGAAAGTGCAACAGAGTTTTGCTTCCTACTAGACCAAGAGACCAAAGATTGTCCAATGAATTGACAAGTTCCAGAAGTGCTTTTTCTATCTACCTTGCATCCTGCAAAATTAGAGTCAGAAAAGCCAATAATCTCAAAAGAAGTGTTATGTCTAGGGTACCTAATCCCTAATCCTTGTGTCCCCAAAAGGTATCTAAGAATTCTCTTAACAGCAGTCATGTGGGATTCCTTAGGGTTAGCATGAAACCTAGCACAAAGGAAAACACTAAACATGATGTCAGGTCGGCTTGCAGTCAAGTAAAATAAAGATCCAATCATGCCTCTATACTTCTTCTGATCAACAGACTTACCACTTGGGTCCTTATCCAATGGAGCATTAGAAGTCATGGGAGTGTTAATTGGCTTGGCTTTGTCCATCTCATATTTCTTCAAAATGTCCTTTATGTATTTTGTTTGATTTAGAAAAGTTCCATCTTCTAATTGTTTTATGCTAAACCCCAAAAAGTAGGACAACTCTCCCATCAAACTCATCTCAAACTCTCTACTCATTATTTTAGAAAAATCATCACACAATTTTTTATTAGAAGATCCAAAGAGTATATCATCAACATAAATCTGAACAATGAGTAAATCATCTCCAACTCTTCTAAGAAAAAGGGTGGTGTCTACGCTCCCCTTGACAAACTCCCTCTCTAGTAAGAATGTGCTATGCCTCTCATACCAAGCTCTAGGTGCCTGTTTTAAACCATACAAAGCCTTTTTTAATTTAAACACATGATTTGAAAATTGAGAACTCTCAAAACCTGGAGGTTGTTCTACAAAAACATCTTCTTGTATTTCCCCATTTAAAAAGACACTCTTGACATCCATTTGGAAAAGCTTTAATTCTTTATAACAGACAAAGGCTAATAGCACTCTAATGGATTCCAATCAAGCTACAGGGGCAAAAGTCTCCTCAAAGTTTATCCCTTATATTTGATTGTACCCCTTAGCCACCAATCTTGCTTTATTTCTTACCACCACTCCTGAATCATTCACCTTGTTCTTAAAGACCCACTTTGTTCCAACTACACTTTGTCCCTTAGGTCTTTCCACAAGTTCCCAAACATCATTCCTAACAAATTGATTCAATTCTTCTTGCATTGCTAAGATCCAAAACTCATCAGAAAGGGCTTGGTTAATGGTGGTGGGTTCAGTCATAGAAATAAAGGCAGAATGGTTCACCTCCTTCCTAAGTCCATATCTAGTCCTAACTCCACTAGAAGGGTCTCCTAAGATCAAATCCTTGGGGTGACTAGTAGAGTATCTCCAATCTCTAGGCAAAGTGTGTGAAGTTTCCCCCCTTTCATCAAAATTTTCCACTCCTTGGGGAAATTCTTATACTCCTTCATTACTTAAGTGCTCACTCCCCTTCCCCAAATTTTCTACTCCTCTTGTAATCTCTCCAACATCATCATCTTCTACTCTATGTTTCTTAGGATCAGACTCATCAAAAACTACATGGGTTGTTTCTTCCACCATCAAAGTTTTTTTGTTAAACACCCTAAAAGGCTTCCCAACACTAGAATATCCCAAAAATACTCATTCATCAAATTTAGGATCAAATTTTTCCAAGTGAGACTTCCCATTGTTGTGAATGAAAACCTTACAACCAAAGATATGAAGGTGGGAAAGATTGGGTGTCCTACCCTTAAGGATCTCATAGGGAGTCTTCTCTAATTTGGCTCTAACATTCACCCTATTCAACACATAACAAGCTGTGTTAACCGCTTCAGCCCAAAAGTATTTTGGAAGTGAATACTCAGCAAGCATGGCTCTAGCGGTTTCCACCAAGGTCCGGTTCTTCCTTTCAGCTACTCCATTCTGCTGAGGGGTCCTAGGGGCTGAAAAATTGTGGCTAATCCCCTTGTCCTCACAAAAATCTCCAAATCTTTTATTTTCAAACTCTCCCCCATGATCACTATGGATGGTCAAAATCTCACAACCTAACTTCTTCTGAATCCAAGTAGAAAAGTTTTAAAGTCCTCAAAAAACTCATTTTTATGTGAAAGAAATCTAGTCCAAGTGAATCTTGAGTAGTCATCAACAATCACAAAACCATAGACTTTCCCTCCCAAACTAGCAGTGCTAATGGGTCCAAAAAAATCCATGTGAAGGACTTCTAAAGGTCTAGAGGTGCTAATGTTCTTAATGGGGTGAAAAGTGGAGTGGACTTGCTTTCCTAGTTGACAGACATCACACAGGTGGTCTTTTGAAAACTTAAGTTTGGGGACACCTCTAACTAAGTCCTTTTGGGTTACTTTCCTAAGGGTTTTCATACTTGCATGACAAAGCCTCCTATGCCACAACCAAGAATCATCAATCACAGTTTTTAAGCAAAAAGAAGCAGCACATTCAATATTATTTAAATCAAGCATATAGACATTGTTGATCATCTTTCCCTGGAAAATAGTGTTGTTACTTAAACTTACAATGCATGAATCCGCGAAGAATTGCACGATGAAACCTTTGTCATAAAATTGACTGATGCTGAGCAAGTTATGCTTCAATCCATCTACAAGCAAAACATTTTCAATCATAAGGTTCTTGGAATTACCAATTATACCTGCTCCTACTACCTTCCTGGTGGTGTTGTCTCCAAGAGTAACCTTGCCTCCAGTCCTGGACTATAGTACAACAAACTGGCTAGCATCACCAGTCATATGTCGAGAGCATCCACTGTCCAGGTACCACATACTCTCACGAGGTCTTTTGTGAGAGCCTTCCTGCAAAATTATCAAATGTTAGATTTAGGAACCCAAGCAGGTTTGGGTTCCTTCTTATGAAGAGAATAATGCAATGCATGTGTGATATGTTGTGGATCATGCACCTTAGGTCTCCACACCCAATGTGTACTATTGTGAATCGTGCAAGTGTGTGAGATGTGTCCTAGCATGCCACATGAAAAACTTCTAACTCCAGGAAAGGGATTTCTTAAGTGATTTGAGTTATAATGCCTCTTCCTAGGTTTTGGTAATTGATTAAAAGTAGCAGTCATCCTAGTTTTCTTATAT